>CAMZMU010000045.1:51184012-51563183 GCA_947311845.1 Poa pratensis | reverse complement strand
TGCTTAATTCTGTTGTAGTATGACATAGTAGTACATGGATAATTGTATTAATTTCGAAATAAAATACTCTGTCGTTTTTTGTAATTAAGTCCCAAAGTTTACTCTTCATAGGTGTTGGTACTTGAACTGGACCATATAGGAATATGATTAACAGTCGAGCTAGTACGTGATTCTCTCTGAACTAGCTATGGCATGCAAAACCATCAGTCATCAGATCAGTGAGGACCATTTAGTTGTTTGTACAATCTTACATATTCTTCTGCAGCTATACCTAACTACTATCCCCACAGACCCACAGGTATGTTCCTCTTTTGGAGATATATTATCCGCTCTTGGAGCAGTTATTATCTCCGCTCTTGGAGCAGTTTTAGCAATTTTTAAAACTGCACCACTTCTAGAATTTCTTATGCAATATATGCGGTGTGGGTATTGATTGTTTGATAGTACATAATAAATTTTGTGTGACTTATATTTATACTCACAAATGTCCTCAGGGGAATCCTTTCAACAATGAACTAATTAATCTGTTTCAATTTATGCTCTCAAATGGTATCCCGTATCACAGCCCACACCTACAAAGTGAGATGCCAACAATATAAACTGGCTAAGGCAATCCCTATACACCGTCTTTTTAGCACGTTTTTAGGAGATTGTCTATTTTTATAAACAACAACCCTGCTAATATGCATAGTACTTTCATACTGGGCCCTATTTTAATAAGACGGCATGAGTCCAATTGGATGATAGAATGAGATTTCCCAATCTATGCATATGATTGTGGGCAGAGAGTGTATCTAAAATAAGAGGCCATTCTATGGTCTCACTTCATTGTTTATGTGCCACATCTTTCACCACATTGTTTATGCGTCACCTTGACAAAAAACCCTATGTGCGAGCTAACAAACAATGCCACGGTGGAATATTATTGGAATATTGGAAGGGGCTTAAGGGTCCAGTGTGTTCCACATTGCCCAGTGTAATCATGCCAAATGCCAAAAAAACACCGGTATAACTGACCCATGATTTTTACAAACACTATTTAATTTAATGCAACTGGAGGATCGTCATCTGAAGAAGGGGGGGGGGGGGGGGGGGTGAATAGGAGTTTAAAGAAATTGCAACTTGAGTAAAAACAGGGATTAAAACATGCATAGACAAACACCGGATCAATTTAGACTCGGCATGAGGATTATGTTGAAACGTTATGAGGAAAAGGAATCTTACGGATCAATATTAGTTACTCAAGCAGAAGAATGGATTCTAATTCTATGAGGTGAATTAAAAGGGGCACAAACATGATAAGGATTTAAACGTAAGCATAATGAAAAGGCAACGGGTACAAATGTTAGTTTCCCATATTTTAAACTGCTGGAACCAACTCTATGTCTCTGTTTGGAGAGTCTATGCTCGCAAGCCCTAGTCCACAAGCATCAACCACTAGTGGTAAGCCTTATTCTCCGTTGGCGAGACTTCACCCACTTCGGCCGATCACTGATGGTAGATATTCAAGATGATCTCCAAACTTTTACAAACTTGTCGCGGCAAGTCCACACAATGACACAACGGATGCTCGACGGCGCGACACTTAGCCGTTTAGGATATGAAAATATCCAAGGTTAAAGATATGATCTTGTTGGTCGCAACCTACTCTTATTTGGTGCTCAGCGAAACTCAAACTCCAACTCTCGAACGATTTCTGGAAGTGCAAGAGTGAAGGAGGGTTAAACTCGATAGGATAGTCGCGATGATGAATTTTGCTCGGTTTTTCCAACCTTGTCGACTGGGTCTAGCTGCTATTTATAGGCCTTCTGGAGATCTAGCCATTGGATAAAGGCGGTTATGTACATCAAGGTAATGGTTAGTCTTTACCAGAGGTTTTACTCAAATGTGGATGTCCTCTCCAACGGGTGTTGTGGATGCATGCATCAATCACCTAAAGCTTCAATAATGGTTATGAAGTTCTAACTCCTGGGTACCAGCTTTTCATTACATGAGGCACGTGGGGAGACCGCCACGCGAGAGGACTCGCACACAGCACACACTTTTTACTTTGGAAATCAACCTCACTACAAAGGCCATTTTTTCTAGTAAATCTACTATTTTGGTCGAGGCGTCAATCTGTGGAATTAAATTGGACAAAGACCGTGCAATGCCGCAGCATCAATGGCCTAATATGCACGGGATAGGGGGATTAATTATTTATCTATCCATGTACTGCCTCCTTTCACAATTATATTAGATTCTTAATTTAATCAAAATTAAACTTCGTAAATTTTGATCAAACATATAGGAACAGGTATCAACACCTATAATATAAATTCAATATATACACGTTGATATTTTTCGTATATACTTGATCAAAACTTTTAAAAGATTACTTTGAAAAAGCTCGGAATGTGAAGTATATAAACCCGGAGAGAGTTCCATGCCATACCATTTTGGCAGCACGAGCAGTTCTCATGTCTGGCAGATGTAAATTGCTCGTAACCTTCATCTACCCATTATTTTTGCTGGAATGAAAAAAAATGAATACTTCCCCAAAAGTGAGGACCTTCACCGGCCCCAGTAATTCTGGCATCGGGGGCCCGTTCGGGTGAAGAGCCTGACTCTCGCAGTGAAGGGCGGCTCGGCCCAGCACACAAGTGTTACCGAATTACTGATCTCGCGGGGTTAGGCAGGACGAACTTGGGCCCCCTTGGAGCTGGAGGCTGATCAAGGGACAACCGGCCCAGGCGGCAGGCATTTATGCGCATCGTTCGTGCAATGCATGGCCCAAGATTTACCTTGATGCGGCAGCGGCAGGCAGGCATCGCATCGTGTGGGTTTTGTACCTGATGCCGCATCTGGAATTTCGTCGTCCAGCAGCATTTGGCTAGCTCCGTGCCTCCATGAACGAAGGTGCGGCGGTTGAGAAAGAATTGGTCACACAAGATGGCGGTCAAAGAATGGATTGGTTGCAGCGATCTGTTTTTTTTTGTGTGTGTGTGTGTGGAATATCACGAGGTTGTCTGTGTGGAATTGGGGGATATTTGAAGCGCAGAAGACGAGCAGCGCAGAGTGGTTAGGCTGCGGTCGAGTTTTCAGCGTACAGCCCAGCCCAGCCCGCTAGGAAGCTCCGGAAGAATACGATAGGCATTTGTGCTGTGTGCGATTCCCCGCCAGTGGTCGCAATGAGCTCCGGAAGAATATCCGAACAGATACTACAGCTTGTATCCTCAGGAGAGGCTCAAAAAAAAAAAGCTCCGGAAGAATACGATAGGCATTTGTGCTGTGTGCGATGCATAGGGTGTGCGATTCCCTGCCAGCCCAGCCCCCTATGCATCGCTCATTGCGACCACTGGCGGGGAATCGCTCGCAGCGCTATGCTACTGGGTCGGCTGTGGTGATCCAATGGTATCTTTTCTCTTCAGTTTATTTTACATATTTACTGTTTTCATCCTATTTTTTGGTTAAATATAAGAATAATTTTTTTACATGAAAACATTTTCGAACCTATGGACATTTGTTTCGAAAAATGGAACCATTTTTTGAGATGTGTGAATATTTTTAAATGCAAGACCTTTTAAAAAATATGTTCATGTTTAAAAAATCGAATGCCAAGAAAAATGTTCACAGGTTACAAAAATTGTTCACATGGTTAACAACAAATGTCAAGGGGTTCAAAAAAATATATTTATGGTATAAAACGATGTTCACGGGGTCCAAAACAATGAACATTTTTTTCCAACTCATGAACCTTTTTTAATTTTTTTTCCTGGACTAGCATGAGCACGGGGAACAAGAAATAATAGACATAGTGACCAGACTCCAAAGCGATTGTGAGTGTGCTGGTTACTGAGATGACACATGAGTCCTCACGCTTGAGGTTCTGCGTTCGTAACGACGCAACAAGCGCTCAATAGGAGCTTCCTATAGTGTTGGTGCCGCTCAGACTTATGAAAAGTCGGTCTAACTTTTTTATTTTTGAGAGTTAGTCGGTCTAATTTTTTTTGTAGGGGAAGTCGGTCTAACTTTTTTTTTGAGAACTCCACCCTTTATTCATCAAATCATAATGTAGTTACACACACCGCAGGTGGATTTTGGAACCAAACATGTCTGCCTACACTAGAGTATAAAGAACCCCTAGCAAGGCCATGTGCTTCAGTGTTTGAACGGCGTCCCTCATGGGCAAAATTGAAATCTTGGAAATATGTTGCTGCTGCCATTAGCTCACTTACTAGGGTCATAAGGACCCAGCTTGTCCCGACTGAATGCTTCGGATAACATTAGCACAATCGCTTGCCAACTTAATCCGTTGTAGGTTCAGATCGTATGCCAGCGCCACGCCTTCTCTGCATGCCACCGCCTCCAGCATCTCCGGGTCCGATGCCCCCGGATAACTAGGGCCGATGCTCCAAGAAACATGCCCGCATCATCACGTGCAACAGCCGCTATCGCCGCTATTCCTCCATTCTTTGAAAGCGCTGCATCAACCTTAATGTTTGCAACGCCCGGACCCGGAGGAATCCACTTGGGTGCTGCCACCACCACACTCTGCTTTGTCTGATCAGTGGGCTTCAGCAAAGATAGATCATTGACAAACCTGTTGATGAAACTCAAGGTCGACAGAGGACTCTGAAAAACCTGTTCATACAACGCCTTTCTCCTCGCATGCCAGATAGCCCACAGCATCACCACTATCACCGCGAGATCCTCATGCGATAACGCACTGATTACTTCAGCTAACCAGCTCCTGGCGTCTGGTTCTTGAATATTGATTAGAACCTCCACCAGCTCCTCCGGCAACAAGGCCCAAACGATGCGCGCTGTGTTGCAGTCCATTAGAGCATGTTTCCAGGAGTCTTCTCTCCCACATATACCACATGAACTATGTGTCGCCATGTTCCTATGGTGTAAAACATCTGCCGACGGAATAGATTGTTTCGCCAGCCTCCATAAAAACACACGAAGCTTAGAGGGTACCTGGAATTGCCAGAGAGAAGTCCAGTCCTTCGCTTCACTTTTCGTATCTGAATTTCCTGCTATGCTGTACAGCCAAGCTGATCTGCGCTCCCTTGTACACACAAGCATCTTATACGCTGAACGGACAGAGAACATATATACCCCGCCGGTCATAGTGCCTTGCCCAATAATCGTCTTGTTGTCTTGACGGCACTGGAATGTTCTGAATAATTTCAACATCCATAGGTGCCAAGTAAGTCTGCACCTTTGTCATATCCCTCGACCTCTTGATTGGATCAATCAACTCGCTCACCCAATGGGGTGGATCATCGTGGGTGCACGCCACGGGCCTAAGAAGGCCATCTCTCGGAAGCCAGTTCATATTCCAAATCTCCGTCTCCTCCCCGGTACCAATCCGGCGGATCAGTCCTTGTTTCAGTACATCTCTCCCTTCTATGATCGCACGCCACACTCTCGACAGAGCCGCACCCAGCTCGGCATCCAAGAAGTCGCCTGCTAGGAAATATACAGCTTTAAGGATTCGAGCACTGAGCGTGTTTGGGTCTTGTACCATGCGCCATGCATGTCTTGTGAGTAGTGCAAGGTTAAAGAGTTCGATATCCCTGAACCCTAAACCCCCAAGATTCTTTGGCTTGGTCAGCTCCCATTCTACGCAGCATGTCTTTCGTTTTCCTTGCTTGCTTCCCCACCAGAAACTCCGCAAAAGACTGTTTACATGTTCACACAAGCCCCTTGGTAACTTGAAGCAGGACATCGAGAAGGTAGGAATCGCCTGAGCCACTGATTTAATTAAAATCTCCTTACCCCCCGCAGATAGAAGCATCTCCATCCATCCCTGCACTCTCTTCCAAACCCTATCTCGTAGGTATTTGAAAGCACCATTGGTTGAGGTACCGACATCCGATGGCATATCTAGATATTTCTCACTCAGAGCCTCATTATGTACATCAAGAATGTTTTTGATCTCCGCTCTGATCACCTGATTACACCCCTTCGCAAAGTGAATGGATGACTTATCCATATTAACCTGCTGACCCGAAGCTCGGCAGTATATCTCCAACACTTCTTTAACCTCCTCAGCACTCTCCATATTCGCCTTGAAGAACAGCAGGCTGTCATCTACAAAGAGTAAGTGACTAACCATCGGAGCTGACGGCGCCACTTTAATCCCACTGAGGTTCGATGACTCACTTCTTGATTTTAAAAGGCACGAAAGGCCCTCTGCTGCCAACAGGAAAAGATAGGGGGAGATAGGATCTCCCTGAAGGATACCCCTCGAAGGGGTAAAGCTGTCTGTACATTCTCCGTTAAAAAGTACCGAGAATGAGACAGTAGTAACCAGCCGCATGATCATATCCACCCAAACCCAGTGGAAGCCCAATCGAAGCATTATAGCTCGTAAATAGGTCCACTCCACGCGATCATACGCCTTCTTCATATCCAACTTCAGAGCACAGCACCGTCGAGCTTTGGCTCTTGCGCTTCGTGAAATGTAAACACTCGTATGATGTGATGATGTTGTCCGTAATTAGCCTCCCTGGAACAAATGTTGATTGCTCCTCCGAAATAATCTCCGGTAAAACCTTCTTCAGCCTATTTGCCGCCACCTTCGACGCTATTTTATAAATCACATTACAAAGACTGATCGGTCTAAACTGCCCCAGCTCCTCTGGTGTTGCTACCTTGGGAATAAGAACCACAAACGTGTTGTTTATGGCTGTCGGGTCATCTTCCCCCTTCAGTACCCGCAGCACTACCGCGGTCACCTCGGCTGCACAAAGTTCCCAATATCTCTGGAAAAGTGGGCAGGAAAGCCATTCGGCCCCGAGGCCTTCGTAGGGAACATTTGAAACAAAGCTTCCTTAACCTCGCACTCCTTAAAAGAGGAGTAGCATGTCGTTCATCTCGGGTGTAACTTTGGTAGGCACAGTCCCTAGTACTGCCTCCATGTTATCCGTACCCTCAGAGGTATACAGCTGCTTATAGAATGCTACCGTCATAGCCCTCATCTCATGTTCATCATTGCACATCACCCCATCCGATTTCTTCAATTGTGTGATGTTGTTCTTTTTCTTTCTTTGGCTAGCACGCATATGAATGAACCTCATATATTTATCCCCAGCAGAAAGCCACTGAATACGGGACCTCTGCTGCCACATGACCACCTCCCGATGGTTAAGTTCCACTATACGATCAGTGATCTTAATCTTTGCATGCGAAGGCCCCAACCTATTCGGATCATCCTGAAGTTTCCCAAGCTCTTCTTTGAGCTTACTCAGCTCAAGTTTGACGTGACCAAACCTCGTCTTTCCCCACCCATCGAGATGGCTAGAGAAGGTGGTGAGCTTGGTCTGTAGTTCATGCAAGTTCTTTGCCTCTCCTTCTCTTTCCCACGCTTGAGCCACCATCCTCGTGGTCTTCCCACATCAGCTCATATCTGAACGGCCCTTGGCCTTCCTCCTGCGTTGTCCCACCTCCGGCTTCCACGTTAGCAGGATCGGGCCATGGTCCGCCGCCGCCGCTATCATGTTCCTTAACGTCGCTAAAGGGTAGCGAGCGCTCCAGTCTGATGTTGCCAAAGCACGATCAAGTCTCACCCTGCAAAACGTGCCTCCTGCAACCTTTTTTTCGTACGTCCAACTGTGTCCCGTGAATCCAAGGTCACTGAAACCGCAGACATCCACCATCTCTCGGAGACCCGCCATCTGAGCATAACTATGATCTTGCACACTCACGTGTTCCGATTGATGTAGCACCTCGTTAAAATCCCCCATGCAAAGCCACGGGAGATCCAATGAGGATTTAATGTACTTCAGCATATCCCAGGTTTTGAATCTTTCCCTGGTCTGCGCCTCCCCGTAAACGCACGTAAACCTCCACTTCGACCCATCGGCCTCTGTGATAATTGTGTCAATGTGATACTGCGAATACGGTACAATTTCCACCTTTATTTCATTATTCCAGAAAATTCTGAGGCCACCACTACGGTCCGAGCTACTTACAGCAAACGCCTGATCATAACCTAGCGGAGTCCTTCTACCCTCGTTTTATGATTGAGTTTCAACAATACACAGAACCGAGGGGGCAAACGTTCTCGCGAAATCGCGAAGTTCCTGCACTGTCGCGGCGTTGCCAGCTCCCGGAAGTCAGTCTAACTAGTCGTACCCTTTTTCACTGGCGGAGCTCCAGCCAGAAAGTTGGGCGGGCCAGCCCAAAGAAGACTACGGTTTTTTTCTTTACTGGGCCAAATTTACTTCTATTATTCAGTGTTTTGGGCTAGACTGGGCGGGCCATGGCCCGGGTTGGCCACTGCCCTTTTTCTTCCTGGCCTAAAAATAAACTTACCTGTTTAATGGGCTACGTAGTCGCCAGCTCATTTAACTCCCTTGCAACCGGCCTGCCACGTGTGGATAAGGAGCACGGAAGGCTTGCCAATGGATCTCAAAAGGAAAAAAAATGGAGAACAGAGAAAAGCCTCCAGTAGCACGATGTAGATTGGCGCCTTGGCGGCCCACTGACGCCGCTGATACCGCGTAGCTCGCCATGGCTCTCCCGATATCTCTGAACCCAAAAACGAAGAGGGAGCTTTCCCCCCGTTCACTCACAGTCTGACACAGAAAGTTAATCAAAGAAACACAGCAAGTGAGCACTACAGACGGAGCTTAACACACGTATTTCGATCTACAGATATGGTACTCAATTATCACACGTTCAGCACAGAAATATTACAAGTGTCTCCCAAGTGCAAAGACAGTAGGTACGGAATGAAAATGCCTGACGCTACAATACACGACTCGAATCATTCGTCAGTTTTTATTCTTCGCTGGACTGTCCAAAAGCCGTCTCGATATAGAGACCAGTTACAATATCAATCGGATCCAGAGTTCCTGGACTCCGGACTTGAACTGCAATATCCTCGCCTGAAGTAATCATATCCAACCAGCAGATGATGATCCAATGTGCCCATTAAAGTGCTGAGAAGCCATGTCTTCATTCAGCTGGTCCATGTAGACCTGCTGATACCTTCACAGTAGAAAAACAATCCATATAAACTTTAGACGGACTGGAAACTCATGCTCTAAATAAGTATGAATTGGAAGAACAGGTCATGTTTGGGTTAATTAGGCTGCAAAAAACGAAAACGCTTATGCCTAGGAGAATTTGTCAGGTTTACCCTGGTTGGCATGGAGAAAAACATACCCAATTTGCATGGAGGAATCATGCTCCGGGTGTTGGAGGAGTCCCGGGTAAGGCTCAGTGGCATGCCCACTAGTGCTACTCTGCCCTCTATCTTGCCAGGACATATGAAGCGCATTCTCGCCACAGCTTTTGGTGTCTTGCAACTGGCGCTCGCGAAAAAAACAGTGATGAGATGTTTATTACTAGCCACATTGGACTCGTAATTTTTTCCTCGAATGAATGGATTTTCTTATTCTGTGTAGTTTAATTTTTTTATCAAGCAAAGGTGGGGAACTGGTGTTGGCAGTTAGCAACAAAGTAAAGATCCATGATTTGATATACGCACAGAAAAGTATATTGTAAGCTAAGTGATACTACCTTCTTCCTCAGGTCTTTGTTTTGATCCTGCAGTTCTTGCTCCTGCAAACCGTCATTTAGTCAGCCATCAAATAAAGAATATTAACAAAAGGATCATGCAAGTTTGGGGTGAAGATCAACTGAAGTTCATGATTCATCATTACCTTGCTTTTTAGGTCAAATAGCTGATCATGCAATACTTTATTCTGCAACAGCATAAGACTTTGTATAAGAAAGGCACGAGAGCTGTGATGCATATTTATGCTAACCCTATAGAACAATGGCTTGAAAGTTATGGATACAACACCATTTAGATGCTCTCAAATAAAGAGGTTTTCAGTAAGAGAAATCAGCACTAATACATCTGCTTTAACTGAAGCATAAGTATCCGTATAAAAAAAACATCTGAAGCTGGTGAACCATAACATATATGAGATGTTCAAGTTTCTTACCTTTCTTGACCTGATATTCTTGAGGGACATGTCTATTTGGTTCTCAATTTGGTCAAGCTCCTTCATGCTAAGTGGACCCAGATCCTCGCCAAGGATATTTCTAAACGCGGGCCGATAATTTAGAGCAATATTGCAGTATACATACAGAAAAAGTGACTGTTCAGCCCCATGTCTGAATATTACCGTTGTGAACTCTGAAGGTATTCTACTCTGGTCTTCAGCTTTAGATATTCCTGGTGATTAATCTAGTTACAGCAATAAAACAAGGCACATTACAAGTTAGTTGAAGTGAGATAGTACTTACAATGGAAAAAGAAGGTAAACGTACATAGCAACAAACCATGTTGACTACAGAAATAATTTCTCAAAAAAAAAAAAAGAGTACAGAAACAAGATAGTTTGGCAGGTGCATTGTTTAGCTTACAGTCAGCCTTGGAAAATTTACTGAATATAATTAATGGTCATTTGCACACACCGGACGACCTGACCAAGTGAATCCTCACTACAGATTGGTGAGGTTAAACGGTCTCCTAGTAATGCTTCTCGATGACAAACGTATTAGAGTACTGAAACTTGTATCAAGCGAATGATTCAGAGCTTAAAAGAGACCCATTTTTCCCGATTTAAATTCAACACCACACATATTCTTGTTGATTGTTTGAATGCCAAATTCATCTCTCACTAATTCCCCGACAAAGAAAAGAGCATAACGTGCAAGTAAGTAGAAACAACCCCTCCTCCCCGACCCGCTCCTGCCCGCCCCCCGCGGCGGCGCAGGGCGAAACCCTAGACCGCCGCTCCGGTCCTCCCCCAACCCTTTCCTCCTCCTCACCGCCGCCCGAGGGTGTCCGGGCCCAGCCCGTGCGGCGTCGGCGGCGGCGGGGCGTCTTCTCTCTCTCGCTTGGTCGCGGCGGCGTGGGGTGCAGCGGTCGCGGGGGCGTGGCACTGCTCGGAGGGCGCGGCGGCGTGGCCGCTCTGCGGCGGTGTGGTGGCTCCGTGGTCGGCGTACCCGCGACGGTGGCAGCGGCGGGTGACGCTGCTCTGACGCATTCAGTTTTGGGGAGGTGGGAGCGCTTCGGCAGCAGGTCGTCCGCCATGGCCATGGCGGGCATGGACGGCGGTGACGCTGCGACCTGCTGCTCTGCGAGGAGGGACCCGGGTGGAGCCCTCTGGGTCACGCGCCTCTCAGGGCATCTCGAGCTTGGGATGGGGCAGGGGTCCCGTGCCCGCTGTGAGCCCAGCGGTTCTTCGTCCCAGATGTGGTGCTGCTGGTTGCCATGGGGCTGCTGGTTGCCGTTCTGGTAAAGGAGTCTTCTCTTCGTCTATCTTCAGTTCAGTGGTGCGTAGGGCTTGGACGCTGGGGCGGCGGCCCTCGAAGGCGGAGTTTGCTTGGTTGGCGGGCGTGCCAGCGACTTTGGTGCTGACTGGTCCCCACGGCCGTGTGGGCGGCGTGGGGTTGGCGAGCGGCGCTTGTGACGGTGGCTCGAGGGTCGTGCGACGCTCGGTGCCCTGGGTAGAAGGTGGAGAGGTTGGCCGAGGGAAACCTTGCTAGGTCTTGCTCGGGCCGCGGCGGCGACGTCCATGAAGGCGTCGCAGTGGCTTCTCTCGGCCTTCGACCCTCCGTATAAGAATCATAGATCCTCGGATCGGGCTTGGCGGCACTCCGGTGTCGTGCTCATCTTGAAGACGCCGCCTTGGAGTTCACGGCGTGTTGCTCTCCGGAGGTGGTTTGGCGACCTTCGTCTTGCCTTCTCTGGCAAAGCTTGTATCTTGCTCTGCACCGCGGCTTTTCTTTGTTCAGTGCTCCGGTTTGCCTGTCTTCAGCTCTGTGAAGTGGCGGTGATGATCCAAGTGGTGCGGCCCTCGGTGGGGTAGTTCGTCTCGGCGGTGTGCCGTGTGTGTTGGTGTACCCGTGTTCCCCAGATCCGCCCCGACACCACTGCCGTTGTGCGTGGGCTCTCCTTTTTCGGCTTTGCCCCTTTGGTGTTTGCTTGTAATCTTCTCGGTAGCCTTGTGTCTTGTGTGTGTGCAGTGTCGAGTTGTAAGCTGGGTTAACACTTTGTATATGTTTCGCCGCTTCAGCGTTATTAATTTAACGTTGGCCTTTCGGCCTTGTATCTAAAAGAAAAGAACATAAGAGTTTACCATTGCAGCTTCCCAGTAATCAAACTACTGCACTCTCACCTGCGGCGTACAGAAGAAGACATACGACCGCATATGCAGACATGTCACAAGGCACAGACGTGAACTCATGCAAACCACAGTGACTCCTGACTCGAGAAACTTCAAAATTGGTGAAGTTATCATCGATGTTCCACTGTCGACATGTACACCACAAATCGTCGAATAAATAGTCGTTTATTTGAGAGTTACAACAAGCTCAACCTACTGTTTGATCTTGGCTTCAGTTACAACCACCCCTGTACCAAGCAATGTTGACTGTATTTTTTTAATTTTAGAGTTAATTGTAGAAAAAGACTAGAACATGATAATTTAGAGTGAGAATAGCGCTCGTTTCCACATTGGCCTGGCTTTCGTTTGTCGGTGGCAACAACAGGAATATAGACGTCACAGAGTCTACAAGGCACCACTTAGAACGTTTTCTCTATAAAAGACTAGAAAGTGAAATTTCAGCATGATTTTGTGTTGAGATAAATATTCTTGTTCACGTTAATTATGGTTTGTTTCAACATCAGTTTGTATTGCGTGAACATAAAAAAAAACTCACACAAGTGGCTCCATCATGTTCAAGTTTGGAACGTGGAGTAATTCATAATGAAGGTGAACATTCTCAAAATACAAAAGCTACTCATAATGAAGTTAAACATTCCCAAAATACAAAAGCATCTTTCATGGACCATGGAAATATTAAAAACTATTTAGAACAATTCTCAATTTATGCAAACGAATTGGTTGATAATGATCAACTTTGCATGAATAGTGGAAACCATTGATACACATTTTCTTTTTTTGATATGTCTTTGTTACACGTTCATTCTAACGTACCCTTTATGTTATTTGATTTTTTTTTTGAAAAACAGAAAGGATAGATGGACTAGCCTACTTAAGCTTGCTAAGCAGTGCCGCAAGTGACCCTTCCTTATCTTGCATGTTAGGGGGCCTCAACCCTGTGTACGTGGCCTCATCCATTAATGATTCCCATGTTGTCCTACTTTGTGTTCGTTGACTGTATTGTATTATTGTTGTACTAGTATAGATATAATGATTGTCCAAATAATTTAATAGTGGTCTGAAAATATATTTGCATGGTGGCTAATATGTTGGATCAAATGGTATAGGAATTTTCACCGAATGTGGCAAACAATGTTTTCCTTTTTATGCAAAAGAATGAATGCTGAAATAAAATAAACAAAAATATATCACTTAATTCTCAAGAGAGAGATATAATGGTTTGACACTAAAATGTATATGTATTTCATCATGTGGAAACTATTAAACTGAAAGAAAATGGAAGTAAACTTCAATATAATATTATTTAAAAGAAAAGTTTTAGTTACTTTCAAATATAAAGGCATCATTGCATAATATCAATAAATTATGTAGGAAATTGAGATGCTTACTTCGTTTTCCACCGGATGGGTTGCTTCCTGTGAGTTGTAGCTGCAAGTGCGGTATCTCTCAAGTGTTTTATACATACTGTTGACATGATAAAGAAGAAATCAGTTTATATTGTTTCATATACAAAAAAGGAAAATACAGGCATTTGATTCTTTTTGGGAAAAAAGGAAAACAAGTCTCCCAGCCTCTACGTCTTCAGGGCATGCCATTTTATTTAAAAGTATGCCAAGCATCAAGACAAACACATGGTCTTACAAAGGGCAAATGAAAAGAACTCGAGAATAGTTTTTCTCCATCATGTATCACAATCCGGTCGTCGGGGACAAATCTACCAAAACGACAACATGAGACTAAACGAAACATGATGGTACTTGAAGACAACACATTCAAGGTGGATCATTGTTCCTTTGCCAATAGTTCCTAGTCTAACCAAACATATTAAAGTTTAAATTATCATCTATGCAGCGGAGCTTCGAGCAGAGTCCGTCAAAACAGGTAGTGACATGCGTATATATGCTGACCTTGTATGATCTAGCCAGATAGATGAGATCAAAGATTTGCACTGGGAGAAACTACATGCCTTTTTTTGTAGAATTTGTCAATGCATCCATACACTATTCCACCACCAGTGTTACAAAATTCGTGGCACCCATCGATTATATGAGTATGAACAATCACATCAAGAATTTATTAATGAGGTTTGGCAAACTGGCCTACACATCGGGCATGAATATGGGCTCTCATCCCAGTGTATGAATCAACATAGTACAATCTACAACAAAATCCAACAGATCCCACTGGATGTATCTTGACCACCATGCCATGTCATTTCAGTTGCTCCTGCCATGGTTTCCTTGACTCTCCCCTCTTGATCTTTTGTCGAGCTTGCCAGCTTTTTGTCTAGTTTACCTCGGTGCCTTTATGCATTTATTAAGCTCGAGTTACACATTGTTCAAATCAACCTAACCCTCCTACAAATATAAAACAATATGTAGTACAACACGTGCATATATTTATACATATATTCCAATTAACAAACTCTTTCATGATGAATATGCCCTCCCCATCTCGAAGGTGATCATACACAAACCACCGTGTACATTTAATTTGACTTGAAATCATGAACTACACTGATACTTATTTGAATTATACGATTTTACCTGCAACTATAGTCTCTTCTTTTTTTCATCATAGCCAACCCTACGAAAATTAAGTGCTTCCCTCCTCTTATTTTGTGCTCCTAACTTTCCGGGGGACCAATTTGATGACATCACACATAGACCATAAAGTTACCATCTTTGACAACACCAGTGTATTGCCACACTTGTAGCCAATTTCGTATTAAGTTTTGTGTCCCTTGATTATTTAAGTAAGTGAGTACCGTCTAAGGTATCTTCAACTTGTGGAGGCAGCGGCTGAGGCGAGCGAGACGACTCTACTCCTCTGAGGTATCTTCAACTTGTCGAGTTTCTTCCTCAGCCTTGCCCTCAGATCAGATGGTTGAATCTTACGTATTTATTCCCTTTGCCATGTTCGTTCATAGTTTCCTGTTACTGATGCAAAATAAAAGGCTCGATTTGATCTCCGGCCGGCCTCTTGGCGGCGAGCCCTAAAGATAGTTAGTGCTCTGTATTACGGTTTGATTAATAATTAGTACTGTAATTTTTTATGGTAAAAATTGTATTCCTTTATGTACTGGGAAGACTGGATTGTATTGAAGCCATTCAGGATGTCTGCGCCATGTGACTTTTGGTGTACTGAATCCATTCAGATGTTTATGATAAACATTGCCTTGGCTGCCCATATTTGTTTTAGCTGAATGGTGCAGGTTAGCCAAGGTCTGAAAGTTAAATTTTGGACTGACCATTGGTGTCCAAAAGCTACTGCCTGATTATCTAAAAGATTTAGAAGCTAATTTACGTATATAATTGCTACTTTATGTGCCCTCTAATGTTTAATCACAGAAGATTTGGTGATAATTTACAAATTTATTTGACTTATTTACGGCTACAGAGTGCATGCTTGTCGGATTGCTACCATGATGATGACGATGCATTAGGCTAGATAAAAGGTGCCCCGTCGAGGTAGAGGCGATGCATAAGAGAAGAACTGGATCATCGTGTTTGATAAGGAGCTAGGCTAAATATTTGTGCGCCGTGTAGGATGATGACTTTTTTAAGAGGGTCGTGGCAACACACGGCCACAATTTTACAAGATTTTTTGTTAGTGATCTTCCATATAATTTATCAAATTTGTCATAGTGATTTTTTTGTCGACTCATAAGTCTATGTGTGATAGTTTCAATACTTTTGGATCATGATATATAAACACATAAGCTTGGAAAATAAGGGGGGACCTTTTATTTCTCTTTTCAGAGAGCTTGTTCTATGAACATGTACTAGAACTTAAGAGGACGAAATCAATTTGTGTATCCAATATATTTCAAGGGTCAATTTGATGTCAACGTCAACATCTGTATTTGGACCCGTTGCAACGCACAGGCATTTTGCTAGTCCTTGAAAAAGCCTTTGGAGTGATCACATTCCTCATGATGGATTTGTAAGCCTTTCCAACTTGAAGTTTTGAAGCACAGTTCATGGACTTCCAAGAATCACATTTAACTCTTACAACTGTAGATATTCATACGAGGCTCTTCAGACAAAGGAACATTGTAGATAGTGGAGGTCATGTTGATGGATAGCATGCTTAACTGAATTTTGGCTTTCCTTGGCATATAGATGAAGATGACTAAAAATTGATTGCAATCTCCCCAAATCAAAATAGTAGAATAACCATACAAGGAGATGTAACTAGGGACTTGTTTGGAGCGATCTGAGAAAACCCCACCATCAAAATGAGACATGAAGTTCTAGCTAGCAATGATTTCGAATGATTTAGGCTGCATTTGGCATTGAGCTGCATTATGGCAATCTAGCTTTTTCAAGGCAGATTTGTGTATTGGGTAATTTTCACAAAAATGTAAAATAAATTTGACAATCACATAAGCAATCAATTTTCAAGCTTAAGCAAGGAAGTAGAACATCATCAGGGGATTTGGACAAATTCTAAGGGGCCAAAGCCCAAGTTAGCCTCATGACCGCCGCGCCTATGCATGGGAATACGCAAATGACACTCAAGCTTTGATCCATCTATTTTTTTATCTCCCTTTCAGTTTCAATTATGGGAACAACTTGGTGTGTTGAGAACTTGAGATAGTATATAAGACTACATAGACATAAACTTTTGTGTTGAGTCTTGAGTGTTCCCGTGTAGCGTCCAAATTTTCTAGCTCACATAAAGCACGTTGACATGTGATTCTAGTATTATGTATATAATGTGCGTATGTCATAGTATGAACATTGTGCGACGAGGTCGTAGTTTTTAATCACGTTCTTCAACCCATAACTTTTTTGTCCTCAAATACACAACTGTAGAACCTCAACGTCCTTAAATCCGCTTGAGGGAACAAAAAAAAATTGAGCAAATATATTTCTCGCATGCCTATGCATGCATGCACGTGTTTAGTTCAATGCACCGTGCATCCATCAGTTCATCCAGTTTAGGCACATGGAGTAGGGAGTAGCAAAAAATATGTATATCAGCATCGGTATATTGCATGCAAACTAACCAGGTTGCCTTTTTTTTTGCATAACGTGCGATGAGAAGGTTCAACCTGACATCTCCGACGTCTCGGCAGTTAAGCACACAGCACCAAGTAGTTCTACACGGGACTCAATGAAGATAGGCGAACTTCTGGCCAGCGATCGAGCTGCTACCTTCAAGGAACAGTAACTAATGGAACAGTAAGATGAATCGCAGATTAACTTCTCAGCATAATATATTGTATGGCAATTAGCTCTAGATCGATGGCCCGCTGCAACAAACTTAGTTCGACGTGTACACCTTGCTCATTAATTTGGCACTGCTATAGTTATGGATGAGTTATACGGAAGAGACAATGAATCTGGTAAGCATATATATATGGGGGAGAATGAGATCTTGTGACTTGTGAGTACAACAAGGGGCTAGTAAAATAGAATTCTCTAAAGATGGAAGGAAGGCGCAGCAAGAAAATGGCTGGCCCTTTTGTTCTTGCCCATTATAGCAATGTATCCAAGTAATATTGGTGGGGTTAGGGTTGTACATGTAGTCGAAGAAAACTGTTCGGTTCAGCTCAAGATATCTACTTCTGAGTCGGTGTGGAGTGCAGATCGAAGCTTAACACTATCGTATTTAGTTGATCTTTCGACAGCTGTAATAATCAAAGACATCTCTTTGGAGATCAAATAGCCATCCCACTTCTGCTTGGAAAATAAAGTAGGGTCCTTCCTCATGTTACTCGTTCATTAACTGAAAGCATGAAAATTCGAGTTTTTTTTCCAGATCTTCGTTCTTGATGAACCCTAATATAGATTAGACCAAATCGATGGGGAAAGACGATGAGTCGATGACCAGATCGGCTCAAGAGACAAACCAGTACAATATAAGCTTAGAGAGAGAGAGAGAGAGAGAGAGAGAGAGAGGAGAGAGAGAGAGAGAGAGAGAGAGAGAGAAAGAATCTAAAGCCCAAACCAAATCAATTTACCCGTGAAACTTGCGCTTCTATCTACGGTTAATAAGCAAATAGTAGGGGAAAGTAGCTAAAAAGACAGCTCGTACGTACCATGAGGAGCTGGAGAACTCGAAGAGGCGACCGCGGCCGGAGAAGATGATGAGTCCGACCTCGGCGTCGCAGAGTAGCGACAGCTCGTAGGCCTTCTTGAGTAGGCCGTTCCGGCGCTTGGCGAAGGTCACCTGCCGGCTGATCTTGTTCTCGATCCGCCTCATCTCCACCTTCCCGCGACCCATCTTTCTTCTTCTTCTTCTTCTTCTTCTTCTTCTTCTTCTTCCTCTCTCCTGTTACTTTACGCTAAGCACGCAGAAGGGATGTCTGATCATATGCTTTCTCGGTGTGCCTTAGGTCCTGTTTATCCTCTCTCTATATATGTCTCCTTCAAACTAAGCTATCGACTGTGAATCACCACCTCTCTCGTACTGTAGCTTTGTGGGATGCCAGGTGGTGGGGAAGGCGGTGCGTAGGGTGATTGATGATCTGATGTGAGGTTAGTTCGTACTACTCCCTCGCTGGCGCTGCGATCGATCCAAGGCGATAAGAACAGCCCCAGGGTAGCGTGTGTATGATCGCACGTCGCGGGGCTGAGGACTGGTGGCACGTGTCGACGAGCGTGTGGAGAAACAGGCGAGTGACATCGCTTCTATTGCGATGCAGTTGCTAGCCTAGCAGGTCTTCTCTTCTCTCGCTCGTAGGACTTCCCTCTGGCACAGTAATCTCTCTGAACTATCTTTAATTTTCCCTTCGCGCGTAGGACTTCCCTCTGGCACTCGGTCTCCTTTGCTGCACTCGGTCAGTGACTACTTTTGCTTGTTTTTATCCTGGGAAATAAAAGGAAAGTTCTGGGTTCGTGGGTTTCCTGGATTTCAGGATCCTCCAGTCGGAGTAGTACGAAGAAATCTTTGTTTGTGAAGGAAAAAACAATAGAATAAGGAGACATACCTGACACTAATTTTGAAGGGAAACTGTACAAAGTGCTCCATCTAAGGCCAAAACATGTTGAATACTCCCTTTGTGCCAAAATAATAGTTTTAGCCAAAGCAAAATTTCATTAAATTTGACCAAATATATAGTAGAAAATGATATTAACTTCTATATATAGATAGTGCTCAAGAGCCTGAATTGTCACCTGTGTTTTGTTTTTTCTATTTATATGTTAGATGAACCAAACATTGGATAACCTATCGGCGTACGGGAAGAGCGGGTCCCCGTACCGCGGGCGCGCGCCGGAGAGGCGCCATCGGCGTCCCCACGGCGGAAGGACGGAGACCAAGGGAAGCCACGGGGGGAGCCCCCGGGGTGCCCGCGATCACGCCCCTTGTGGGGTCCTACCCGGGAAGCTTGCAATCCCCTCGGGAAGCGAAAGGCCTCGACGTGGCCCAAGATTCATGCACCACACCTCGGGAAGGGTTGCTTCGCAGAGAAGGAAGGCGCAGCCGACGTCACGGACAAGACAACTCACGCCTGCGCCGGCAGCAGGCGTGACATCGACAAGACCCGGCGCGCTGTCTCGTCCGTGCAAGCGCAGAGCTCGACGCGATGCCCGGGCCGCAGACGAGACTTGACTTGCCGTCAGCTCGGTCTCGGCGGGGCAGGCGGCATGGAGGACAGCACGGCAAGAAGGTGACACGAAGGAGGCCGGCGGCTGCCACCTGGGTCGGGGCGCGACGCGTGCCCTACCTCGGTGGCACGCCCCAACACGACCACTTGTGGTGTCCCCTTGGCATATAAAAGGAGGCCCTTGGTCAAGTGTGAGGGGGTGACCATTGCTAGCGGCAGCTCTTAGTCTTAGACTGGTACTCGGGGCTGGAGAGGAGACACCTCGGGAACCTCCGGAGTGGAACCTAGCAGCTCACGAGTGTAGAGAGCGCTGGTAGTTCATCCACTGTAACTCAGCAACATCGCAATCCAACCAGACAAGCAGGACGTAGGGTGTTACGTGGCGACGCGGCCGAACCTGGGTAAAATCTTGTGTGTTGTGCTTGAGCTCGGGGACCGATTCCGGAGCACCTCGCGTCCTCCTACCGAACAAACAGGGGGTGTCTAACATCCTGGTGTCCGCGTACCGACACGCGACATCTGGCGCGCCAGGTAGGGGGCGCCCGTGCTTCCTCGTCAGAACTGAAGCTTGCATGGCGCCATACCACGCCACGCTGGGAACCGGGGGCGGGCGGCCACCTCTGGGCCCGGTCTCGGAGCTCCACGCGCGGGACCGACGGCTAGATGGCCCCTTCGTTGCCCCGCCGCGGGTACCCGGCTGTGTTCTCGCCTGAGGGGGCAGTGGCCTCGTGGCAGGATCTGTGTGCTCGGGTCGCACAATCGATCCAGGGCAAGTACTTGCCTTGGATCGATCAGCGACCTCGATTCAGTAGTGCAGAGCCCGGTGAGACCCTTCGAGGGTTCACCCTGAGGTTTCGGCACATCCTGAGCCACATTCCCGACGCCCCGACATGTCTGTCATCCGGGCGTTCCGCCGGAACGTCGCGACGTCCGCATGTTGGAGAAGCTCGGGAGCCGCGACGTCTACACCACCTCGGAGTTGTACGCCCTGGCAGACAAGTGCGCCCGATGGAGGAAGGAAGGCTTTCCATCCCTTCCCCAGGAGGTTCGGAGCGGAAGACGGCGGCCACGACGTAGAAGCGGCCATGCGACGGGTGCCCGTGCGCAGCTCTGCAGGTGGAACTCACCACCCCATAGAGCTGCTTGGAATACCCGTCGGCGAAGGAGGAAGGCGCACAAGGGAGGCGCCGGCGCCGTGGTGCCCGGTGCACGACACTGGAGTCCACGACGCCAGTGAGTGTCGCGCCATACGCGACCTCGCCAACCTCAGGAGGAAGTACCAAGCTGAGGCGGGAGGGGCCGGCCAGGCGGGGCTGTGCCACACGTGTGGTCAGCCCGGACACTACGCCAGGGCCTGCCCTACTCGCCCGGGCCAGGGGACCCGCCAAGAAGTCAAGGGGCTGCTGAGCCCGGGGACGAGGAGCGTTCTCGGTGGGCCCGCAGCCATGAGCGGCACACCAAGACCGAGGCGGAGACGCTCAACCACGACGAGTCCTGCTGGAGCCGTCCGAAAAAACCGGAGACGGGCATACCCGAGTGTAGCCCGTTGTATCCTTTGGAAAACTGATCATCCTTAGCGTCTAATAAACTAAGTTTGTATCTATCTGTGTATTTCCTCTCCTATCTAACGCCTCAACTTCCCGCACGAGAAACATAGGCCCAAACCTGAGCCGGGGGGAAGGGGCTTCCTCACGCACTCGAACCAAGATGTACCCAACACGGATTGGGCATCGAAGGTATCGAAAGGAACCCGCGCTCAGGACCCGGGTGCGCAGATGCCTCGTAGAAGTTGGGGGAAAGAAGGAGGGAGAGCTTTGTGAACAAAGCGCAGAAGCATGGGGGTACTCGGCCGCGCCCGCCGAGGAGCTCGGGAACCCCGACGGTTCCCGAGGACTAAACTGCACGGTTGAAATTCTGGCAAAAAGAGCTAAGTCCTTCAACCCAAGTTGTTTTCCCTTCCGCATCGCTTGAACAGGTCATCTCGTTTTTTCCTTGGGGAAGGAAGCTGGAGTCAAAGTGGCGCGGCCTGAGTGTAGAAGGGGCGTTCAAAGGGAGAGGTAGTCCTGGAGGTTTGCTCGGGTATCAGCCCCGGGGACCTTCGCCGGGACAGATCGCCAATGAACGGAGCGGCCGATGCGCGGAGACACACCTCGGGGGGGGGGGGGGCAGCTGGATCCGGTCCAACGCTCCCTCGGGCTCTGTGCAGGGCACGCAAAGGTACCCCGGAACACAGGGAAATCGCGTCAGGTTGAGACCAAAACTCCAGCCCCAGGGAAAACACGAGAATCGACGATAAGAGAAACGCATGCATACAAGGGATGATTGCAAAAGATTACATAACCTATCTGGGATAGCTACTGTTTATTACACAGGCCTAGGGGTACACAGGCGAGAACCGGGGATCGCGCCCCGCGAGACTCAGCTCCTCCGCAGCCTCGCCTTCACCTGCTCGACGACCGGAGCCACGGCACGCTCCGCCGCCACCGGTCCTCTTCTTGATCGAACTCCTCGAAGAGAAGATCGAACCGGAAGAAGGGCTCCAAATGGTACACCCGGGGGAGGAGCACGCTGGCCACCTGGGCGCCAGCTTCGACACCTTCCACCCGGAGGCGACGCGTCACTACCTCGTTCAAGAGCTCCATCTTCCCCACCATGTCGGCGAAGAACAAAGAGAGGCTGGCGATGTCGGTACCGCCGATCTGCCCCGGGGGGAGATCAACGGCGGCCATCGTACTTTGAGCACGGGCAGCAAGGCCGCGGAGGCCTACGGCGTCCACCTCGGTCTGCCGGTCCGCCTTGCGGAGCTGCTCGAGAGCGGCATTGGTGCTGAGCCTGTTCTCCTCACCGATCCGCCGCACGCGCTCCAGGTGACGGTCACGTCGCTCAACCCGGACACCGCCTCGTCAAGCTGCTGCTGCAACCCGGCGAGTTGGGCCTGGGCGTCTCCTAGCTGGCGCCGGAGTTCATCCTCGCGAGCCGCCGCAGCGCGATAGGCTTCGCGCTCCCGCTCGGCGGCGCCATCGACGTTGTTGCGGAGCCCCTCGATCGTCAGCTGAAACTCGTGGAGAGATTCAGCTTGCTCGCGGATCCGCGCCTCAGCGCCTGCCAGGGCCAGGTGATGGGCGTCTACCAAGGCGGCCCTCTCCTGCTCGAGGTCATCAAGTTCAAGGGCATGAGCCTCTTGCTGGGCCGCAGACAGTTGCCGGGCCGCCTCTGAGTCCCCCGGCTGGCTGCCCTCGGCGTGCCTGGCTGCGGTGATGGCCGCCACCAGGACCCTCTGCGCATTAGCCTTGAGGGCAGAGGCTTCTTCCGCGGCCAATACCGTGGTTGCGAGGGTGGCCTCAGTCTCGGATTGGGTGGTGGCCACCTCCTACTCCCGGGCTTGGAAAGACGCCGCGCGCTCCTCCAGCGCGCGTCGACTCTCTTCAATATCCGTGCACTGAAGAAGAAGGAACTCCCTAGTGCGTTCGTTCTCTTCCTTGGAACGGGCGGCGGCATCTGCCAGTATTTGCTGGTGTTGCTCCACACCATCCAGCATGCTGTGCGCTGAGGAGAAGACGGAGGCATCCATGACGACGCCGGCAGCGGGAACCACGCCGCGGCCCGCGCGAAGGACCAGAGAAGAAGGGCCGACAAGGCCTAGGGAGCTACCCGCCGCATGCGATGGAGGTGCGACCGGAGACACCCCGTCCCCTAGGGTGGAAGGAGGCAGCCCCGCGTCTACCTCCATGGGATCCAGGGCTTGGCTGCGAGGCCTCACCGAGGAGCGCCTCTCAAACCTGAGGGCCACCACGACGTCGCTGTCGTCGGAAGCTGACTCCACCGCCACGACCTCAAGGGCGGGAGGGGCCTATGCCGGGCCTGGAACGAAGCACAGACGAATCAGAAATGAGGGAACTCCCCCTTCGGCGGGAAGGATGGTTCTCGAGAACATACCTATGACTGCGGACGCTGCTTGGGGGGGCAGCACCGGTCCTTGGGACCCCCGCCGCTGAGGGCTTGGCCGGCGCCCCGACGCTCGGCCCGGGGGCTTGGCCGGCGCATGACTTCTTTGGTGGAGGATCGGAGGCCCCCGACTCGATGCGGGCCCTCTTCGAGGAAGAGGCCGGAGGCTGGGGACGGCCAAGATAGGAAAATGCGCTCAGGAACTAGGAGCGTTGTAGCAAGAGAAGACGGCGAAACGAGAAGTACGCTACCTGGCGGAGTCCAGGCGAAGGGACCAAGATCCCTCGAGATGAAGCCCCCAACCGGCGGAGGAGCCAAGAGGGGCTCCTCGGGGAGCTCGTCGTCCGAGGGCACATAGCCTGCGGCGGCCTGCTCCTCTGCAGTCCGCTACCTGGCCAGGACGCGAGGACGGTGGCACAGCGGAGCGGGTTGGTGTCATCCTCCTCCAGAACCGCACACTTCACTGTCCGGGAAGATCCCTCGGGAAGCGACGGTCCTCGGCGATGGCTGGAGTCCCCGGGGGCTTCACTTCGGGGTTGACAAGGGGGCCCCGGGAGGAGAGCCCGGGGAAGCGCCGCCCCCGGTGAGCGCCACGTCGGGAGGATCCCCACTCGTCGCACTCTGGCAGGGACGAGATAATGTTGTTGAGGTTATTGTCCCTGTAGAGAGGAACGACCCCGACTGGCAGGCCCACGTACTCCTTAGATCCGCCGCAGAGGTCATTCACCAGGCCGATCAGGGCGCCGGGGAGCACCTTCGACTTAAACAGCCGAGTCTTGTCGTTGGTGCCCTCGTACTCCCACATGCAGTGGGAGCACAGTTGAAGAGGAGCTATGGCGTGGCTGAGGAAATGCGCCACCACGTCGCGGCCGGTCAAGCCCCGTTCACGGAAGGCAAGAATCCGGCGGTGCACCAGAGCCATATCCGCATCCCGCTCTCCTGGGTCGGACCAGCTCTCCGGCCGTACGGGCACCGCCGTGGGTTCCGCAAGAGCTTCGTCGGCCGCCGGGAAGCGAACGAAGACCCAATCATGCCGCCACACCTCCCAGCGTCTCTTGTCGAGGGGAAGGAAGGTACCGGCGAGCTTGTCGCGGAAGCGGAAGGTGAAGGAGCTGGAAATCCATCCCCGACCTTGACTCGGGGACCGAAGTAGTGGCGGAAGAGGGCGACACTCGGCTTGACACCGACGAAGGTCTCACAGAAGTGCTGGAAGATGGCCAGCAACAGCAAGGCGTTGGGGTGGAGTTGTGCCAAAGCCAGCCCATACACCCCCAACACCGCGTGGAGGAAGAGCGACATCGGCGGAGCCAACCCCGCCAACAGGAAGCACGCGAAAACGCGGACGTCGAGAGGCGTCAGCCGATCCGGCGGCGAAGACGCGCGGAAGATCATGGTGCGGCCATTCTCGTTGCTCTTGCTAGCGACGGCGTCCTTCAGGCCGGGGAGATGCTCCATCGCATACCCCAGCGGGAAGAAGGCTTGGGACGTGCGCCATTCCTCCCAGGAGAGCTCGCGCTGAGACATGCGGTCCGTCTTCTTGGCTTTTCCCTTCTTGGCCGTCCTCTCCCTGGGCGCCATCAAGGCAGGGCTTCGGTGCGAGTTCGGAGGTGGGGGCGATGGAAGGAGAAGGCAGGATGCAAGGAGGCGAATGGAGAAGTGGAGACGGGGCCGAGGCAGCGCCGGCCCTAAATAGTGAACGGAGCGGGAGGGGACGCGACGTGCGGGCGGTTCCTATCCCGCCCCACATTAAAACCGTCTCGTGTCCCCCAGGCGCGTGGTGGGGCCACCATCAAGAACCACGCAGCAGTTATAGCTTTCGCTAAAATCGAGGCATCCGCACTCAAGTGCGTGCCTCCGCGGATGATGTCATGGCGGTTGCCACGATTGGGCAATCCGGGCGCCCGCGCATGATTGGACGTCCCCGGGCGGCCACCGGCCGCCCAAGGACGCCCGGGGGCTACTGTCGGCGTACGGGAAGAGGGGGTCCCCGTACCGCGGGCGCGCGCCCTCGGAGAGGTGCCATCGACATCCCCACGGCGGAAGGACGGAGACCAAGGGAAGCCACGGGGGGAGCCCCCGGGGTGCCCGCGATCATGCCCCTTGTGGGGTCCTACCCGGGAAGCCCTTGGTCAAGTGTGGAGGAGGGGAGTGATCATTGCTAGCGGCAGCTCTTAGTCTTAGACTGGTACTCGGGGGCTGGAGAGGAGACACCTCGGGAACCTCCCGGAGTGGAACCTAGCAGCTTACGAGTGTAGGGAGCGCTGGTAGTTCATCCACTGTAACTCAGCAACATCGCAATCCAACCAGACAAGCAGCACGTAGGGTGTTATGCGGCGACGTGGCCTGAACCTGGGTAAAATCTTGTGTGTTCGTGCTTGAGCTCGGGGACCGATTTCGGAGCACCTCGCGCCCTCCTAGCGAACAAACAGGGGGTGTCTAACATCCTTGGTGTCCGCGTACCGACACGCGACATAACCAACATTTTTTTGAGCTTTTTTACGGTGCTTGGTAAACTACCGCTAGTAGTTTCAGGTTCCTCCCCTCCTAAATTATTCCAGCCGTCCGATTTCAATCTTCCCCTCCTAAATTATTTCAACCATCCAATCATTAAACAGAAAATTAAGTTTAATCACTCATGGGTATTATGGTCATGTTCAATTCCCGAAAAGACTCAGTTGATGTAATTCTCAAACTGAGGCCAGCGATGGCGAGCCGACCGGCGCGCGGGGCGTGTGCCATACATTTGGACGCCAGGGACCCGTCGCGGCGTCACCGGCCGCTGGCGAACTCGCCTCACTCTCCTACTTCTTGGTATGGAACCGCACCAAGGCCAAATCCGCCGCGCTCGTCGCCAAACTCCGGATGGCGCACCCGGGAATCGACGTCGAGGAGGTGGACGGCATGGACGAGGCAGTGTCCGCTGGCGATGCGTGGAGGCACCGGCGCCGTTTTCTCCGACATGCCTGGCGCATCCAAGGTCCATGGAGAGGCACCTCCTACTGCGTTCAAGGTCATTTCTGCTAGTACTCTCAGCGGTGAGCTCACCAAGATCGCCATTGCCGTCGATGCAACGGAGCTTGCCAAGCTTCACTTCGACAACCTCCTCCTCCTCTGCCTTCGGGGACCCCTCGCTATCCGACCTACTCACCTACCACCTGGCACTTCGTCGTCCGTGGCCGTGTCGGCGTGGCTGACGTCGTTGTCGAGGACGAGAACGATCGGAATTGACACCGGAGAGAGGTCAACGGCGAGGACGCTGCAGTGGCAGATCGGGCAGGTGGAGTGCGAGAGCAGCGATGCAGGGGACGTGAAAGCCGTGGCCGCAAGTGGGCACCATTCGGAGCGCGTAGTCCATGCCAAATTCGCACGGCACACCATGTAGTCGAACGGTCGTGTTGATGAAGGCCTGGTCGACGCCGGTGTCATGGAGGTGGAACAGCTACTGGAACTGGCCTTGGAGCACGGCGGGGTTGCTGCCGGCGACCTTGCAGTCGCCGACGCGCAGGCCCTGGCGGCACGCACGGCGCAGTCGGTCGATGTTCTGCACCGACTGTCGGACGATGACCACTGGCGCATCGCCGTCACCATCACCGTCCACCTCCTCGCCGTCGGCATAGCCTAGATTGTCGTCGTCATAGGCTATGCCGACGTCAGCCGTCGGCGTAGCTCCCTCGGCGTATCAGTGCCTCGGCTTAGCCTCTAATGTCGTCGGCGTAGGAAAGCTGTCGGCATACCAAGCTATGCCGACGGCTTTGCCCTCAGCATAGGCCTAGGCCAGATTTTTTTTCCCCAAATTTTTTTTCGAAAATTTTATATTTTTTAAATTTTTAAACTTTTTTTATATTTTTTAAATTCTTTTCCGAAATTTCCCATTCAGCCACACACTTAATCTTTAATTACACACTTAATCTGAGGTCAAAGTACATACCCTGGTCAAACTTCTCATTCAGTCACCCATCCTCAAATTTCTCCAACCAAAGCACGCTTAACTTTTGAGTTCCTTCCAAATTAGCTTCCAAATGAGAATTTAGAATTTACTGATATTAATATTCTATCAATCATATTAACTCCTCGGTCATGATGTTACACTTTTTATTTTTTAAATTTTAAAAATTTATTTGAATAAATAACAATGATTATGTAATAATATTTTTTGAATAAATAACAATAAAATGAATTTTACTTTATTTTTTCCTTTTTACATTTAAGATGAAATAATTCATATATTTAAATTCGTCAATCAAAATTTGACAAATAAAATGTCTAAATCGATTAGAAACATGAGAGGAATTCAAATATGACATCCATATCATCTTTTGCATCACAGAAATATCGATAGTTTTAGAAAATTTGACATCTTTCGATGAATAGTCATGGTGGCCATTTTGACCTTTTTTGAAAAAAAATTGAAAAAATTGAAAAAAAACCTCAAAAAAAGATATCCTCTGGCATGGAGACATTTTATGTGTACTAGTTGCTATGAAAAATGATAAACTTGATTTTTGACAAACTGTTCAAAAAAATCTTCAAAAAAGGTCTATCATGTATAAACATCTATAAGTTTTAAGCCGAATGATCAAGTTATGACAATTCCCATGGCATAGTTTGTGATTAAGTTCTCATATTCGACAAATAGGTTTATCTTGGTATAGAAAACAATGGTTCCGAAGAAAATTTTCAAATTATTTTTATAAATATCATTTTCCTTTTTCTAAGTGGCAAAAATGATGTTTTTTGTGAACTAAGTACAAAATATATGGTGCAAAATGGCACCCATCTAATTCTCACAAAGAGTAGTCCACATTTTATAAATAATCCCCAAGTATTAGGAATTTTCTTGATTTCTACCTAATTTCGCCTAGTTTAATGAGTTTATGCCGATTTTTATAAAGTAATTTTGCCTAGTTAAATGAGTTTTTGTGATGCAAAATATGATATAGTTATTATATTTGGATTCCTCTCATTTTCTAATCGATTTAGACATTTTATTTGTTAAATTTTGATTTACGGATTTAAAATATGAATTATTCTATATTAAATGAAAAATAGAAAGAAAAAAAATGAAAAACCTATGGTACGCCGACGGCTTTTTGCCACGGTATACATGACTAATCTTTGTGAGAATTAGATGGGTGCCACTCTCACAAAGAGTAGTCCTGTATACCGTTGCAAAATACGCCCTCGGCATAGGTATATAGGGCTACGCCCATCTAATTGTTCAAACTGTGGCAAACGGCGGTCCGGTGTAAGGAAACTGTGGATACCGTGGCAAACCGGGAATGCACAGGATTAGAGAGGTGAACTCATGTCCCTGCTCGACCCCGCCAGTAGAGCCAGCAGCACGACGCGAGACGCAGCGCCTCTATCCTCTCTTCTCCATATCACGCACCTCGTCAACCGTCGTCAACTAATACAGCGCCGGAACCGAGGCAAACGCTGCCACCGGCAAACTCGCCGCAGACGTATACGCGGCCAAAGTCGGCGCTCTCGGCGAGCCACGCGTGGGCACCTGAGCCGGTCGAGCTCAGCTCCTCGAGTGGTCCAGGTCTGGGGGAGAGAATGAGATGAGAAAGGGGCTAATCTGACGATGGGGTCATTGATACGATTTACCTAAATATCCTTTTACTTCAGATTAAAAATAAATAAATATTGGTAGTTTCAAGTTCTTTTAATCTAGTACTTTCAGGCAACTCTAATTTTATCACCGTTCGGTTCGATTAGAGCAAATGGACAGTTGTTAAAATTACCAAGTACTCTAAAACTTGTATTTTTTATTACCTTCTGATTATTTGGAAACATGGTGTAATTCTTCCTGAATATTCAACACATGTTCATGAAAGAGTGTCAATTCTCCATAGAAATTACTTGGCACTTTCCAAAGAGAATGTAATGTAGAGGACCAAAGGAGTTCATTTTCATGTTATCATGTAAGAATTATTCCATGATTTCTTTGATATGAGTAATGAGATATCTCGTTATGCAGCGTAAATCATTCCTTACTTTTTTATGAAGACATGAGAGTTTTTCATTAAACCAGAAGGAGGAAAGGACTAGCTATAGCAATAAAACCAAGATGTATACAACTAGTGATCTAGGTGTGCCAACACAAAGGCAACAATTAGCGTTAAAATAACAATATACATAGGAGAGGCACCGACCACTAAAATTCTTAACCTCAGATGGTGGGAGCACAATAACTTGTATCATGTGGCCCATATTTGGCAAAAAGATTATGTGGCACGACAATTAAAGAATATACATGTGTATTGTGTATTATGTTATGATACGGGTGTTCTCGCGCCCGAAATCGGCGTGGGAGAGTTGGCGCGCGATCTCCAGATCACGATCCTCCTCGTCTAAAACGAGGACGAGGAGGGCCACGGCGATTTCACAAAGTGAGGAGGGCGGCCGAGATACTGCACCAGGCGGCGACCAATGGTGCAGCCGGGGGGAGCGCGGGAGGCTTCGGCATGGTCGTCTTGCAGCACTAGGTGCTGCATGAAGCTCTAGAGGCCACGGCCACGTTGACCGGATCTAGAAGCGTCGGGCGCGGGAAGCCATTGAAATATCCATGTGCGATGTGAGCATATCGGTAACGGAGGTGGACGAACAACTGTTACCAATTTGGATCCTCTATTCACCCGTTGCCTTTGTGGTGGGCATGTCTCTGACCCAATGCAGGTACGCGTGGAACATTGGTTCCTTCCGTCGCCTAACTAGTGTCGTTTTCATAGAGGGTGTCCAATGTGTGGCTATGTACTAGTGCATGATGGTGATGACACGCTCACGGGGTGGACGACAGCGTTGGGATATATATAACGGGACGACCGTATGTTGAATCCTGGAGGTGGGGGGGGGTGTGGAAAAACTACGAGTTGGAGAGGAGCACAAATTAGGCGGTGGGGGTGGGGGTGGGTCAGGAAAAATGCGGGGAGGTGCCAGCTGCCAAGTAAGCGGTCACAGCATCGGAATTGCTGTGATTACGGAGCTCTATTCCATTCGAGATCTCGTCGGGAAAGGTGAGGCAGGAGTGCAAACGGTGGCGATAAAAAATAGGGAGCACCGTGGGAGAGTGGGGGTGGTTTTAATTGATCCATGCTATTATATATCATTCTTACATGTTTTTACTATGGTTTCATATCATTTTTCATCATTTTCCTGAACTAACCTATTAGCCCAGTGCCCATAGATATTTTTTCTTTCGAGAAAACCACTATTTATGGAGAGCAGCCCTCCACCGCCTCTCAACATTACATCTACTCCTCAGCCTAGAACGCAAGAGCGGAGTTTATTATGGAGAGGAGCCGACGCAAATCTTCGTTCCACATAGTCCAATCTAGAGGCCTATTTCGGTGCTCTTTCGAAAGGGGATCCATAGTCGGAGTATCATTTATCTTCCTTGCTGCCTCCATGACGATGTGTGAGTAGATTTACTTGCACTATGTATACATAGTAGTAGCTACATGGCACTCTCTCCCATATTCTTTAATACAAAGGTCTCACGGTCGATTTGTCCTACATGATTAAGATCCCACCTGATCTAATTGTGGTTATATATGTTCAGATCTATTCATGTTTTAGATTGATATATTTTATGTTATATTGATGCATCATTAATTGGTAGTCATATATAATTTTTGATTTACTTGTCTGCTCTGGCCAGGTATGATGCTTAGTCTTTAGACAGAGGGGTGTATGATAGTAGGTTCAGCCCTGCAGTGTTCTATATCCCAGAGCCAGTAAGGGACAAGACATGTAATGTGTAGTTGCCTCCAAGGATAAAACAATGGTTGTTATACCACACTTGGATGTTTTTTTTACTTTTTACATTATTTCAGCTTAAGACGGTACTTTGTTTGTATGAACCTAGTGCTTTGAGATGCATACTGAATTGTGTTCTTTTCGAGTGGAGTATGAATTATAGATTATGTTGGATTAATGGTATACGAATCGTGTCATGAATAACCATAAGCATAAAAGTAAAAATAAGTACAATTTAATTGGTATCAACTATAATTTTTTCACCCAATGTTATGTTTATTTGGAGAGATGTCTCTAGTGAACCTGTGGCACCCAGCCCATAATTCATATCATCTATCCTTTGTTTGTGTGTGAACTAGATATTGGTCCATTTATTTATTTACTTTCGTTCATCACCTCCTATCCCATCATAAATCAAATATTTGTAACTAGCAGGACAAAAAAAATTGACAACATTCATAGAATGCTAGGAACAAGCTTTGTTTTATGATTGTGTGCAGATTAACGCCTTGTTATTCGTCTCGACCTAAACCCCTCAGAATGTAGTTATTTCGGAGAGAAGAAACAAAATCAATCTGGAGGATATGTCTGAAGCGTATCTATAATCTTTTATTGATCCATACTATTATTTAATTTATTTTACATGTTTTTACAACGGTTTTATATCATTATACATCATTTATATTAGACTAACCTATAAATCTAGTGGCCAGAGCCAATTGTTGTTTTCTACTTGTTTTTGCTTCCTTAGATAACAATTTACGGAGGCCCAAATTATGGGGAAGATACCAAAATTTTAATACTTGGTGGAGAAGTTAGAGGTCACCGGAGGGTCCGGGAGGGCCCCACAGCCCATGTGTATGGCCCCACGTCCCTGTTGGGCCCATGCCGCGAGTCACCCTCAGGACTCCAGTCCACCGCCTGTTTATTCGACTTGACCTAAAACCCTTTAGGTTAGAGTTTATTTTCGGACACCATAGACAGACTTGTTCCACGACGATCCATCCTGGACGAAACACCCAAAAGTATCTATAATTTTTTTTTGAAACTTTTCTACCGCAGGGGAGCCCCCCACGGCCTCATTTTCTCTCTTTATTAATTATAAAAAAATAACATATGTACAAATACTTACAAATATTTACAAAGGTATCAATGTAAGTTGTCAAGCCATGATGACAACAAAGAGACATCAGAACTCTTTGCCCTATATCTGAGCAAAGTAACTTCATGAACAAAGGAAGATTTCCATCCTCGGAAAGAAGGCTTGATGTGTTTGAAGATCCACCCATTTCTCTGTTTCCAAATCGCCCAACACGCCAGAATCACTATCTCTGTAAAACGAGGTCCAGTGAAGCTTCTTTTTGCAGCAAGAAGAACCTGTGAAGGGGTGCTTCCCGGGCTCCATGCAATCTGCAAATAATTCTAGACCCGAGTGCTAAACAAGCAGTTGAAGAAAAGATGTCTCCAGTCCTCCATTTGATGCAATGTACACAAAATACAGTCAGAATTATTTGAAACCGTCCAATATCTTCTGATCAACATCTCCTGTGTATTAATTATGTCATGCAGAACCATCCAAGCGAAGAATTTATGTTTGGACTGACATTTACTCTTCCATATCCAACAAGAAGGGGCATCCGTATCCATGTTTTTGAAATGGAGTTTATACACCTTACTTGGTTTAAAAACACCATTGCCAAGTGTGCATGCCCAGATATCTTTAACTTCCTCATTCAGATTAACACCCTGTAGCAAATCCTGCAACTGAATGTATTCATCATGCGCTTCTAGAGAGAGTGGAAGATAAAAACATTGTAGATGATTCGCTGCTCTCATGAATTCAGCTACGGATTGCAGTTTATCCAGAGCAAAAGAAAATAATCTCGGAAATTTCTCCTCTAGCTTTCCTTGCAGCCAAGTGTCTGACCAAAACAAAACAGAAACTCCATTTCCAACAACACATTTGGTGATTGCTCTATAAGCATCAGACAGAGCTAGGACTCCTCTCCACCAAAACGATCCAGATGTTACAACCGAGGAACTGTATTGTGGTAATATGCATCCTTTACCAGCTGCACCCAAGGCGTGCTATCATCATTATAGAATTTATGGAGGTGTTTTAATAGCAAAGCTGCATTCTGAACTTTCAGATTAATAATACCCAGACCACCTTTATTTTTCGGACGGCAGACCATATCTCAAGTTACAAGCGAATTCACCTTATCCTTGTCCTTTTTTCTCCATAAACAATGTCTTCTGCCTCTATCAATTATCTCCAACATTCCAATTGGGATGTACAAACAGAGCATGTAAAAAGTTGGCAAGGAAGATAGAACAGAATTGACTAAAACCAGTCTATCACCATATGACCGGAAAGCAGTGGTTGCTGTCAATCTTCTTTCAACTCGATCAGTCAAAGGGGACATATCCTTAATGGTTGGCCTGGTCGTGCCCATTGGCAGACCCAAATAGGTGAAAGGCATAGTCCCCAACTTGCATTCAAAGAAATCAGCAAGTTCAACCATCTCCTCTTGTGGCACATTAATGGACATCATCGAAGATTTGTGAAAGTTCACCTTCAAACCAGTGAAAGCTGCATACAAGTTCAGAATTTCTTTAAACACTTTCAGATCCTCTTTATTCGTTGGTAAGACAACAATGGTGTCATCAGCATACTGGATTATGGGGTAATCTTTTCTCATTGGAATTGGAGCCGATAGAAGACCATCTCTGTATGCTTTGTTTACAAGACTCTGCAACAAATCACACCTTCCACAAAAAGGAAAGGAGATAAGGGGTCTGCCTGCCTCACCCCTCGCTTGCACACAAAAGGTTTTCCAGGTAGCCCATTTAAAAGCACAGAAGACGATCCTGACGACAGAATTTCCCTTACCCAGAAGAGAAATAATTCAGGAAAACCTTTGGCTTTTAATACCTGAATGATAGCTTCATGGTCTAAGGTGTCGAAAGCTTTCTCAAAGTCAATTTCCAGGATTAGCACTTTCCTCTTTGAATGCTTACACTGAAATAAGAATTCAAAAGACCAGGCCAAGCAATCCTGAATAGTTCGACCTTTAATAAAACCATACTGATTATCATGGATAGTATCTATAATTTTGATTGATCCATATTATTATATTAATGTTACATGTTTTTACCATAGTTTATATCATTTTACATCCTTTTCATTGAACTAACCTATTAACTCAGGGCCAGAGCCGTTTGTTGTGTTCTACTTGTTTTTGCTTAGCATAAAATCCCCAATTACAGAGGCCCCCAATTACGGGGGAATAGAAAATTTCTAATACTTCCGGGAAAAGCTAGAGATCACCGGAGTGGGCCTAGGATGGCCCCAGAGGTCAGGCGCATCAGCCACGAGCCTAGGCCGCGAGTCACCCTTGGTGACTCTGTTCCACCACCTTATGACGCATATTTTATTCGTCCTGGCCTAGAACCCTTGGATAATTTATAACATTTGCATTTTTCACATTTAGCGTAAGTTTGTATTTGCAATTATTTATTTGAATTATTTTATTTGTGCATCAATAGAGTGTACGGTGTGTGAGGCTGATCTTGTTGAGGAAGTGTACCACTACTCTCCCTTCCAAGGCAAGTTACATCTTGATCAGATAGCTACTTCATAAAGTTTTTCTATGCATATGTTATACTTTATTAAGTAGAATTGCATGTGTAGGACTTTATGTTTACCAAATATCTTGTAAATGTGTTAGTAAATGTACAGTTACACCTATATAGCATGAAGCCATAGGCTTTCTCGGCCATATTGTTTTGTCACCTTTGAGACTATTTATATGTGTATGTTTTACTACTCTACTGTGTTCAGTATAATGGTTTGGAAAAGGAAATGATCTTCGAAACTACTTTGCTAATGAGATGAGCACGATGATGAATTGTTTCAAGAGACTCTTGTTTCAAATAGACTCACAAAACTATTTTATCAGGCCGGAGTGGTTTGTTGGGACATACTCAGAGTGCTGTTGAGTATAATTGAACTGATATCATAAATACATCCACATGTACCAAAACACAAACTTTTACATTGCGGAGACCACTGGGTCGGAAACATGAACTTAAGATGAGTCTTGCAGCGAAAGAGCTAACCCTGGGCCCTGGTTTCAAGCCAAACGCTCGTAAGCAACCAGAAGCCAGCGATTGCTCTCGCAATCATTCCGATATATGTCCAAAAGCCGAGGGTCCATCAGCATACCACGCAGCTTAGCAGACGTATTCAGGTAGATAGATATGACGCTCACCACAACGTCCAGCACACGAAAATATAACAACGGTCACTAATGTCCAGATACATTGGGTACACACGGGACGCAACGTCATGCCGCCACAGCGATCAATCATATCCAGCCCGTGGACGATCCAGGATGTCCATCAGGGTTCTGATGAGAAGGCATGTCTTCGTTGTTTAGCTGGTCCATGTAGGACTGATGATACCTTCACAACGGAAAAAAAATAACCCAACTAAATTTTGGACCGATTGATGGAAAAATTATACACAAACTCTTTCGTGAAAATAATAATAATACTGAAGTTGTGCCGCAATATAATAATACTGAAGTTCTGAACACTCAAGAGTCCAGGAGAGATTTCACAGGACAATCATCCATGATAAACATGCAGAAAAACATACCCAACTTGCATAGAGGAATCATGCGCTGGGTGTTGGGGGATTCCTGGATAGGGCTCAATGGCATGCCCACTAGACCTACTCTGCCCGCCATCTTGCCAGGATATGTGGACTGCATTCTCTCCGAGACTGGTGTCTTGCAACTGGCAGTTACAAGAAAACGGTCATGAAAAATTCTAGTAGCCACATTGGAACAAGAAATCGCTTAAAATAATGTATTCTTTGTGCAGTGTTGTTTAAATGTTCAGTCGGGCAACTGGTATGGACAACAAAGTTATTAAAGTTCCATATTCTGACAGAAATTGTAACTTGTAAGATCAGTGATTTAACCTTCTTTCTCAAGTCTTTGTTTTGATCCTGCAATTCTTGCTCCTGCAGATCATCGCTTTAGTCAGGCATTAAAAACAAAATATCAACAGTAGAGGAAAAAAAACTTAGCGTGAAGATAATAAGAAGTTCGTCCTTACCTTACTTTTCAGGTCAAATAGCTGATCAAGTAATACTTGATTCTGCAAAACATACCGCTTTGTTATACGCCATGGAAATACAGGTAGAATTATTTAAGCTATAAGTATTAAAAGTCATAAAATCTCATACTGCATCCTAACAATGATGGAAATAGCACCATTTAAAAATGGTCTGAAGTAGAGAAGATTATTGTCAAGAGAATTTAGTTAACTAATATATCCCGCAATATATAGCTTGCATGTTCTAGTGTTGTCATATGGCGCCAATATTGTAATGCATCTGGAATAATTGTGATGTGTGTGCATCCTTTGATTCAAAGGAACATGTCAATTTTTTTGTTTCACTATCCTTTTTTTCTAAAACTGAAGCAGTATATGTGTATAAAAGAAAAAAACATCTGAAGCTGCTGAACCTTAGCTTCCGTAACCAGATGTTGATGTTATTTACCTTTCTTGATCTGATATGCTTGAGGGATGCATCTATTTGGCTCTCAATCTGATCAAGCTCCTTCATGCTAAGTGGACCCAGCTCTTCACCGAGAATATTTCTACGATATCAGAACGAGGGCTGGTAAGTTAGAGCAACATTGCAATAATAAACATGCAGAAAAGTAACTGTTCAGCCCCATATCGGAAGACTACCTTTGTGAACTTTGAAGGAATTCAACTCTGGTCTTCAGCTTTAAATATTCCTGGTAATTAATCTATTTTCAACAAGAAAAGAAGGACATGGTACATCTTAGTTCAAGAGAGGTAATGTTTTCAGGGGGCTACATAACAACAAACCATGTGGGCGGAACAAATTAGTTAGTTCAAACTTCAAACCAAATGTTGTCGCAACAAATGGAATGCTACAAAAGATTAAGAACCACAACAAACTTCAAGGTAGGTGCAATTAATGTTTAGCTTGAAGCTATATATAGCTTTCGAAAACTGACTGAAATGCACATAACATTTCCAGTGATAAATGGTGAAATGAATTCCATGAAATGTAGCAGTGCAATTTTCAAGAACTAATGAAACACTTCTTATTTATATTTCTTAAATATAATTCAAAATATGTCCTTTATTATTTTATAACATCCGAAACAATAAGGAAAATACATATATAGGCAATGCTTCTCTTTGTTCTGATTCTCACGTGACCCTTATTTATTGTTCCTTAACTTTATTGTGTTGTTGTTTTTGGGCTAGTTAGCGGTTAACCATACCCCATAAATTTTGTGGTAATGTTAATAACTATTATCACATGGTCCATTGAATAACTATTTTTTTACTCTGAAGGGAAAAATCTTGGCTAAGGTAATCGAACATTTAAATTTTCAGCATAGCAAGATTATCCTCACATGAACCAAATAAAATACATAGCATTTAGTCATGACGAGAGAAATGCATTTGTTTAGGAAATTGGAAAATATAATTGGTTACGTGAATGGACATTATTGTCTCCAACAGCCCACTCTCTCTCAGGGAAAAATTCATCGAATATTCGAATGAAATTCACGATATTAGCGATTTTCTCTAAGAGGAGAGAAAATATAATATTTGCCAAAATTTTCGTTCAAATTTGACTAAATCTGAGAGATAACACTTAAACATGAAATAGACCTTATTCCTGGAAAAGTTGGCTTTAATTTTGTGGTTGAGGGCCTACGTAGTTGTTTGGTAGGTTTTGAGTTCGGTTTTAGCTGTCTCAATTTTATTTATTGAAATTATTTTGAACGCAGGACTACAAATCTTGCTGAATTTTTGAAATATTTCCACGAAATTTTGTTAATTTCTCAAAATATGCGAATCACTGTAAGTTACGGAAAACAATACAAAAATAAATGTTAACCATACAATGGAATTCTTTTAGAAGAATGGGTATTACCCCCTGTCATTCAATGCTGGTTAAGGGTGTGTCTCCTTTATTCCTAGACTAGCCGTACCTAATGTTGTCAAGAGTTGAATAGCCAATTTTTTGGCCAAATAATCTCCCACCCTAATTTGCCAACTATTTCACAAGAATATGTAAGAGGAAGGGGTAGACATCCATTGGAACAAAAATTCTGACCAAAAACAAAGAGTGAGACCAAAACTGGATAGACATCCAATTTTTTGGCAGGGCTGAATTGGGCATCCAACCAAATAGACCCTAAGAACTTGAGATGCTTACTTCGTTTTCCACTGGAGGGGTTGCTTCCTGTGAGTTGTAGTTGCAGGTGCGGTACCTTTCAAGTGTTTTGTACATGCTGTTCACATAAGAAAGCTAGGGATCAGTTTAATCGTAAATTGTGGATGTGTAGAAAATGTAGTAAAACTAAGGCATTTTGAGTATGATCATTCAAGTTTTGTAAAAGTAAAAATTATAATTCCATGGGTACCCTTCCATATCTCAAAACTCTTTCATAGAAGCTTGGGATGTACTAGAGTATGGCGCAACACTTGACTGGTTCAGATGGCATGCTAGTACAAAGTATATATGAAGGGAAGACACTCAAAAAAATCTTGATCACCAAGCATGGAATTGAACTAGGCTTGGTTGTGTTAGCTAGATGTACTGTTAATCTATCTAAGAGAGCAAATGAGCAACTGCATATATGGTTTAATCGCATAGTATTACCTAACTTTGGTGCCTCCAAAGTATGCTGCAAGACTAATGTTGAAAACAAAGGTAGTACAAGTAAAATCAGAGGTCTCACATGTCTAATTTTTCTGAAGCACATAAACCCAACTAAACCAGTAAACCACCATACTCTTACAAATACAAATGCATGCACGAAATTCAGTGGAATGGCAAGGTAGGCGGGTGGAGATGGAGTTGGGTCAAGCAAGAAATTTAAATACATGATTCTTTTACAAGTCGTAACCTTGTGAGCAATTTGCTGCAATCAGAAGGCACTTCAGGCATCAATTACCTTTGCTAACAATTTTATGATTTTATGGTGCATTTTATGTTTTAATTAAGTAGTTTCAGTTAGGGCCGGGGATCTTTAAAATCTAATTAAATTAAAGCATACTTTATTAATGGAGATGAATTATAAATTCAACTTTCTAACATAAAAAGTTCCCCCCTTGGAACTTAAGATCGTGGCTTTGTGAGCATGCATGTGATATGAAAAACCCATGAAGAAGGACACGCCTCTCAAGGGGTCTCACAACATAACAGCAAACTCGGCTGCCGGAGTCGCTCAACCTGGCGTGGAGCATGAGCCCATTAACGTGCTCGGCCACACCGTACTAATCACATTGTAGGCAAGTTGTGACAATGCAGAGGAGTCTCAACTCGCACGTGGGTCTCTTCAACATTGTAGAAAGGCGTGATGCAGTAACGGATTTTATTAGTGTGATGTTTATCGATAGTTTGAGGAAGGTCGTCAGCCTTGAAAATAAAACATGAGCTGCTCTAACGAGAGCCTTTGCCGACTGAGAGCTGAGCGTTCGAGTTTGCAGTGGCTTCGATGGTTTTGGTGCCGACGCCACACTACTACTCCATCTCACAAGAGTTTTAGGACCACCACGAAATAGGGTGGCAATGCCTTTTTGTAATTTGTGTATTGCATTTCAAAAATGATTCTAGAAGCCATGAGTTATATCTTTCTCTATTGCCGGCTCATGTCATGGTCGGGTTGGAAATCGTCGGTGACGAAGTTTCCCAAAAGTTTGTGATGAAGGTTTTTGAAGTAGCATCGACAGCTCGGCGAATGTGGTAGTTGGCAAGGACCATCCTAGCTAATTGAATATTTAAGATGACCCGAGGGCGCACCGTGCTAGTGGGTCAAGTGCAATATGAACAAACCGTGACTGCTCACTATGGAGACATGCTAGCGTAGCCATCGACGAAACATGCTAAGATCGAAAACCACCTAGGAGGCATGCTAATGTACTTAAGTTTTGTTTTGCAATGTGGTGGATTAGAAAAATCAAATTTCCTACTCAGCTTTACCAATGTTTGTCTAACCAATTTATGTTTATCTCTCAATTCTTTCACACAATATCATATTCCGTTCATTCTTTTTTAGTTTTGTATTTGATTTTTACATAATTCTGAATGTTTGGGTGTATTTCTTTGTATCCTAGTAGGTGTCATATGATATACGTCCCACGTCTAAATCAGAAGGATCATTAACTAGCCACCGGTAATTACTCCTCTAATCAGTATTACAAACCGGGCTATTTGTTTCGCACATTATCATCAGATCGGTGCCTTGGTCGCCGTGCCCAAAAAAGGCAACAAAAGAAGTGACACAGAGGGAGTTTATAGATTAAGTTCAACACAAATGGTGCAATCTCAACCGGATCGAGCCATAGCTTAGAGCAGGAAACGATGAAGCAGGACGTGCTCGCATAAAAGCATCGAAGTGCAACCATTCAGCTCATAGAGCAGAACAAAGGGATTGTGATTTATTGTAGTACAGCAGCGCCCATCGATTCGTCCAGAATACTACTCGATCCAGTTTTATTGCATGCGATGCTTGAGCTGCCCTTTTGGACTGACACAAGTGTGATTGGTACCGGCCGGACTTTACAGGGATGTTAAATGACAGTTCGGCAGTCTCGGACTAGTTCTACACGGGGCTCTAGGAAGATACTCCGATGGAACAGTACCTCGAGACATGTGTATATCTCAACACGTTAAACATGTGTTACTGTGTGTGCAGGTGTCGCACAGTGTGGGAGCATCGGGTTGTTCGTGTTCTAGCAGTGCTGCTCAGGGTTAAAATTTTGTAACAAAATCATTTCACACCTCAACTTGATACTTGAATTTTTGGCACAAATTTAGTTAAAATTGGATTTTTTTTTACTAATTTCAATTTAGGTTGAATCTACCTTGGAAAGTCAAGACAAAACATATTTTGATACCGACCAAAATGTTAGAATTTTGTGTTACACATTTGACCCTTCTAACCGTGTTAGGAAATTTGTATGGCGGTTGAGTATTCCGTAAAGTGGCGGTTGGCCAAGTACAAATGTCTCCTATCTACTAAAGCTTTAAGGCTGATGGCATGCAAGCCTTCTCAGGGCACTTGCCGATTGGTCCCTATGCCATATGGGCCATTATTGTAGGGTCCCACTATCTTTACAGCTCATTGGAATAAAAAAATCATTAATGTTTAGCTTGTTTAACGTGAAATCTACTTTGGCTCCCTGGTACATATCCACCTGGTATTTAAAAAACAAATTTCAAAATGTTAAAAAATTCTAAAATAAAATTTGGCAGATGCATATTCATATTCTATATGTTTACAAAGTTGTTTCGTGAAAATCCGATATTTTTTTGTGCCCTGTGCAAAAAAGACAAAACAATGTCTCGTATAATGTATCGACCTAATGTGATCGTTGATTGTAATAAGCTATACTCACGAACTTCTTTAATAAAAAGTTGTGTGCATCATATGATGCGGAGGCTAAGGCTTTGCTCCCCATTTCAAAAAAAATGAGAAGGATTGAAGAATTGAATCACACAGTGCTTGAGGTCTTGTTAGAGCTAGCCAGTCATGCAATGGTACACTAAGACTCTGATTGGCCATGTGAAATGACTAGGTCGGCTAATGGTGGCGGTTGGAGGCTCGGTGTGCTTTTATACCTATTATGAGGGTTAAATTTGAGATCATGCCCTCGTAGTCAGAATCGACGAGGTTTGATGACGAGGATGAAAACCATGGATTTTGCCTTCGTTGGTCGAACACAATAATTATATTGGTCGGTTTGATGACGAGTCTCTTCCACACCTCACGAATGTGAAGTTGTTGTTCACATGTGGTCAACCCTCTTGTTTCCCCAGTGTAGGATCTACAATCGAACTGATCTTAGATGTGTAATCGTTAGCCTTTGATCTTTTCATGCATGCCCTTATCTTCCTTTCTCTTTTGTTGACTTCAACTTTTTTACATGTTAGTAGTTTTATTTGTGCATCCCTAGTGGCTGCAGCAAGAATGGTTACATTCTACATATGTATCATCTTTATGTACCAGAAAGCAAAGCAGTAAAATCGTTCATTTCAACACAAATTGTTAATGGCAGCATGTTTGGTGAAATAGTTTGAGTATACATTATTTTAATTAATCACATAAACATGGATGGATGATAATCTTTACCATTATGGCGTTATAATCCAAGGACAATCATATCTTAGAAATTGAAAAGGAAGACCACAAAAACTTTAGGTACATATGAAACCTACAATAAGAGTCTAAGACACCAAAGCTCTAATTGCTTTAGATATAAAGAGAGTCTACAAAAAAAATCAATGATATTCTCATGATGTTGCACCATATTTACAAGACGGATCCAGAATCAAATCTGGTTCAACCTGCTAGTTTACATGACTTTGGTTGCTAAACATGGTTATGGAGTATTTTTGCAAGTCCAGTTTAAGCCATTTTTTTCTTTTTACCGGCAAAAATCTACTCCTAGAACTACAATCCTGTAGAGAACAGCTCATATCCAACAGTCTTCTTTTCTCAAGACTATTTTCATACAATCAACTTACTTAATTTGGGACAGTCACACACCTAAACCTTTTAACGAAACTTCAACCCATAATAAACCTGTTTCATATTTTTACCCAGTTCTGACCATTTTTTGTAACGCCAAACAAGCCGACACTAAGATTCGTGAGGTGCCCCAAACTCTTCAGTTTCATGACCATACCACAAAACTCTATGGATGTAGCCCATTCAACCCTACCGCGCGAGCTTGTGGCGATGACAAAAAAGGGCCAGATTTAATTTTTTTAGAGAGTTCATTCTGTGTTGAAACTTCCAAGAAATGTCAGCTCTGTCAAAAAATCCTGAATTTGTATTAAACAAAATTGTTATTGATTTCTGTAATCCCAAAAAAGATTCTCTTGCATGCACGTACTCATTCATACACCCACTACATCTGTCAGTTGTCACTTCATCCATTTAGGCACATGGTTAAAACCAGTACTCCGATTAGTATATGAGGGAGGACTTGGTTATACTGCATGCAAGTTGTATTGCTTTTTTGTTGACATGACGTACAATTGAAAATTATACTCCTACTTGGCTTCTCTGGCGGTTCGGCGGTCAGACCACACCACACAACACCTAGTAGTAGGCTACTCCAGTAGTACTACGTACACGGGGCTCACTGACGATAGGTGAGATTTTTGGATAGAGCTGCTGCCTTCAATGGAACAGTAAGATGGGGATCTCAGATCTTAACTTGTAACAACATCCTTGACTAGTTCAAGCTCTACATCGCTGCACAGATTTAACCCCTTGTTGACGTCTACTGAATTTGCTCATTTTAGCACTGTGATCTTTGGGTGAGTCAGTGTCTTACACAAGAGAGATAGGATGGATCTGATGAGTTAGCACATGTGGGAAAGAAAGAGATCTCCTGTGACTTGTGAGTACTGAAAGGACCAGTAGTAAAACAGAGTACTCTAAAGAAGGAAGGTATATCCAGCGAGATTGGTGGCTATTTTTTTGTTACCCATTATAGCAAAGCGAACCAAAATAGTAATGGTGAGGTGTACATGTACAGGACAACTCTCCAGTTGAGCTCAGGAAATCTACCTCAGGATCGATGTGAAAAACATATTCATAAAAGCCTAATATCTTCTTGAACAAATAGGAAGGCAGTAGACACTCGTCACTTCTGTTGGAGAACAAAGGAGGGAGTTTCTCACGCTTATTTGTTGATTGAAAGCGAGAAAATCAGATCTTGATGAAACCGATGATAAAATGACACCAAAAATCAAAAAACAAAGCAAACAGAGATCTATAAATAGGCTGCGGATCTAAAACCCAAGACAAATCGATTAGCCCATGAAACCTGCCCTGACCTACGCGAAATCAAAAGAGCGGAAAATACCTAAAAGGATTGAGAAGCCTTGGATTAATTAGCCCACACTACAGGATGGATTTCCTGAGTCAGTCTTACTTCTTAGTGCGCCCTATTATCTTATTCGTGTTGAATCGCCGATGTATGCGCGCGGAGGATACAGGCGTACGTGAGTAGCGTTAATACCAACAGTACGTACCATGAGGAGCTGGAGAACTCGAAGAGGCGGCCGCGGCCGGAGAAGATGATGAGCGCGACCTCGGCGTCGCAGAGCAGCGAGAGCTCGTAGGCCTTCTTGAGAAGCCCGTTCCGGCGCTTGGCGAACGTCACCTGCCGGCTTATCTTGTTCTCGATCCGCCTCATCTCCACCTTCCCTCGGCCCATCTTTCTTCCTCCTCTCTCTCTCTCTCTCTCTCTCTCTCTCTCTCTCTCTCTCTCCTCTCTCCTGTTACTTTTCGAAGCCAGAAGAGGGATGTCTGATCTTATGCTTTCTCGGTATGTGCCTTTAAGTCCTGTTTCTGTTTCTCTCTCCACCCAATCACTCTCAGCTGCTATATTCACCACTGACCACTGATCCCTAGCCAGCTCGATCGGCCAGCCGTTTGTGTTGCGTCTCTCCCTCCTCTCTAATACTGTAGCTTTGGGGAGGTGATGGGGGAGGAGGTGCGTGAAGGGATTGATGATTTGATGTGAGATCGATTAGTTAGTACGGACGCGGCCGCTCGCTGGCGACGCGCGCAACAGTAGGCAGCGACCCAACCCGCCGAGAGCTAGAGCTAATCCCTGATGGCGATCTATGGTGATAATCTCTCCTCCACGGCGAGAGCGAGGCTGAGGGTGGAGCGTGCGTGTGTACTGTACGTCACCGCAGTAAAGGTGGCCGGACGTCAAGCCGCTGCTGAGCTGGGAGAGATATCCAAGCTTTCGATCGAGGGAGGAAGGACGAGTGGCACGTGTCGATGAGGGTGTGGAGGAGAAATGTCGACAGAGAAGTTAAACCGCCCACGGCCAAGCTGAGAGCTAGGGCTTCTAGTACTAGTGTACCTTCGTAGGGCTTCGCTACTAGGGCTTTCCTTTCCTGTCTGCGCTCTGAACTCTCTTTATTTTCGTCCTATGCCTCTTCTGTGCTGCTCCTGTTCATCGGTCGTCTTGAGTGTGTCGTTTTTTTTTCAGGGAAATGAAAGAGAAATCTTGCATGTCCTGCTTCTTGACAGGTCTCCGGAATTTCTGGATGCACATGGGTGGAGACTGGAGAATCTTGGCTTCAAAGGGAAAATTTTGGATTAGATTTTTCAACACATACCAAACTTTTTTTTTCTATAAAATATTACAATTTATCAGCGTTCCCTTGTGATTAACTGGGCTTTTCTGCATCAGTTTGTAGCTCAAATTTGAAGAAAATGTAAAAAAAAATACATACATATTTCATGATGTAAGATGTACCAAAATTGTATTGGAGTGATAGCTAGCCTACAGTCATACGAAAGCAAACACTAAGGCTACTTTAATTCATAGGATTGGAAAAATGTAGTAATAAAAAAAAATAGGATTGAGATGGTATGTCTAAATGAATCTTACGAGAATAGGGATTTTCTTTGATTGTGGTAAAAGGATTTTCTATGAGGTTAGATCTCATGTTTTATTCATGTAGGATTTACACTACAAGATTCATATGGGATTAATTCCTCTAGGATGTGATCCGATGAATCAAACAACTTTTACATGAAAGTTTCCTATATGGGCCAATCTTTCAAAAACTTTACGCCATTCCTTTGAATCAAAGGGGTCCTTAAAATGTAGTTGTTGGAATATGTTTAAATTCTACGTAAAATTTGTAATCACTTAAGAAGAGAAGGCAGCCTACGATAAACATTTTTTCTCATGAGTTATAACGTTTTAGAAGGACAGACACAGAGGCCGCCTTATATAAAATGTGGATTTTTGTACAGCAAGACTGGGAATCCACCCAAATAACCATACACGCACACACCAAAAAACTTACAACGCGGACTCAAGACGCCTCAGCACAAAACAAACACAAACAGGAAAAGCTCTAGGACACATATCACAAACAAAAGGCTCAAGCACATCTAAGGACAACCTGTCTAAAAATAAACATAATTTCCTCTAATTAGAACCTAGTCCAAAGAAGAACTCCCACATAAAAATAACGCTCCCACTGACATTGATAGGATTATTTGTATCCACCAAGCATAACACTCAATCCAGCAACTCGTGAGTTTTTTAGTCCCAAAGAATCCTGAACTGTTGAAAAAGGAAACACGAATAATAGCATAAAAATATTTTCTTCTCAAAGATCACTTTATTCTGAATGATCCAAAGAGACCACATAATAGCAGCCACCCCAATCCAGGTCAGCTCAAAGAAATAATCCGGGTTTTGTTTTGTTAGGGAAAAAATGTCCATCAGGTTCTGAGGACTAGCCAGCCAATTGAGGGTATCTCTAACACACTCCACACAAAAATTGCAATAGGACAATGCAACAGTAGATCCAAAATTCGTTTTCACAAGACAACGCACATTTTCCGAGCAGTAGGCCCATGTCTATGCAGAATTTGCTTCCTAATTGGTAAATTGTCATGAAAAAAGGGATTTTGAGGGGCACTTTCAGCTTCCGAATCTTCCTCAACATGGGATCAGAAACTCCTCCATAAGCAAGCCATTTGTACACCGACTTAATTGAAAATTCACCCTTTTTTCTCGAAAGTCCGCCTCACTTTGTCTGACTATTCTGACAAGAAGTTAAAAATGGCATCAGATCCAACAAGAATTCCCACATGAACATCTATTCCTACACAAGGATCTCCTCAACCTAATATCCCACGAATGAGAGGCCAGATCATAGTTATCACGAACATACGCCTCAGGATAAACTGTAGCCCTGAACAAGGATGGAAATACGATCTTGAGAGAGAAATTTCAAATCCATTGATCATGGCAGAACCGTGTAGCCACTAGTACAGAAAAGGCTATTAGTGGCGCACCAATTTGATATTCTGTGGCGCACCCCCAGAAATGCTGGGTGCGCCACAGAATTCTCGCCACAAAAATTATTTCTGTGGCGCACCAAGCCACAGAATTCTCACATTTCTGTGGCGCACCTGGCCTGGTGCGCCACAGAATTCTCAAAAAATTCAAAAAAATCAAAAAAAGCAAAAAAATATAAAAAGTTTCAAAAAAATCCAGAAAAATCAGAATATGAAATAATATGAAAAATCCTAATTATTGGAATTATTTTCATATTTTTTGAACTGATACCTTCCCGCTAGGTCACCCATCCTCAAATTGCTCCAACCCTAGCACGCTTAACTTCTAAGTTCCACCCAGTTCACCTACCCTTGTGCTACTCAAGTTCTTATTGATATATATATCATTTGAACCCTCTTAAGTCTTGTATGTGTATATGTGTGGTATGTGTTATAAATGTGTGTTTTTCAATTTCAGATTTTTCAAAAACTTCTAAAGTTTCAAAAGGAGATTCAAAAGTTTCGAAAGATCCAAAAAAACTCAAAAAACTCCAAAAAATTCAAAAAATCTAAAAAATTCAAAAAGTCAAAACACTTCAAAAAAATCCAAAAACTTCAACAATCTTCTTTCTTATACATTTATGTGTCTTTTTTGGACTTTTTGAATTTTTTTAAATTTTTAATTTTTTTCTTTTTTTCTTTCTTTTTGATTTTGCTGCGAAAAATCGTCTGTTTGAAATAACTTTTTTTTCTTTTGGAATTTGAGGAATCTGTGAATTGCTGACCGGGTATACTCGGGTGGATTCGAACTCGGATTTTTCTCACGATTTTTTTGACATATTATTTGCGTTATTTCGACGTCGTATGCAAAAGTTATGGCCGTTACAAGTTTTTTTTCCTGTTTGTTGCAGAAAAGGTCAAATTTCATATTTCAAAATTTCTATACCTACTAGACACTCAAACCTAACTACATGTCAAAGGATTTTATTTATTGAAATTTTTATCATTTTCCTTTACTTCCTGCAAGACTAAAAAGGCGATCCCAGGGGGGGGTGGGATTTGAAAAAAAAAACAGAATGTCACCTTTCTGTGGCGCACCTGGCAGGTGTGCCACAGAATGTCAACTTTCTGTGGCGCACCTGCCAGGTGCGGCACAGAATTTTTTTTTTCAAATTTTAACCCGCCCCCCAGATAACTTTCTGTGGCGCACCTGGCCATGTGCGCCACAGAAATGTGACTTTCTGTGGCGCACCAGGCTTGGTGCGCCACAGAATGTCTAATTTCTGTGGCGCACGTGGTTTAGTGCGCCACAGAAATGTGACTTTCTGTGGCGCACCAATTAAGGGTGCGCCACAAAAAATAATTCTGTGGCGCACCAATTAAGGGTGCGCCACAGAGTGCCAACCTACCTATATAGGGTTTCCCTACTAGTGAGCCTTCCCTCTCCCACAACATGAATTGCTCCCCATTGGTACCACTTTTTAACAATTTGAAGACCATTCCAAAACTTTTAATACTTTGAAGACCATTCCAAAACTGTGAATCTGATTCATTCATCAATAGGCTTCCTATTAAATAAGTATTTCTTTCTACAAAATCTGAATCCAGGAGCTAGCATTTTGAGTGTTAAACTACTTCCATACCCACTTCACCAACATAGAAATATTCATCAAGCCCCCCTCCCCCCCCCCCCCCCCCCCCCCCCCCCCACACACACACACACACACATATAATCCTTCAGACGACAAACATTCTCTCTGAAGGACGAAGTATTTCGATTAGAGGGAGTGAATAGGAGATTTAAAAATAATTGCTCGCAAATAGGTAAGAAGAACCCAACTTTATGCAGTAAGGAAGAAAAGAGAGCAAGTTGTGTCGATAGAAATACAAGCAATTATGGAACAATAAGATCAACAAGAATTAACAGTAAAACGAGGAGAAGATTGGAACAAGTACACATATTAGTTTGCCGGAGTTCAAACTATTGGTACCAACCCTACGTCTCCGTTTGGAGGGGATATGCATGCATACACTCTATTCCTCAATTACAAGCATCACCCACTTGCTGCTAATCCCTATTCTCCATTAGTGAAGCTAGCTTCACCGACTTCGCCCGATCACTGATGGCAGATCTTTTGATGTGATCTACGAACCTTCACAAACTTGTCGTGGCCAATCCACACAATGCATGATCATCGGAGGCACCTAGCCGTCAAGAAGATGTCAAATCTACAAGGGTAAATAGCATACGTTCTTCAGCTAAGACATGCTTTTGCTTGTAGCTCAGTGAAACTCAATCTCCAACTCTCAGAAATTCAGTTCTTGAGAGAAGGTGGGGGAACTCGAAATAGTAGATCAAAAAGATCTTGGAATTCGGCTCAACACGCCAACTTGCCGGTTGGGGCCTAGGTGTATTTATAGGCGAGTCCCAAAATTAGCCTTGGCCGCTCAAAATTTGCGTACGAACATTTGCAACGGTCTAATCAAAAAGCGAGGTTGTCCTTTTATCAAGGTTACCCTCTAATCAAACAGCCTAATCCCGCAATTAGCAGTTGGTGATAGATATTTGTGTACGGACATTTCTGTCATGGACATTTCTAGTATATTTTATTTCGTTGTTCTGGTCGTGAATTTGTGAGCTATCCTTTAAGTGGGTTACCTATGTTGATCCTTGGAAGTACGCTGTTTACTGTTTGGAGCTTTATTGAATTGATAAATTCTTGCTCAATTAGCCCTTTCATCTAAAAATAGACCTACACTCAGACATTGACAGCAGATACTTACATGGGGCCACATTCCATGAAAAAACTTCCCTATTAGCTTCTTCCAAGGGTCGTATTTGGAATTCTTATGCAGGGTTCCATTCCTTGAAAATGAATCCAAATGATCTGCACTAGAAAAACGACATTGTCCCTTACTCTCTCCGTTTTTAAATAAAATGTTTTAGGTATTGTACATGTTGTGTAGGTACAGACTAAAATAAGTGGATGTAAACACTAAACATGTCTAGATATATGTGAATATGGAAAAAGAGTATAGCATCTTATATTTACGAACGGAAGGAGTACATTTTACTTCAATTGCCTAGGCGTGTTTCCTGCATGTGGAAAACTGCACTACTATAAGTTTAGCGCAGCTAGCAGCCCCACTCTACAATTCTACATCCATGAGTAGATTACAGGTGTAGTAATACGGATGTGTTCTAAAGCAGTGCACATACATATATTTGGTGCATGCTGTTGATTTTTTTAGACGGAAGGATCGAGCAGAGCCTAGCTTTAAATTAATAAAGCCATCCGGCCAAAAGATCCACACATACATATAATCTCCGCCCAAGGTGGTTACATAGATAAGAACATGGTAGCGCGAAGGCTACGGTAAGGGGGAAGGAAACACCCCAAAAAGACGAGCTAAGGTGAGTAGCAAAGGTAAACTAAGGTAGGGGCAGCTGGTCCGGTCTATCACGGACAGAGTTGTGGAGCGAGCGGATCCTGCCAATCGCCTGCTCCAGTGCGCCACGGTCCTGCCTCCTAGCCACTGGCTTCCACACCTGCAAATACAACGCCATTTTATATAACCCGTCAGCCGGTTGAGAAGGAAACACCCCCTCAATCGATAATTTATTCCTCATGTTCCACAAAGACCATAAGAGAGCCGCACAGCAAATCCATAAAACTCGCTTGTGTTGTCCCGACTCGGCGGTAATCAGTCTATAAACATCCGCGAAACACGAGGGATTCCAAGTGCAGTGCAACAGTTCCCTAACTGCGCTCCACAAAAACTTTGCAAGAGGGCACACAAAGAAAATATGATTCGTGTCCTCTCTCTCCTCACATAAGGCACATCTGCCGTTTGAGGGGGCCCCTTCTCCTGGCAATATTATCATTGGAGGGCAAGCGTTTTCTGGCCAGTTGCCACAGAAATAGTCTGATCTTTAGGGGAATGGAGATTCCCCAGATCTCGCTATAATGCTTCCTAGGGGTGCCGTCGCAAAGTTTGTTATAAAGAGACCTAACCGATAATTTCCCGGACGGTTCCAAGGCCCAGGAGATGGCGTCATGTTCTGGCGATGGAATGAACTCCGGGAGCTCTCTCCGGAGAGAGTTCCATTCCGCGGTCTCAGCCAGCCCAAGTGACCGACGAAGAGGAATGTGCCAATCCCCCTCCCGGTGAGCCTGAGCCACCGAGGACTCTGGTAGCGCTAAAATGGCAAAGATGGTTGGGAATCTATCCCTTAGGGGCCCCGACCCCGTCCACCAATCGACCAAAGATTGCTGTTGATTTAGACTAAACCTGTGGCGAAAAGAACCCAAAAATTGACTGAACGTACGTGCCGGTTTTTTTTTCACGAGGACTAAAATTTGCCCACGGCACACGATGTTCACTACACACCGGATTAATTGGCATGGCCAATTCGGGCCACAAGCTAGCTAGGTAGGCAAATGTATTTCGATCATTTGCACAATAGGCTCTTGGCTGGTGTGAAAGAGATGCAGCAATACTAGGTAGAATGTAGATCACCCAAAAGCATCCACCCAGACACCAAATAGACACGGACAGGCGGGTCTATCTTGCCATCCAGAGAGGCCGGTCATGCCGATTTAAAAGGTATCGTTTATTATCCTTCTTAATTCGACGCGTCGACTCACCACCCGCCCGTCGGATTCCTCCTGCGCCACGCTACGTTTTCTCGCCTGAGCTCAGCCTATTGGATGGCCTGTTTGTGTCATTGTCTCCAGTTGAATCAAGTAAAAAATAATAATGTGCCCTCAGAAAATAAGTGTAATTATACTTATATAGTACCACTACATGATATCTCCGCCCAAAACACATGTCGTTCAGGACATTGACAAGATTCCAACGTCTCACTCTAGTGACACATCCACTTGCTGGCATCGTACTTCCCTGCGTACTACTGTACTGCATAGGGGGACCCTTGTGTCGACTACAGTGTCGCGTATGAAGCACCACAGGACGAGCAACAAATGAGCATCTACGCCCACATGCAACTACCAGCCGATCATATCTCTCCCTGTATGAATACACGGTTCATGCGCAGCAAGGCCCTTGTTTACTGGGTGTAATTTTACTCCAACTGGGTCGAGGATTAGAGGTGATTTGGTGAAATTCTCTTTCACCCAATCCTCTCAAATACTGCTTCACCCTCATCAACTAATATGGTGGAGTCTTTTTAATTTACACAAAAAAAGAGGTGTTTGCTATTGAGGAATTTTAAAGATCCAGAATAATCTCCTCCCATCCTTTAATTCGACCTCACATACACTAGAAGTAAACAGGACCCGCAAGATGTGCAATAACGAAGGCGATATCATGTCAAAAGAAAATGACATGCATTAGAGCATCCAGATGCTAGGTTTGCTGAACTTGTGTATATGGGCCTCCCAACTAACCAAGGGGGTGTTTCGGTTCAGCTAGAAATGGCCCACAAGCAAAAAAAAAGTGCCCCTGATGTTACTTGAACCACACAAAGGGGCGTTCATTGCGAAAATTCAGTTTGGCTCCCGAGCACACGTACACCTGAAATCTGGGCCGGTTACTTGTCTTGCGATTCAATCTAGTCTGTGCATTCCGACGGGACTTCAGAATCGAATATTTTTTTACTGCCCCATGGCCCACGTTTAGCCCACGCGCACAAACGTCTCTTGACGTCCTGGACCGCATCTGCAGCCATGGGTCTGTTGACCGTTCGGCCTCTACCTCCTCCAGCTCTTCCAGATTGCTGGCCGAGATCCGCGCCGGTGTGCATACCCCCACAAGCTCCACCGCAGCACGTCTAGGGTCAGCCCAGCGCCGCCGTCCAGGGACTAGTACTGCATCACCAACGCCTTCTTCAAGTACAAGCGGCCCCTGGAGGGCGCCGTGTCCGTGCAGTGCAGCCCTTCACCACCATCTACACCTAGATATATACTCGGCGTGGGCTTGGGCGTCGACTTGATGTAAGCGGCGATCAGCGGTATGCGTTGCCCACGTGCGACGCCGGCAGCACGTGCGCGTCGTCAAAGCTGGTGAATCCCTCTTCCGGTTTGTTCATCTAGATCATACCGGCGCCCGAGTACGCGTTTACGGTTTGGCCATGCTCGATGTGCTCCGAGATGCCGCGGCTCTAGCAGAGCACCACCTTGCCTATAAAGTCGTCGGGAAGGGAGCTGCAGTCGCGGGCATCAGGGTCGGCACTAGAGCCGGGAATACGAGCGGGAGTTGGCGCCCAGCGGTGTTGTTCCCGAGCTGGAACAGCAACTCGCCGTCGAATTTCTGCCCGTTGCCGAGCCTCACGGTGGTGTGGGTCGCTCGGTCCGTGGTGCCGGCGGCGCCGTTGACCACATAGCCGGCGGTCGGCCCGGCATTGCCGGCGGTGGAACAGAGGAAGATGTCATGCTCCATCGCCTTGTAGGTGGCGATGGCGACGAGGAGGAGAAGGAGATGACGTCGACGCGATCCTTGACGGCAGCGTCGAGCCCAGGGACGATGTCCATGATCGAGCACCGGTTGCGCGTGCACACCTTGTATATGGCCAGGTGCGCGTGGGGTGCCATGCCGGACGCCGTGTTCTCCACGAAGTTGCCCCCGTCCGTGATGTACGTGTGCGTGTCGTGACCGTCAGCGCCGTCGAGCAGCCGCCATGGGGCTCCGCATCGTCAACCACAAGGGAGTTGCAGGTCGCCCCGTGCTCCATCGGGGTCTTCGTTGACAGAAACGCGGAGAAAATGGGCCTGCTTTCAACTTGCAAGAGGTCGACGTAGACAGCGGCGGCTCGTCGCTAAGCGGCATGGGCTTCCCGGCGACCGTCGCAGGCTCGCAGCACTCTTCTTCAGCAGCAGAGACAACCGCGAAGCCCTATCCTACGTGACGCTCGGCATCCGGCCGTTCGAGACGGTTGTGATCCGATTCTTGCCGACCCAAGGCATCAAGGATGACCCCGAGGATCGATGGGTGGAAAACCACGCCATCGAGGAGGAGAATGCGCTTGGCAGAAAACGTACATGGATCTCCAGTTAGAAACTCGTCGGCGAACATGGAGAAGATCGTCGAGGTGCTGAGGTGGCTCGACAAGGCCGGCTACGACCTCGTCATCGTCGGAATGTGGCACAGGTCGTACCCCGGTGGCCGACGGGCTGTCGGACTGGAGTGCCGGTGCCCTGAGCTCGGCTTAATTGCCGACCTCCTTGCGCCATCCCGTCCTCTAAACTGCAGAACGAATCGTTATTCTGTTCCACGGTCCATGTAATTATCCATCTCGTGTTCCCGCGGTCCACCATCGACATGCATAAAGGCCCAAACGTCCGTCCACGCCTGGTCCACCTTCTACGTCAGATCCCGTGACAGGTTCTGTTCCGAGAGCATCTGCGCCCGGGCACCAAAACGCCGCTCCCCCGTTCATTGTCTACTTTTTCACTCACAATAAAGTGCAAAGTATTCAAACCCATTTCGACAAAGACATCACAAGGCAGCATCAAAATTTCCCACAAAAAAGAGTAAATCAGCAATATTGACTTTAAATGAAAAATCAGAGAGCAGTTCGTTCAGACTGCAGTTGTGCACTGTGTCTAGCGAATCTCCCCATTAGCTATAGTCTTGACCTTGCATACCCCAGCTGAAGTTGTGAATGGAACATCTTTGTAGCATGCCACGAGCTCGCCGTTGCTGTGCAGGTCAGCTGACAACTTCTCCCAAGTCTTGCTCTTGGCGTTAAGAGAAGCCTCAGGCTCTCCAGCGTGCCCAGCAAAAGTCACCTTCTCCCCCACGGCTGCAGATTCTGGAGGCTCAACCAACTCAACCTAAACTTTCAAACGTCAGTTTTCACAAACCAAAGTGGCTGGTACTGTACTTTCATAATGCTTTAACAACCTGAAAGCACATGAGAGCCGAACATAATACAGAAGGTATCTGATTCCTTACCTTTGTATGGTCCTCATTCGATGCAGCCAAAACCATAGCATGTGATTTTATACCTCGCATAGCCACCGGTTTAAGATTGCAGAGCACACACACTTTCCGGTTCTGCTCATTTATACCAGAAATTTTGCAAAATTAGGGAAGCAAGACCACCACTGCATACTATAGTCGTGACTAATAATTATGCTAAGAAAAACAAACCTGCATTTCCTCAAGGGGTATGAATTTCACAAGGCCGCTAACCACTGTTCTTGGTGCGTCTTCTCCAACATCAATCTCTTCGACGTAAAGTGAATCAGCATCAGGATGCTTCTCTGCTTTTCTGATAAGCCCAATCCGAATATCCAGCTTTGCAACAGAGAGTTCCTCTGCTGTCTTTGATTTCGAACCACCAGATTGTTTCTTCTTTGAACTTCTTCTGGATATAAAAATAAAAGAAAACTTACCAATGAATTTCAGGAATTATAAATTCGTCCAGCGGAAGATAACTCAAGAGCATTTCAAACATAAGAAAACACCGCCTCTGCACCAGTGTTTTCAAGGGGCACATACAAAGTGCACAACTGAGCAACAAAGATAAGCATGTTTCTATAATGTATTTGTTAGTACGCTAACATGGATTTTTAATATACCTCTGATGCCACCAAAAAAGCCTACTATCACGCAAAATATATGGAGTAGAGTAAGAATAACCAGTACCAGATAATTTTGTGCCCTTAAGCTTTTCAGCAACTTTCTTGGCTTCAGCATCAGCTTCTTCCTTTGAGCTTCTTTCAGCTTGGCTGCCCGCAAATTTAATCCGGAACGCCTCCACTTCTTCATCTTTCTGCATTGTTACAAAGTTACGAGATGTAGAAACATGGCCAACTGACACATTTCTTTTAAAAAATTGTAAATACAGACCAGATCCTTAAATAGGGGGGCTGGCTTTCCTATTTTGTGTCCAGCTGGTACAAAGTCCCAGGGTCTTTTTGCTTTGGCAGTTTCCCCTTTATCATCACAGAATGACAGATCTTCATCTGGGGACATATTTAATTGCCGCAGCACCTTAAGACAGAAACATACGAATGAGCTCAGGTAAAGGCAGTTTATTACAGTAAACTCAGAACTGATTAAATGAAAAAGTGGACTATACTTCTCTAGAAAAGGGAGGCATAAAAGGCTCCAGCAGACAGGCAAGGAGATAGACAACACCAACTGAAGTTCTCATTACAATGGCACAGCTCGCTGGATCTTCCTTATAAAGCTTCCAAAATTGGCTTTCCTGCATTCAGTTAGCAAACCAAAGATATAACAATGCTATTTTAGAACACAAATGGAAAAAAAGACAAACAAATATATTTACTTGCAAATATGCATTTCCATCACTAGAAATCGCCATTGCACTCTTCAGTCCTTGTTTCAATTTAACCTGTGGTAAGAGGAGTGACCATTCTGTTATAAATCGTAGTAGCTGGCACAATGAAACAACGCAATGCTAGACAGGCAATGCAGGAGCTTAGCTTGTGCCATTTCCAATGGCTCAAAGTAAGTTAATTACCTTCTCCATTGCTTCAATATATTGTTCAACCCATTTATTGGTTTTCTCTGCAAATGCATTGGTCAGTGGATGTGACTCAGCATTAGGAGCATCAGGTATGATGGAATCGTATCCAGCTCCTACCAGAAAACAACAGAAAAATCAAGTTAAACAGAAGTACGGGGGAAAGGGGATGAGGAAAGCATGATAGGGAATCACATATAATCAGTATAATTCTAAGAGAGTTAGATGTCAGGTGCAAGATTCTCCAATGACTAACCTGCTGGTTTTGCAACAAAGCTTAGCACACGGTTGATGAAGTTTCCCAGGTTGTTCAGCAACTCGCTGTTCAATTTAGCTTGTAAATCAACCCAAGTGAACAGTGTATCTGATACCTGAATGCCAAAACAGAAGTCAAGTCAGAATATTGCAATCAATGTCACTATCAGACGCTAGAAACCTATTGAACAAAATGTCTAGACAAACCTCAGGGCGGTTCATAAGCAAGTAGTATCGCCATACTTCCGGAGGAATATTCGTAATCTTCGCATCGTTGCCGAAGACACCAATACCGTGACTCTTGGAAAATTTTCCTATAGATGCAAGGAATACTTAGCTATTATGAAGGAAACTAATATACAAACTGTGTGAATCTAGTTAAGCATGCCCATGCAAAACAGTGCCGCTATCTTTCTGGACCATTTGGCATACATAGTCAGATTTCAATTTAGCAGAACAAAAAGGTTAATAAAACTGGAGATGCCATAACCAGATGTCTTTAAAGCATTCATCCAATTTCATGCTACTATTCTCTAGTGGCAGGGGAACAAGGGAGCAGTGGCGGAGTGTGACCCGTAATGAAAGCAGGGGCGATTGCTTAACACGAAGCAAAGAAAACATGCACAAACCTACAAAACTAGGAATCCAGGGAACAGGAGAAGAGGAGAAGCGTTGAGCCTTGAGAAAGGTGCCAACTACTTCAGCGGCATGAAGTGCAGCACAATGCACCACAGCACACACCACCGGCCAAGCAGTAGGGCATATGCTCTGCTAAAGAAATTGCAAAGCCAAATGATCTCCAAGACCCTCGGCCAGTGCAGGGAGTAAGCAGAACAGGTGGTTCTTTTGTGTAAACAAATCTAACTGGGTATGCTTGACTAATATATTACCAGGAAGTCAATAGGAACTTAAGCTCAAGTAAATAGGCAAGCCTTAACCAAACACGAATGACTAGCATGAACCGTGTGCGCCAATCAAGTGTTAGGTTAAAACAAAACTGTGGAAAATATACCTGCTTCATAATTCAAATATTCAGTAACACTTATGGTTTTCATCATTGTCCAGTTTTCACCAGTTCCCAGTAGTGTTGAAGGGAACATGACCTGAAAATCATGGAAATAAAATACATGCATTAAAAGGAAAGATAATATATGCAAATGCTATCCATTCACTTCGACACCATTGGCATTAGACTGGCTTCTTAAAAGAACTTTTTTATATTTCTCTAGGCATTAATTACTTGAAATGAAAGCATCTATTTTGTAGGTATAACAAAAAAAATCATGCCATAATTGGCTAGATCACATCAAAATATCAAATACAACTGACTCTTAGCACATGAATTTTAAGTGTTCGCAGCTCTTGCATGATTGAACTGTTGGTTACCAAAAAAATAAAATATACTTGACTATAATCTCAAAAGAACCCTACGCAATAGAGAGTCAGATATTCAGTTAGACTGGCTTCTTAAAAGAACTTTTTTATATTTCTCTGGGCATTAATTACTTGAAATGACAGCATCTATTTTGTAGGTATAACAAAAAAAATGCCAGAATTGGCTAGATCACATTAAATAAACTGACTCTTAGTACTTGAATTTTAAGTGTTGGCAGATATTCAAAAGAATCCTACCCAATGGAGAGTCAGATATTTAGTTAGAAATCATAATTTGCATTTCGAAGTTCTATTTCCGTGGTGAAAACCAACTTAATCGTGGCTGGAAATACTACTGTCCTGACTTGGCATTTATAAACTTTAGTACAATTGTGTGATAAATAATGCCAAATTATTATTTAATGCATGATGGGCGCCAAAGAAAATTGAATAGCTAAAGAAGATGTTGACCATATCATAGGCACATACCGTGTGAAATGGAACATTATCTTTACCCATGAACTGGAACAGTTCTACATTATCAGGATCTTTCCACCACTTCTCCCAATCAGGCGTATAGGATGCTGTGATAGATATGTACCCAATTGGTGCATCAAACCAAACATAGAACACCTGCAAACAATCAGAAAGGGGAAATAAGATAAATGCATGACAGCAGAATTTCTTCTTATCTGATAATGATATATGCCCAAACCTTGTCTTTGTACTTCTCATGAGGAACAGGAACTCCCCATTTAAGATCTCTGGTGATACAGCGTTGCTTTAACCCTTCCTTCAACCATGCATTTGTCGCTTGAATAGCATTTTGACTCCACATACCAGCTACCGATGTATTGTTGATATAGTCCACCAACTTATCGCTCAACAGAGGAAGCTCCAAGAATAAGTGATCTGTGTCACGAATACGTGGAGAATTCTTACAGACCTAAAAGAACAGAAAGAGAACCAAAATGGTTTATCATATTCAGTTTCACAAGGTAGAAATCTCATATGCATAGGTAAAACATAATGATACACCGAACACAACTACATATGTTACAGTAAGCATTGCTCATGCTTACCTTACACTTCGGATCAATTAACTCAGTTGGGTTCAACAATTTGCTGCAGTTTTCACATTGATCACCTCTTGCAGCTTCATAATTACAGCCTTCTGTCGGACATTTCCCCTCCACAAGCCTATCTGCTAAGAACCGCTGGCACGTGTCACAGTAAAGCTGCAAAGAAGAAAAATATTATAAAACAGAAACAACATGTAAAGATGTATATAAAATGACAGGGCGGGGAATTAGCTGTACCTGCTGCATGGTATTCTCTGTGAGCCATTTGTTTTCCATCAGTTTGTGGAAAATTGCCTGACATACTTCAGTCTGTTGGGGAGAGGATGTCCGCCCAAACTTGTCAAACTTTATGTCAAACCACTTGTAAACTTCGTCATGGATAGCATGATACCTGCATTTTCAGCAGGAAAAGCTTCTTAAGTTTTTATGAGCAAAATTCCTTCATATTCCGTATGAACTACGAAAATGTTACTAGCCAGGTGTATATATAGTATCACAGGTTGATAACTGAAACTTCTGTGCGTGCATCATACTTCAAAGTAGTGTTCGATGGATTTGATGACGGTCAATTGCTGAATCATGTACCAACAAGCTAATATTTAACTAGACAGAAGCATCAAGAGGTGAAGGCTCTCTCACTTGTCGCAGATCTCCTTGGGCGAGCACTTCTCCTCCAAGGCCTTGGTCTCGGTGGCCGTCCCGTACTCGTCAGTGCCGCATATGTAGATCGCGTTGTAGCCCCGCAGCCGGCAGTACCGCGCGAACACGTCGGCGCTGAGCACGCCTGCAGCACGCGACCAAAATCGAAACCATCAGAAGAAGAAAAAACGGAGGGGAACAGCGAGAGCTCGAGGGAACAAAATTAGGGGAGATGGCGCAGCAGAAGGGATGCTCACAGCCGATGATGTTCCCGAGGTGCGGGACGTTGTTGACGTAGGGCAGCGCGCTGGTGATGAGTATGTTGCGGCGGCCGGGGATCGGAAGCTTCGGCGGCGGCGGCGGTGACGCCATGGAGACGACCGAGGTTTAGCCGGTTAGGGTTAGGAGACTTAGCGGATGGTTTGTGTGAGTCGCTGTCTCGTTGGGCCCCTTAAACCATCTGGCCCTCTGGCTGCGGGACCCGCCTGGCATACAGACAGGCGTGCGCCAGGACAAGCAGTTGGAATCACAAAGCGCCTCTTGGTGCGCTCGTGGTTGGAATCGTAAAGCATCTCCCCTGCAGTAGTACTCCTGCGGGAAACAGGAAATTTTGGCCAAATTAAAAAAAAATGGACAAAACAGGGACTTGAACACCTGACCTATTGCCAGGTAACGGATAACACCTCGGTGTAACCAGAAGGTTGGGAAGCTTTTACTGACTACAGCTCACTGTATGCTGTTTATAACACGAGGGGAGTGGTTTCCAACGGCATATGTTCTGTTAAGCTGGGACTTCGGTTTTATCGATAAACCAGTGGTTTTTCGGTTATTAACCGGAGGTCATACGGTTAGCACTTTTGCTAACTGAAACCTTAACCACTAACCATAAAAACCGAAATTTTGGTCACGGTTAGGTTTTTTCGATTTCGGTTTTCGGTTGCGGTTCAGTTATGTGCAGCACTCCTCCGCCACACCGGTCATCTTCCCCGGCTAGCCGCCGGCGTCAGGTTACAGGGGACCACCTCATTGTGTACTGTTAAACAAGAATTAATCTCCTATCTTGACCCACTACTCGGCTGTCTTCAGCATGAGCTTTACCCCACTGAAACTTAACTGAACATGTTATTTTCACTAAACTGTTCAGAGTTTCAGTTAAATTATTCTGCAAGCTTCCTTTGGATTTTTCACGCTTCATGTTTATATCTTTGTGTTTATCAGTATCTCTTTTTCTTATTTTTCAGTTGCTTAAGCTCTGTCGTCCTGGAAGGAGGAGCCTGCTTTATTAACTCGATTTTGAGCTTGGTCAGCTGAAGGATGTATCACTAGTTGTCAGTGCCGAAGACGGGTCGGACAGGAGAAGCACGACGCTGCAAATTTAAACAAAGTTAAACAAGCATTGTTTTGCTCTGTCTTTCTAAGCAAGGCAGGATTACAGAACAGAGTTTATCTACTGGACCTGAGTCTATTCTACTTTCTCAAGGATTTAATGACCACACCAATGTAGCTTGACCTTCAAATTAACGCCACTATCATTCTGTCAAGCATATTACCTCATATAATCATGAGCCACTCAGAGATAAAGTCGATGCCACAATGGAGCGAAAAAGAAAGGCACTAAATTATATCACTAACACTCCAGTACATCATGTGGTTAGGTCCATGTCACATTGCTAAAAACTGGGAGTCCATGTGTCCGTATAGGTTTCACTCAGTCCAGCGTGAGCATTCCTGGAGCTTCGTCTACAAATTAACCAACTTCAGCATTATCTCGTTTAGCTAAGAAAAAACACCGATTTAAGGTTTATTATAATCCACATGGCGTAAGCCCGAAGGGATGAAAGGGAAATGCAGTAGAACAGTCTGAATAAAACACTGGAGTACTGCATCATGTGGTTAGGTTTAGGTCCGCGTCGCGCTTCGGATAAATCATGTCCATGATCGAACATTGTTTGAGCATGATTAGCGGGTTAATCTTGATCTGACTATTAACAACTGGCACCCACGTCATCTAGCTTGACCCTCCGGTGAGTTAGCCAACAACTTATCCGTGCCTCACCCCACTAGTAGAAAATAGCCCTTCAGTTCGGCCCTTTCGTCCCGACCATAATTGCAACCGGGACCACTGTGGCACTAGTCCCGGTTCGTGTTTCGAGGAGGCAGAACGCGTCCATTCCCGCGTCGTGGAAGATCTTTAGTCCCGGTTGGGGACCTTCCGTCCCGGTTCATGTCCCCAACCGGGACTAAAGGTGAAAACCGTTTCAATTCCCGCGCGCGTTTTGATTAACACGCGGTGCGGAAGACGGAGCAGCGCGCGCGCCGTCGTTTCGATCACCGCGGCCGCATGCACGGAAGACGAGCGAGCGTGCCGCCGGAATTATGCACGCCCGGCCGCCGGCCTCCTCTGACCGCCGGCCTCCCTCTCCGCCCCTATAAAATGCAACACTATTCTCTCTATAATCCTTGCAAATTAAACAGTACCACTCTTGTCGACTTTCTCGATCCCTCTCCTCCATCTCCTCTCTTCCAATGGAGCCACTCGCGCGCCCGCCTCGGTCTCGGTTGTACTACTACGAGAAGGAAGGCATGAAGTTCAAGGTATGGGTCACCCTCCGTGCATGGCGCGTGGAGAGGTGGATCCGCGACGTGAAGAAGTACTTCCTCGACGCCGCACCGTTCAAAGGCGTTGGACTCGACTGCGAGTTCACCGACCCTCGGCGGAAGGATACTCAGCAGCGCACCGCCGTCCTTGGGACAAAACTTGAGAAGAAGACCTCATTTTCGGATGGGGCAAAGTTCCATTGAGCTACGATCAAGTCACGTATGCTACTTTGGACGCTCGTCTCGGCTTCGAGATTGCACGGAAGTGGGATAGTCTACGTGGCTACAATACCAACTACGATCATCTTAATGTTGTTGATGAGTAGGCTATATATAGTGATGTGCGTGTCCTTCTCATGTATTCGGTCAAATTCGGATTCCAAAAACTATATCTATGTAATGATCGAAATATTTGGATTCATCTTAATGTCGTTGATGAGTAGAGACTATCTATCTATATATATATATATATATATATATATATATATATATATATATAATATAGTGATATGCGTCTTCTCATGTATTCGGTCAAATTCGAATTCCAAAAACTATCTATATAATGACCGAAATATTTTTATCTAAATGACAAATAATTGATTAATAATTATTATTATTTAATCATTAAAATTTTATGCAAAAGATGATATGGACACAATATTTAGATTCTTATCATTTTTCTGATCGATTTATACATATTATTTGTCGAATTTCAATTTACGGATTTAAAGATATGAATTTATCCATATTATTGAAAATGATAATAATAATGTAAAATTAAATGTATTTTTATTTGTTAACTATTATTATTACTTAATCATTAATATTTATGTTAATATAGGTTTTGAATTCAAAAAATAATATAATGTGACATCAAAGTCTAGAGGATAATAAGATTGAAACCATAGTATTATTAGGAACTTATCAGTGCAGTCTTGGAAGCTAATTGGAAAGGAACTCAAAAGTTAAGCGTGCTGTGGGTGGAGCAGTGTGAGGATGGGTGACCGATCGGGAAGTTAAGCGCGTTGTGGGTGGAGCAGTGCGAGACTGAGGGCAAATCATGTGGAACTTGAGATTAATATATTAGTGACGATTAGAGGTTAAACTGACAAATAATATAAAGATTTGAAATATATAAAAAGTTTCAAAAAACAATTCTGAAAAATTCATATTTTATTCGTCCGACCACATGGAAAAGCCTCAAGTCCCGGTTCGGAGACAACCGGGACTAAAGGTTATGGGGCTTTAGTCCCGCTTCTCTAGTCCCGGTTGCCTAACCGGGACTAGAGCCCCTCTGGAACCGGGACTAGAGGCTTGATTTCCACTAGTGCCCTGAGCTCAGACTGGTAATACATGTGCACATGGCATTCGCAGCTAATATCATACTCCCTCCGTTTTTAAATATAATATGTTTTAGATATTTCACATGTTAACTAGATGCGGATGGAAGTGAGTGAACATACACACTATATAGTGTCTAGATACATATAAATGTGTGTGAATCTAGGAAATGCCCAAAATGTCATATATTTGTGAATGGAGGGAGTACTTGCTCAAAGAGGGAGCAAACATTCAGTTGTGTGCATTGCTGCAGAGGTCGGGGTTATGCTCCTCATTTTGATAAAAAAATAAAGGGAGCGAACATGTTTTCTTTTGGTAAACTAGTAATCGCGTACGTGCAATGCACGTATTAATTAATAAATTAAATTTGAAAGTATATGGTAAGTAACAAATATTTCGTATAAGCCCACCAGAAAGCAATAGATCAAATACCTTGAAGCACCCCCGAGAGGCTTCCGTGACGTCCAGGCTAGGCGACCCGGGGAGACCCAACTCCGGCGTTGACTAGCTTCTCCCTCCGGCGCCTCTCCCTAGCCGTTGTTGCCGCCGGTGACGCGCGGTGGTGGCGGCCCCCCTCTCGTCCAAAAGGGGGTGAGGGGCTGGTGAGAGCTCGGCGGCTCCCATGGCGGATGCGGGTGGCGGCGCCGACGGAGGATGCGAGGCTGCCAAGCTCCGGTGGCGGCGCGTCCGGGGACGGCCGGATCTGGCCGGGCTCGGCTGGTTTCCTTGCCCCCTTGCCCTGCGGCTGTGCGGGAGGTGGTGCTGGCTCCCGGGCCCGATCTGGGCCAGGGTGGTCGAGGTGCAGCGGCGCGGGTGGCGGCGCTCCGGCGACGCGCCACGGAGGCGTGGGTGCCTGCTGGCGCGTGGCATCCCCTCCGGACCCGCTGGCCATCTCCCTCCTTCCACCCCTCCCGGCCGCCGTCGGTGCAGGACGCCGTGCGGGCTCGTTGGCAAGCAGCGATGGTTGCTCTGCCGCGCCCCGGTGGATTCCAGACGGCGGAGGTTGTGGGCCAGCGTGCGGCGGCCATAGCCGGCGGCGGTGCGGCGCGGATGGCAGCGGTGCCATCTGCTCGATGCGCTCCCCGCGGTGGCTGACCCGTTGGCGGTGTCTCCCTCCTACAACAACAACATTCGAGGCTCTGCCCCCTGCGCCGGTGGTTTTCTCAAGCGACCAGCTTTGTCGTCTCTGGGCTGCCCCTGCTTCGGTGGTCTTCGGAGTCTTCGGGGTCCTTGCTTACGGGTCGGGGCGAAACCCCCGCGTGGCGGCTGCCGCACTGTCAACGGCGACGCTCGAGGGTGCCGCTACCCCCTTGGGAGGCGTTGGTATGACCCTTGCTGGACTTCCTCCTCGAGCACCGGGGAAACCCTAGGTCTGGCTTGCCGGATCTGGCAGGGGCGGTGTCTCAGCACCGTTCCCCTCTTGTAGGCGCTGCTTGGGCTGCACGTGGTGACTCTGATGTGGCGGCTGGAGTGCGGCGACGCATGGCTCCGGAGTCGATACGGCGCGAACCTCCGGGACACATTGTACTCCTGCGCCAGCTCTTCCCTGATGATCGATGCGCCTGTTCTAGCCGGGTCCTTACCCTTCACCTGCCGACTCTCTCTAGGCACATAGGTGTGTGGTTTTTTGGCCTGGGCAGTTTTGGAGTGGTGGTCCTCCTAGGAGCAGCTGGCAATGGCTATACGACATGGATGGAGGCAAGGCTAGGCGAGGTTTCATGTTGTTAGTGTAGTTTGTAGGTTGAGTTACCTCCTCACTTAGTTGGTGTGAGGACCTGTTGTTTGGCTGGGTTACCGCATCTTTGGATGCCGGAATCGCTGTACTCTGGACTCTGTCCTTTTTATTCTAATGCAAGTGACACGCAAAACTTTTGCGTGTTCGCAAAAAAAACAAATATTTCGTATTCCAATTGATCTTCTTGTTAAAGAGTGGATATCCCTAAGTGCAAGGTTAGTTACGTAGGGGATTAAAGCACCTCTTGCGAATTCATTTCCCAAATAAATTTAGGCTTGGACGTCTCTAGATTATGTAGGGGATTATAACCCCTCTTGCGAATTCATTTGCCAAGTTTGTTCAGGCAAGGACCAAGTATCTATCTAATTATGCACGTGCTTTGGTGCTGCAATATTTTCATGATTCATGTCAGGCAAAAGATTTAAGTTTTGCTTTGAATGCCGATGATTTAAGTCATTACATGAACAAGGTCAATTACAATCTCGGATGCAGAAGAATCTAGAAGTACAAGAAGTGAACCAGCCTATGAGATGAAAAGCATGTTTGTGATGTGTCAGAACTTCTCTGAACCTTGTACTCGTAATACAGTACATGGACATATGTTTCAGATTTGTTTTTCTAACATGATTGTTGGTAGTAATTTCAGGTGTAAAAATATATACATAACCCAAAAGCCCATCTTTCTTTTTTTAAAACCAATGCAAGTTGCACATTGTCATAACCTTAATTTCATTTGAAGTAACACGGGAAGAAACATGGAAAATATAAAATACACATGAGCATGCGTGATATCAGTTCATCTTTGCACTACGTACTGAAGATTGTAGGATCTTCCAATTTTCACCAAAGCAAACCGGAACTGAACAGACCCTGTTGTTTTAGGAAGAATGACATTCCTTTGCTGAGTAACCCTTAGCTGTTTTGAGCTAAGACTTGCAGAGAAGTTTGTTCGCTCCAATGTCCTGCAAAAGGCCAAAGATCCAGTTGTACCAAAAGACTAATAAAAGAAAGGATCGTGATAAAAAAATATGAGAGCAAATATTAGAAGATCGTAGCATGTGCAGGTCACATACCAGGTCATGTACCCGCACTCCAGCGCGTGCCGAGGATCCGGTGGCCTCACAGCTTGGCCTACTCTACGACCCTGTTCGTTACTTATCGTCGATGGCAGCACCGGCCCCACTGCCGCCCTCCTTCTTCCTGGTCTCCACGTCTCGGGAGCGCCTACCTATGGATCTGGTCGATGCGTACGACCCCCTCGCTCGCGCAGACGACCACATGGGCCACGGCCCACTGCCTCGCATCCCCTTCTTCTTCCTTCTTCCTCTCCCGCACTCTGCTCCTCTCCCGCACACGACCCTCGCCCCAATCCCCCCGCCTCCTCCGCCGGCTCGCCGCCCGCCCTCCTCCAACCGCGGCCCACCGCCGGTCCGTCGCCGCCCCGACCTTCCCTCTAAACCCCCCGACCTGCACCCTAGCGCTAACTCCGGCGAGCTCCGGCGACCACCCCACCCGCACCTGCACCCCCCTCGTTAAGGTACGTCCTCGCCTCCGCCGACAACGCCGCGGCCCGCTCCGTCGTCCCCATCTCCGGCGAGGTCCTGTCCTCACCTCCGTCGGGGCGCCGCGGCCAGCCGCGTCGTCCCCGTCGTCGGTGAGGATGCTCCGGTGGTCTCCGTCGCCTCTCCGGTGGTCGTCATCGTCTCGGTGAACACGACTTCGTCTTCTTCCTCCCGCGAGTTGGGCCGGGCCCAAGTCACCGCAGCGGGTGTGCGACGGCAGGTTAACGTCGACCTGGTCAACAAATAGGTTTTGCCGTCTCCACAGCATCAGCAAAACCCTCGCCTCTATGGCCAGTGGGGCCACAGCCTGGCGATCCAGGGGCGCGCGAATCTCTTGCAGCGTGGGGATATACGGGGAAGCAATCGGGGCCGGTGGCCCACGGATGGACGCCCAGGATGATCGGCACTACGGCGGCAGCTCTACGTCCACGGATCCAAACTTTGCTAGTGCTCTTGCTGCTTGCGGCTCCAATGGCGCAGATCGTGACACCATCCTTTCGCTTCCATGCTTTTGATCCCGCAGATCCGTGTAGCAGGCTAGCAGCATCGACATGAGGGAAGGCGTGCGTACCGGTTAGCGATGGCGATGAGGACTGGGTAGGATGCGGCCAATCAGGCGTTTTTTCAGTCGAGCGTTATGGAAAGGGCAGCGAAGAGAGGTGGGGAGAACAAAAGGATGTGGGCCGTTTGATAATTGTGTATGTACGGTTCAGATTTGATTTTCTTGCAAAGTTCTCTCTTTTATAAGTAGTGGAGATCTACCTGGAATTACTCTTAACAGTACAAACTCCCTCCGTCCATGAAGTGTGTACCTTCAGATTTTGTTCTATGTCAAACTTTTTAACTTTGGCCAACTTTATAGGAAAAATATCACTAGAAGCATCTTAAAATGTCATTATAATATACTAATTTAATGTTATAAATATTGCTGCAATTTTTAAAACTTACAAAATTGGCTAATAAACAATATACAAAAGTACACTTATTTATTAACGGAGGAAGTATATGGAGTGTAGAGGAGATTTTTTTGTGAAAATGGGTAGAAGCTAGCCTTTTCATTGATAAGGAAAAAGGAAACACGAGGCTCAGCTCAAGGATGTGAAAGTGAGATTAGTGGGATAAGTGGGATAGTACAAATTAGGTGGGGAACCATCTAATTTGTACTGTCCCACTTGTCCCACTTTCGCATCCTTAGCTCACTTCCAGCCCTCCGTCATCTTCTTTATTTTTTCACAGGCATAGCGGTTTTGTTGTCGATGTGACATTTCTTTTCTTCTAAATTTTCCATCACGCTAGGATGACCGCATGGTGAGAAGAGTTCTAGGGCATTCTATTTATAACCTACTCCGGTCCCATTACAACCAATATACTTCTATTTGGTTGTAATAACATCTCTATTTGTTATAATAACATATTATATTTCATGAGGAGACTAGATTATATTTATTTTTACCATATTTTTGTCACTAAGTGATAAGTTTATCATATTTAATTGTTTTATCTTCGTGATATTGTATTCTTTATAAAAAATCCAGCAAGCGGACTTTTCATATCATGATTAGTACTAAGCACACAACCAATCAATGCTTCCAACATCATCCATGATTCTACATCGACCCGACTAGCTGGTACTAAGCACACAACCAATCAATTCGTCCAACATCATCCATGATTCTACATCGACCCGACTAGCTGGTCAGTAGGGTCCCGTTACTAACTTCTTATCCCCTCCTAAAAACATGTCCACACGTTTCGAAGACCCAGAACAGATTGATTAGCCAAGGCATCATCTGAATCATTTTACCTATTTTGTGTGACTGATGAGCACCCTGTGATCACCTTCAGTTACGTACCACACGTCAGTTCTCAGCACGGGGATGTACATAACCATCAATTTAGATGAGCAAGTACCTATGATTACTCAACTTCAGGCTTCAGCTACAAACTGCCTGATTAGCTCAAGACTGTAGCTCGCACACACATCTCTTGTGGAGGAGGGCAGCTAGCTTGGTTAGGTTGATTCTCGTTTTTTTATTGCCTTGGAAGCGTGAGATCTTTTCCATAAGAGAAGCAAAGCCTACTGTCCTTACCTTTAAAGTTTAAAGACCGATGCTAGCTTGCAGTGCTACCTCCATTTGCCATTTGGAAACATCAGGTGTTCATCCAGTTTGGAGTAATTCTGCGGCGACGCAAACGACAAAGGGAAGGTTCCTAACCTCGTCGATCGGCATCGGTATGGGGCGTTACATGCTTAATTATATTACACCCTTTGGTGTGCATCAACCTATCGCTTTATCTGTTCTAAGTGACTCTTACGAAACGCAGTCGCTAGCTTCTGGCCTGGCACAGTGCAGTGTATATGAGAAGAGATAGGGAGATATTCTCATTGTCTAATCAATAATTTAACACGGTTTCCTTACTTTTATTTTTTCGTTAAGAACGTGTGTTGCCCGGAAAAAAGATTGCTGTTCAACGAATCGCATCCAGTTGTACTGCCCAATATTATGAAATTTGCAATTAACTAGATGTGGCAGCACACTACTATCTTTCCCTAGATAAACACACGCCCTCCTATGTTTTGCATTTTTTTTTTTTTTTGCCACCGTAAAAAGATGGAACTGACAACGACATACATAAAGGTACACATCACCGTGTAGGAACTAGGAATCAAAGATATTTTCTCATACCGACCTGTAATTCTTTTTGGTTGAGGGGTTGGGGACAACAAGGACATGCATGAAAAAAAGTAGTCTAAATTACCTTATGATGAAAGATATTTTCTCCCGCTTGTTCCCTCTTCTTTACAGAGAGGGTGAGAACAGAAAGTTGTGACCAAGAGGTTGTCGGTACGGGGATCCATCCATCTATCCAAGTAGGATCACTTTAGTAGCATGGTCAGCATCGTAGGATCCAATTCAGGATACAAGTTACTACAACTCACCTCGAAAACGAACACATTCTTTTTTGACAACTTCGAAAAGAAACACATTAGCACACCATCGGTTAGATATCGCCCATAATAAATGGGGTTGATATGAGTGGAAACCTTTGGCTCCTGAGTTTCAGTGTTCCCTTTGTTTAAAAATAATAATAATAAATATTTGCTTGTTATTAAGAAGAAAATCCTACATATTCTCAATGATGTACCTCATAAACGTGTAAAATCTCAGTTTGAACTAATTTGTATTCTAAGCTATACAAAAATTTATAAATATGTGGATCTGACTATAGTGAACAATGCACATTTCAAAATTTATAAGATTTTTTTATTTTTGTGTAGCCCAGAATATAAATGGTTTCACATTGGGGGTGTTTGGTTCCTGGCCACACTTTGCCAAGCCAAAGTTTGGCAATTTGGTATGTGTTTGGTTCTTGCCAGACTTTATCACTGCCACACTTTATTGTTCCTAGACCCCACTTGTCATAGAGTGATTTCTCTTACCAACTTTTGCCACACTTGTGGCGTCCAATTTCTCAGCCACACTTTTGTGGCTGCCACAGTTGCCAACCTTAGGCTTGGCAAATTGTGGCCTGGAACCAAACAGCCCCATTGTGATTTTGCACACTTGTAAGATATAACACCGACTACATCAAGAAATTATTTCAGATTTTTCTAAAACATGTAAATATTTTTTTCAATTTTTTTAATGAAAATGATCACTGAACTCGAGAGAGAAAGTGACTTTTCAGGTTAATATTGAAATTATCTAGACCTAGGCATACCCAGGCTATTCCGGGTTTACCGGGCTTTGCAAAGCCAACCTAGAACTGCCAAGCCCAAGGCATAGAAAAATCAGCACCATGCATTAACTATTTTTCTCGAAAAGAGAATTTTGCATTAAAATAATAGAACTAAACATTTTTTGTTTAAACAAATAAATTGTCCAAGTTATTATTTCCATAAAACACGAAAACTCACATGGCATTTCTCGGACTTTCAGATTACGCATTAGGCAGAAAACTGGAACCCGACCACGCCCTGGATGCCGGCTTTGAAGTCAGATTACCCATAAGCATAAAATGGTCCAATGGGCCGCTGAACCCTAAGAAAGTATGAAAAGTACCATGAATTTATGATACCACTAACCTCATGTTTATACATGAATGCTCCTTCCCGTGAGACCGCGCAAGGGATTGGCTCATGCGCTCGACCTCCCATGGGGCCCGCTGTGAAGGAAGCTTATCTCTCCTGCATGTGTTTCCTTCCCCTCTCGTCTACCTCCTCCTCTCTCTTTCGTCCCTGCACGCCTCTCCCCCGATCCCGTCCTCTCTCCCCTCGCCTCTTGCACGACCTTGCCCGAGTGGGCGATGCCGCATCAACCACTTTGGACTCGGGGATCTTAGAGGGATTGCCGAGGTGGCGGCGTATCTGCAGAGGTAGCAATATTGACAGGGCAGAATGACAAGGTGGCACGGGAGTATACCTAGCCATTTCTCAAGCCAGGCCAGGCGTACACACGAGGGAGGCCTATAAAAGTCTGGCGCAGAAAATTCAAGACCAACCTGACAGTTGGGCCGCAGAAACCGGGCACGGTCCCAAAAAAAAACCCGACAGGCACGGCCGACCCTGGCTAAAATCACGTTTTTGCTAAGCCATTGCTTGGCCCGGCCCATGGCCAGGTATGCGCGGGAGTGTCGGTGGTGGTGCCCCGATGTTCGAAAACCATCTCTTTAATTATAAGCTATATTCAGAAAGAGTTCATAAGCTTTTGAAATGTGAGATATGAATTTTGAATATCGATAGACATCGATCCTCACAGGCACACAGCCCACAAGGAAAAGGTCGTACCAAAATTTGTGTCGCTCTCGTGCCAACTCCGCGCTTGCGAGCTGCGGCTAGGCCGGCTCCAGTGCGAGGCTCCATGTGTCTCCTCCCCTGGACGGGCGTGCCATCACTGATAATCGATCTCTTCAGCCGCACTGCTCCCTCCCTTCGACCCACTCAACTCCTGCTCGCAGTCAACTTCGCGTTGCGCGCGCAACCCCGGCCCAAAGCGCGGCGCGCGACAATGGGGTGCTCCTCAAGACACCGGCCAGCCAGCACCACCATAAAATCCCAACCAAACCCACCCACTACTCCTCGTGTGCAACCGCGGCAAGGCTTCCGTGTCATCCTCGTTTAACTCTCCATTTGATTTTCTCCCCATAAGTGAGAAAACAAGAAGACCAACTGCTAGCTAGCTAAGGGTCTGTACATAGCTAGCTCAGGTTGCAAGGAAGGGCCGGCGAGCTAGCATACATGGGTAGCTTGGGGTCGGAGGTCGACCATGGCGGCAGGGAGTTGTTCCACGGCCACCCTGACCCCGTTGCCGACGAGCTCAACAGGCTGGAGAATCTCCTCAGAGGTTTGCTTCCATCATCTAGTCTGTCTTTGATCAAGAATACATATACGATTGAAAGCGTTTATGCATGTCAGTTGTGGCTTTGGCTATGCATAATATGGGGTTCCATGTTGCCCAGAAGAAGTAGGCACCCATATCGATTCGAATTAAGAGTGAAACAGGCATGCGTGTGTGGTATATTTATTGACGAAAACCTCCGAGGTTCTAGTTGAATTAGGCTTAATTAGTTCCTGTGAGAGCAGGCACACAACTTGCGATCCAAGCATTATGATATGCATGTTCTGTATATATGTGGTGCAACTTTGCTCATGTATGTGCAGCATGGTGGTTGTGCTAAACAGTGAAATAGCTGATTAAGGACAACTCTTCTCTTAGCTATTTCGCTTGCAGCTATCTCTGTATCCAGGGGGAAACTTGGTAATCATCTGTATCCAGAAGCCCCATAAGTACAGTATTACATAGGTGTGGTGACTTTTTTGCCAAATTAGGGAACATACATTTTTTTTTGGCCTAAGTAACACACAATTCATTTACTCGGTCAATACGTATTATGTGTGACACGTCATGCTGCAGGCTGAAAATAGTTTTGGAGAAGGTTGTGCATAAAACCAGTTTGTTAGCTTCTTTCCTGATGCAACAGATATCAACTTCACAAACACCAACTGCATGTAAATAATATGTTGATCAAATATCTAGTCTTTCTGATGAACACCTATGTACATATAGCATTTTTTTTCAACTGGGACAAATAAAGTACATATATATCAGGTTAAAGTTCCATATCCCTTTCAAAATAAAGTACATATATTTGTCTCTCTCTCTGGGTGTGTATATGTGCATTTTTTCAACTATAACAAAGGGGACAGGACCACCAAAAAGTAGGCTACAAGAATTTTGCTCAGATTCTAAGATAACAGGTGTGAAAAAATCTTGGAATTCTTAACATTCTTGGTTGGTAGGGTGTCAGCATGGTTGAGAATTAGTAATTTAGTATGCATAGTTGGCATGGTGCACATTTTGATTTTTCTGCACGTGTACTGGAGTGCAGTTTGCAGCTTAACCATCACCAGATATTCTTGCCAGTCACTCGCGCAGACAGTACAGGGTGCTGGGTGTGTTGTGTGACTTTTGTTGACTGTAAGATGCATAGCGCTAATTAATCTTGATCGTACAATAAAAAGACCAATTTAATCTGGTTTCTTTACACTGCCATTCGATTTAAATGTGGCAAACCTTTTTTTTAAGTGCCAACATAGGCGCACAAACTTTTTAAAAATTGAGTAGATACACGAAGTCTCATAATTTGAACCTTTTCGTCAACAGAGGATTCACCTAACCTTTTTCTCAAGGAATTGTATGGCAAACTTGCAATGAATAGTACTCCAGCAGGTTACTTTTTCACCAAGACTCCTTTGTTCAAAGCTGTTACTGTCATCCGTCTCATTCAACCACTAGATGCTGATTCAAATAACTTCTGTTTCACTCCGATCAAAAGGAGAAACAAGCTAACTTTTTTCCCAAAAGTAAAAGGAGAAATAATGATCTTACTTTTTTATTCTAAGGTTTTGGAGGAGTACACTCCGTAATGTTTTCCACCAAATATTTGTTTCCTTCTAAAAAAAAATTCTATGAAGGAAAAAACAGAGTATCATGACTGATGTCCGTTTGAATTTTGGTCATTTCCTGCAGAAAAGGAGCGAGAATTAGGACACGCTTACAGTGAAATAAAAGGTCTAAAGGTGACAGAAATTCTCAAGGACAAGGCTATCGCTGAGGTATAATTTACTTCACGGGTTTGCTTACTTGAGTTGTTTTACAAGTTAACTTATGCCATACAGTACTAACTGGATGCAAATTTGGACAAACTAACTTTACATGACGTCTGCTACAGCTGAGCAAGGAGCTGAAGAAACAGGACGAGAAACTGAGGGGCCTGGAGAAGCAGCTTGAGAAGAAGGTTGCTTACTTACCAAGCTCGTTCAGTTTGACACCATGACAGCTACTTCTATTTTCTTTTCCGGTTATGTGACAGAAAAATTGATTTGATATGACAGAATCTGGATGTGAAAAGGTTATGCAATGAGAGGAAGGAAGCATTGTCTGCACAGTTCGCCGCAGAGGCGTCGCTCAGGAGGATCCACTCGTCCCAGAAAGACGAGGAAGTGGTTCCCTTTGACGCCATCATAGCACCCCTGGAGTCTGACATCAAGAAGTACAGGCATGAGGTAGACAAATGTGAAGTCAGATTCAGCACCGTTTGAGCAGAGTGATTAACAGACTTGCATAGTTGCATATCATGCTTACCTGTGGCAGCTTGTCCGGTTCTGGTCAGATTGCAGTGCTCCAGGATGACAAGAAGGCGCTCGAACGGCACCTGAAGCTGAATGAGGCGGCACTCATTGAGGCTGGGGACATTCTGCGGAGCGCACTCGAGAGAGCGCTGATCGTAGAGGATGTCCAGAACCAGAATATTGAGCTGAAGAAACAGATGGAGATCTACCATGTATGTGCACACAGAAATCCATTGTTGACATGGCATCAAGATCTCTTTTCGCTTATAAAGAAAAGCTTTGCATAACTGAACCTTCTTAAGTTTGTAACTGAACCTCTTTTCTTGTTTACCGAGCGGGCCTGCAGGAGGAGAACATGCTTCTGGAGAAGAGCAACAGGCAGAAGGTCCTGGAGATCGAGAAGCTGACCCACACAGTTGGCCAGCTTGAGGAGACCATTCTTGCCACAGGCGATGTTGCCAATGCTGTGCATTTCTACCAGAACCAGGCAACCAAGTTGAATGTAAGTGAGTTTAATATCATTGTTCAGAAGTTTGGATCAACCCCATTCTTGTTTGTTCCGTAATGATCTTGAGCTTGTAGGAAGAGAAGAAGGCCCTCGAGAGGGAGATGGCTCGAGCCAAAGTCTACGTCAACCGTGTGGCAATGACGACAGCGAACGAATGGAAGGACGACGCTGACAAACTGATGCCGGTCAAGAGATGGCTGGATGAACGAAGGCACCTGCAGGTACAGAAAGATGGAGTGGTCGATGCACATATGTAATGCCGTCGCAATTCCATTTCTGAATTTAACCATGACGTACTGATCATCCAGGGAGAGATACAACGGCTGCGTGACAAAATAACCATAGCAGAGAGGTCTGCAAAGGTGGAAGCCCAGCTTAATGTAAGAAATTCTGCGAGACTATACCGAGCAATTTACACCACTCAATTATCACCTCATTGTTTCAACTTTTATTGCTTTGATGCTTTCAAAGGACAAATTCAAAAGGAGACTGAAATCATTGGAAGAGGGCATGAAAATGGAGAAACCCAACGCTCCTGTCAATGAGGCCAACAGAAAAGGCACCCCAAAAAGATCAGCATCTCAATCAAGACAACCCAGCACACCCAGAATGTCACGGCAACCGGCTTCACTCGAAGGCATTGTTGACAAGAGAAGGCCAACATCTCAACCAAGGGCAACCGTGGCTGGGAAGGTGCTGAGGCAACCTAATTCAGATTCCGAGCCTGCAGAGAAAGTGAGGAACGTTAAACAACCTGACAGCCCCAGAGCGAGACCTGCTACTGCTAGAAAGGAGCATCCTGTGAGGAATCACCTGTGGGCTACAAGAAGCAAAGTGACCAGCGATGCTGGGAAAGAGAACAAGGAGCAGAATCCAAATTACAAATCACATTTGAGCGCTCCACATGGAATTCAGTGTAGTGAACATCAAAAGGCCATGGATTTGGAGAACTTGGGTGAGGAAAAGGTTGATGCTTCTAATGCTCCAGGGAGTACCCAGGGTGGCAACAAGGAAGATTGAGAAATATCTTTTGCAAGAGGATATCTAATACAAGAAGGGTGAATAACGGTCATCTTGTACAGGTAAGTGATTTCCTTTTCTTCTCTAGTATTTGCAGACACTCCTAGAAATAAGTAGTTGCAGACATAATTTGAACTTTTGACTTTGACAATTCTCCTACTATTTCTTGACAATTATTTTGGAAATTTAAAAACTATGTTTGGAAGGATATAATATGTAACGTAGGAACCAAAATTACACCTGAACTTCTTTGGATCTGAAATAGTTCATTTCTTTGTTTCATACAGATGCAGCATGGTAATTTATTTCAAAGAGCATACTGTGCGTCTCCGCTATTTTCTTCAACTTGAGAGATTGTTTGGACAACAAAACCAGCAGCGCATCTTGTGTTGTTTCTTTATTCTCCCTTGTACATATGTAAGAACTGTGTCATAAGTTTTAGCAAAGGAATTTGTGCCTATAAAAAAACAAATACGGTGTGGTGTTTTTTGAGGTAAGCCTGTTTTACCCAAAAAAGGAAATTGGTGCTAATGTAATGGAGCAATTCAAAGAGAAGGGAGGCGTGTTTCTGTACTGTTTACTGCTTTCTTTAATCTTCGTTCTATAACTGTTGTGTTTTCCAGCTTCCGCTCCTTTCTTATCTAAAGATCATTTCATCACTGTACTTTATAAGGATGGCAATGAATGTGTATGTCAGTCAAAGATTCTTACGAATTTCTACGTGTCATACACTCATACTACGGCATTTTATTTAGAACATAAGGGGAAAGCATAAATTCACTAGTTAAGGCTTGCAAACAAACTATAGTAAGGACACATTACTTCATCATGAGTTTAGGCAAGCGTGGAATTACACATACGAAATATCCATATTCTCAAAATTGGTGTTGCTTTATTCACATAAAACAACTGATTCCGAATAACATGTGTAATGCAAAGAAAACCCACGTCAAGTTGTGCTACTGACTACTCCACCTTCCCCTTCCCCTGGGAATCATCACTCACTTGAGAAGATATTGGCTGGTTAATACTTGCTTTAGCATTCGCTAAGAAGGTTGCATCAGGCTGTGGCTCTTCGTGCGGAGTCTCCTTCATCGCGGAGTATATGTAGAAGCCGATCACTATATTAACCGAAATGACGGCAAGGAACCCACTGGCCAGAGTTTGCGCCGAGGATGACAGCTGACCCACACCTGACAATGGAGAAGAATGTTTTTTATTGACGAATGTATGCTGTCCACTTTCAGAAAAAAAGATGAAGTACAGCATAAAGTGGGAGGAACAATGATCAAACCTGGAAGAATCTGGTGATAAAATCCATAAATAATTACAATTGGGGCCATCCACATGAACATCGATGTAACAGCGAACTTAGTTATTACTCCCGACATTATTTCTCCCAAAGGTATGCTGATACAAAGGCAGGATGAACATACACCATGAGTTTAGCATACAGCTAACTGCTGGGAGATATCTTCTTGTATGATAGACAGAACTATCTACAAGAATATCATGGTTGCCAGGGGTGCAAGCGGCGCACTGCAGATCTCACACCCTAGTACAAGTTAGTGTTAATTGCCTCCATTACTATGCTAATTGTATAGCATTGCGCGATGAGCAGGACACTGCTTACATCCCTATCGGTTGCACATATTGTGCTCAACATCCTACTAAAGCAAATACAGCCGGCCAACATTGAGAGTTGACACCGGTAATACCCAACCTCGCCGTCCCTACCCAAATTCAGCATTTTGACTTATTTCTGTGAAACTTGGTACTTCTCTATTTCCTGGCAAGGTTCTGGTCAAGGCAAGGCTGGGCAAGTGAGGTTCACGCTGTCTGGTTGTTTTTCTCATGAACTGCTACCTCTGTTAATAAAAAAGTATGTCTTCCTTGCAATTGTTTATATTCCAACAACCGAAGCTACCAAGCTTTAAGTGGGGGAGGAGGATTTCTAGAGAGACAAAAACATCTAAAATCGAAGCCCTAAGGAGATGCTTCAGAGTCTTCAATCGACAACTAATCTTCGAGCCTACCAGATCGGGTTTTTTGATTGATGGGATTAGGTTGTTTATTACTACTCCCTCCGTTCTAAAATATTTGTCTTCCATTTGTCTAAATTCGGATGTACCTAGACATGTTTTTGTGTATAGGTACATCCAAATTTGGACAAATGGAAGACAAGTATTTTGGAACGGAGGGAGTAGAATATTTTTGGTAGTATGCACTTATTTGCGCTACATATCGAATACCCGGGGGCTAGCAAGGGAATGCAAGCGCAAAGCAGATCTCTACCGGCATGGAAGGAGGCACCTTACCTGCTCGGCCGTTGCTGGGCGGTGGGCGCCGAGGATAGAGGAGGCCGAGGCCGCGGCCGCGTGGAAGATCCGGACTCCGGCCAGGCGGAGGCGGAGCTGAGACTTGAGGGGGATGAGAGCACCGTGATTTTTTTTTGTAGCTGTGAGTACGTGCAAATACACCACGTTTTTTTCCCCAAAATTTGTCGCCGCAAGAAGGTCCTAACCGTCCTACCGATGCTGCGCCAGGAGAACCGTGTTGCCCTCTGCCTTTTTGTACTGTCGTGGCTCTCCCCGCACACAAGAACAAGAAATAAACAGTACTGTACTGTACAATTTTCAATCTGATTTTCGAATTCGAATTAAAATGATTTATATTAGCTACAGCTATTAACTACTACTTCGAGTCTGAATTCACGACTAGTGAATTTTAAGCTCTTAGCGAGAACAGTCGGAGCTTTCGACACTATATTTCAAGTTTCCAATTTAAAAAGCACATATTTAGGAAATTCCAAAATCTAAGAGAAATTTGGTAAACAGTCATTGTTACAAACTGGCAAAATTACATAATATAGAAAAAAATAAAATACATACGAACACCATGTTTTTTGATAAAACTAAAAGCTACAGCAAAAGACCAATGAAGTCATTATCTCTAGCCCAACATTTTCTGATAAGGGGATGGAGATACCGCATATAACTCAAGCTGGCAGGCGACTTTTTTGCCCATCGCAACCACTACTATCGCCACCACATACGACGACGATTGTCCGGTAATGGGCGATTGTTTTCCATTCTCGCTAGTGGAGTATGACTTGCCCATGTTGGCACGGCGCGATCTCCTGAATTGGAGGGTCTCAACTTTTCTTGTTGGATGGGAGTGGAGAGACCGTTGCTTTTAGAGTTTTTTTTTTGCGAAACACAGTACAACGCAGACGTTCACATACACGCGCACACACTCATCCCTATGAACGCATGCACGCACATCCTACGCCTATGAGCACCTCCGAGAGACTAAGCCGGCGGGTCGAGTCTTGAGATTGACAAAGTCACAACAGGCGCCTCGCTGTCGACGGGAACATCGCCTCCCACTGAAGAATATACCGCCTTAAATGAGAAACACCAGCGTCAAATCTGGGGTTTGAACTCTGCTGGGCTGGGGGTACAACCGCCCTCCTAACCATCCTGCCACATGCAGGTTCTCTTGCTTTTAGAGCTTTCGAAGCCCCCGTGACCAGCTAGACTCATAATCTAAAAACATGAATTCGTTGAGAAAATCTCTTATTTATCAGTATGGTGATCGAAAAGTAAAGCACTATTGTTGTAAGAATGGATATCGTCTACCAAGGGGACCCCTCCCTTCCATGCATACTAGGCGCCTACATGGACAATAGTCAAGCAAGGTCAAGTCAGGACTATCAACAGAAGACCATGATCATAGCATGGTCAACAAGTCAAATATAAAGACAAGAGATAATAGACAAGATCAAAGATGAAACCCATGAAACAAGAAGCTCATTATGTGGAGTGCTAGTTGGGTAGTCTACTATTGAGTCCTTGCAAGTCAGGCAAGTTCTTCCCTCTTTTTAGCCAAATTTTTTTTTTTTGAGAGAAAAGAAAGAGGGTGAGCATAGCTGAGCACAATCAAGATCACTTTCAAGCCGAAGAGATCTACTTATTATTTTTGGAGATTGGTACTCCTAAACAGTTAGTAGTCATTTGTTCAACCATCCGGTGTGTTGATTTCTCTCGGCAAGTCCGTGAAGGTTTTTGTTTTGAGTTCAAATCATCCAAAAATATCAGGTCAATCTCACGGGCTTGGCTAAGCCGAATGGCTAAACTTAAGCGCATGCATGCCTATTCAAATGAAGATGTAGATAGAAGCTAACAAATCGAACTTCGGAAAACAAATCAGGATTTTCTGGAAGCGATGTTTTGAGTCATAGGACTAGATACTCCTATTAAAGAAAATATTTAATCTTGTAAAATCTTGTAAAATGTTGAAAAAAATATACAAAAAATTTGGGTGTACATCCAAACATTTTATGTTCACACATAAATTTCGCGAAGAAAAGACACTTTTTATGACTTGTGTAAAACGGCAAATTTCTGTGATACAAAATGAGTTTTCACCCAACCGTTTTTTGTCTTTTTAATACGGGCACAATAAATTGTCTTTTTTTCTTGAATTTTTTTGTGCATGCATAGAATGTTGGTAGGTACACCCAATTTTTTTAGAATTTTTTCGACATTTTAAAATGTTTTTTTGAATAGTGGGAGCATATACTTCTATGATCCAAATTGGATTTCTAGGATTTTCTGTTCTATTTACTTTTGTGTCCGTCTTTACTGTTGATATTATTACTCTGTTCATGTGGCTTTAGATACCTTGTTTACTCTGGTGTGCTATCTCTGAAGATTCGGTTTATGTGGTTTACCTTGATATGTTCTGCTATTTTTTGCAAAACATCTGTTGACATAGAATTTATATATGGATTCAATTATATGTTGCCTTAAGATTCAAATTTTACTTCGCACACACTTGATCCAAATCCACGAAGTTTTCAGTTTTATTAGAGAATTTTTTATAAACTACTATTCACCTTCATAGTTGTATGTCCTTCATTCGTTGTACATGACAATGGTGGGCTTCAAAGCCATTCCCCATTGTCCGAAAATTGTTCAGACATTTTCGGAATGAAAACCTAAGTTTATTAATTACATTGGACGGCAAAGACGCTTGTGTATTGTTTCTTTTCTAGAGGCGTCGCTTTTGGTAAACATTTTTCACAGTCTGCGTGTCGGCATGATCGTTCCTGATGTTGTGGGTGGTCGATTGTTTCAGCGGGGTTTTCTTTTTTTCTTAGTCCTTTTATTTTTGGTCGTGTGTATGAACCAGGGCACGTCCCATCCGAATCCAACCCAACCTAGATACGAATATGCGAGTCCGTTGTGTGCTGTAAAAAAAATGTTCCGGTTGTAAACATTGGCATGTCTTGCGTGTCTCAGACTCGGAGTCTCATCGAGCGAGCAGGACTTATCCGTCTATCTATCTTACCGGCCATGACGTGTACAGAGAGATCAATCGACAGAAAAGAAATCATTCTTTCGTTTCTACACGTCCACAACGCCCACTAGTAGAAAAACCACCTTCGGTTCGGCCCTTTCGTCCCGGCCACATTACGAACCGGGACTAATGTGGCACTAGTCCCGGTTCAAACGGGGCACAGGCATAACCACCTTTAGTCCCTGTTCAAACAAGACATTTAGTCCCGGTTGGTGTCCTACCCCCCCCCCCCCCCCCCCCCCGCGTGGATCGCCTTTTTAGTTTTGTAGAAAATAAAAGAAAATGATAAAATCTTCAAAAAATAAAATCCTTTGAGATGTATTTAGGTTTTAGTGTCTAGTTGGTATAGACATTTTGAAATATTAATTTTGACCTTTTTTTGCGAAAAACAGGAAAAACAAATAAAACAGCCATAACTTTTGCATACGACGTCGAAAAAAATGTGTTTAATATATCAAAAAAAATAGAGAAAAAATGGGACTCGATTTCACCCGGGTTTACCCGGTGAAGTTTTCTCAGATTCTCGAAATTCCAAAATGAAAAAAAGTTATTTCAAAAAGAAGATTTTTTTCTACAAAATCAAAAAAGTAAGCACACTTAACCGTACATTATTTAAAAGACATGGCGCATTACGCAAAATATGATATGGATGCAATATTTGGATTCTTATCATTTTTCTGATTGATTTATACATATTATTTGTCGAATTTCGATTTACGGATTTAAAGATATGAATTTTCCATATTAAATTGAAAATGGCAATAATAATGTAAAATTCATTTTTTTGTTATTTGAATTAATAATTATTATTACTTAATCATTAATATTTATGTTAATATTGGTTTGGAATTCAAAAAATAAAATCGTGTGACATCAAAGTTTAGGGGATAATAAGATTGATACCATAGTATTATCAAGATGTTATCAGTGCAATCTTGGAAGCTAATTGGAAAGGAACTCAAAAGTTAAGCGTGCTGGGGGTGGAGCAGTGTGAGGATGGGTGACCGATCGGGAAGTTTGACCACGAGTATGCACTTTGACTTGAGATTAGGCGCGATTAGAGATTAAACTGACAAATAATTCAAAGATTTGAAATATAGAAAAAAAAATTCAAAAAAAATCGAAATATTATTTCGAAAAAAAGGTCCTCCAGCCCCAGCGCACGAGCTCAGCCACGTGGAGGGCATTTAGTCCCGGTCGACCAACCGGGACTAAAGGGGGGCCTTTAGTCCCGATTTCGTAGTCCCGGTTGGGACCGGGACTAGAGGCCCTCTAGAACCGGGACTAATGGCCCGTTTTCTACTAGTGGTCGTTGTCTTTCCTCTCCGGTCTCCACGTTGTGTTGACTGGAGCAGAGATCAGAATTACCGTCCCGTGCTTTCAGTGATCGAATCCAAACTCGTTCGATGCGCGCGTGCGTAATGATGATGAATCTGCAGCCTCCGGCCGTCTCCGCTCCCTCTTCCATCATGGCGTCCCCCTCTCCGATCGGCGGCGGCGTCACTACCGTGGCGCAGGAAGGCAATGGCAGGAGCATGAAGTTGGCGGAGCAGCTGATGCTCGAATTCTGCGACCCCGAGCTGCGCAAGAACGCCGTGATGACCCACAAGTATAGGGGATCGCAACAGTCTTCGAGGGAAGTAAAACCCAAATTTATTGATTCGACACAAGGGAGCCAAAGAATATTTATAAGCCTTGACAGATAAATTGTCAGTTCAGCTGCACCTGGAAGTAGACTTGCTCGACACAGATTATCAGTAGCAACAGTTTTATAGCAGTAGCAGTAGTGAAATAATAGCAGCAGTAAAATAAAAGCAACAGTAATAATTGAAGTAGACAGCAGGATTAAAATACTGTAGGCATAGGGATGGATGAACGGGCGTTGCATGGATAAGATAATTCATATAATAGTCAAGCGTAGGGCATTTGCAGATAGATAATAATAAAGTATCCAGGTAATAATCAATCATAGGCATGTGTTCCGTATTTAGTCGTACGTGCTCGCAATGAGAAACTTGCACAACATCTTCTGTCCTACCAGCCCGTTTGCAGCGGGGCCTCAAGGAAAACTACTGGTAATTAAGGTGCTCATTTTAATAAAGCACCGGAGCAAAGCATTAACACTCCGTGAACACATGTAATCCTCACATTACAGCCATCCCCTCCGGTTATCCCAATTGCTGTCACTTTGGGGCATCGGGTTCCGGACAATCATATGTGTAAACAACTTGCATATATGATCTAAAGCAATAATTATCCTCATGATTCAATAACATGTTCAGATCTAAAATCATGGCAATTGGGCCCTAAGTGTCAAGCATTAAGCATAACAAGTTGCAACAATGACATAAAGTACTAACAACGGATACTAGGCACCATGCCCTAACAATCTGATATCTATTACATGAATGATCTCATCCAATCCCTACCATCCCCTTCAGCCTACAACGGGGATTACTCACACATGGATGGGGGAATCATGGATGGTTGATGGAGAGGCGTCGGTGATGATGATGGCGATGATCTCCTCCAATTCCCCGTCCCGGCAGGGTGCCAGAACGGAGTTTCTGGTCCCCGAAATAGGGTTTTCGGTAGCGGCGGAGCTCTGGAGTGTTTCTGGGAAAATCGTCGATCCTCCTCGGGTTTTTAGGTCAAGGGGATTAAGTAGTCGAAAGGGGACGCGAGGTGGTGACCGAGGCGGCCACACCACCCCGGCGCGGCCCACCTCTGGCCGCGCGTGCCCATGGTGTGGGGCCCCTGTGGCCCGCCTCCGTCTCGTCTTCTGGCTCCGTGTGTCTTCTGGAAAAATAGGAACTCTAGGATATTTTTCGGGAATTTTCCCGAAACTTGACTTTCTGCACAAAAACAAGACAGCAGGGCAATTCTGCTGAAACCTTTTTGTTTATGTATGATTTTTATGACCCAGCCCCCGAGTATTCGAGTGCGGCTGGGGTATTTTGAAGAAGAAGGAGCAAAGCTCATGCTTTGAGATAGCGCAGCCCCCGAGTATTCGGGTGAGGCTAAGTTGTGCGAATAAGTTATGCGAGTAGTAAGCAGGGAGAAATATGAGGAATCATTGATTATATTCCATTTTTGAATGTTAAGCTGCAGGCCGCCTCATTAAAAACCTTCCAGTCCCCGTAGGTACCCTGGTAAAAAAGAGCGCGTCTGAAACCTGCAGCCATCCGACATATGTGCCTATTACATTGTGCGACTGAGCAATCTAAGCATAGAAACGGCGCAGCTGCGCAACGTTCCAAGGATTGTGCGAGAGTTCGCCTGTCTTCGCGTGCTTCAGTCTGTATGCTCCACCACCAATGACCTCGGTGATGATGAAGGGTCCTTCCCATGGAGAAGCGAGTTTGTGCACCTTCTTTTGCTTCAGTCGAAGTACCAGGTCGCCAACCTCGAAGGACCTGGTACGCAGTCGACGGCTGTGGTAGTTGCGGAGGTCTTGCTGATAGACAGCTGTGCGTGCTAGCGCCGTGTTGCGTGCTTCTTCGAGCAAGTCGACTGCATCTTCGAGTGCTTCATCTGCATCTTCTTCGTTGTATGCTTCGACTCTTGGTGCATTGAATCTTACATCTGATGGCAGGATTGCCTCTGCGCCGTAGACCATAAAGAATGGGGTGAATTGTGTTGAAGCGTTGGGAGTTGTGCGTAGGCTCCATAGCACAGAGGGAGTTCTTCGACCCAAGCACCCGCGGCCCTTTTGAGTGGCACCAGGAGGCGTTTCTTGATTCCGCTCGTCACAAGTCCATTGGCTTTTCGACTTGGCCATTGGATTGCGGGTGTGCCACGGATGCATAATTGAGCGTGATGTCTGCTCTTTGCAGAAGGATCGGAACTCTTCAGCCGTGAAGTTTGTACCGTTATCAGTGATGATGCTACTTGGCACACCAAAGCGGTATATGATGGATTTTATGAAATTGACTGCTGTAGTGGCAGTCGAACTTGTGATAGGGACTGCTTCAATCCACTTGGTGAACTTGTCGACCGCCACCAGAAGGTGAGTATGCCCTCCATGGGAGGATTTTTTGAGTGGCCCGACCATATCGAGCCCCCACTGGGCGAAGGGCCAGGCCAATGGTATTGTCTTCAACGCCGATGCGGGTGCGTGCGGCTTTGTGGCGAATTTTTGACAGCCGATGCACCTTTTGACTATGTCCTCCGCGTCTTTGAGTGCTGTGGGCCAGTAGAAGCCTGCGCGAAAGGCTTTGGCTACGAGTGATCGACTGCTGGCGTGATGCCCGCAGGTACCTGCATGAATATCACGAAGGATGGCTTGGCCATCTTCAAATGCTATGCACGTTGGAACATACCTGATACGCTGCGTTGTATAGTTCGCCGTTGATGACGGTGTATGCTTTAGATCGTCGAGTGACGCGTCTTGACTCTGTTATGTCTTCAGGTACCTCGCCGCGGAGTATGTATGCGAGGAAAGGTTGAGTCCAAGTTGGCTCGATGAGGAGTACCTCGACTGGCGGGTCCTCTGTGCTAGGTGCTTTGCTCTTGGCTGGTGCGGCTGATGTAGGAGATGTTCGTTTTTCTTGATGGACCTGTGCTCGATGCGCTCGAGAAGACACCAGGTGGAACTGGTGCTTTGGTCGCGCCAATGTTGGCTAGCTTATCTGCTTCTTCATTGCTCTCACGCCCTATGTGCCGCAACTCGCAGCCTTCGAAGCTGCCCTCCATTAGTTGTACAGGTCACGGTAGGCGATCATGTTATCTGCGATTGCATCGCAGGCCTTCATTGTTTGCTGCACCACAAGATTCGAGTCACCATAGATCATCAGTCGAGTGCACCCGAGGGCTTTGGCCATCCGCATGCCATGGATCAGGGCCTCGTACTCTGCTTCGTTATTGGATGGTAACTCGAATCCCATCTGCAGGATATAGCGAAGCTTGTCGCCTTTTGGTGATATGAGGATGACACCTGCGCCTGCGCCTTCGTTCTTCTTTGAGCCGTCAAAGTACATAGTCCATGAGTTGGACACATCTGGTGCTCCTGGACTGAGCTTCGATCCACTCGGTATGGAAGTCAGGTAAGACTTGTGCTTTGATGGCCTTCGGGTAATCATACTTGATATCTCGTGGTGCTAGCTCGATGAGCCATTTTGCGACTCGCCCAGTTGCGTTGGGGTTTGTGAGGATGTCCCGATCCCTGAGGTGCTGATTACAGTGATCGGGTGCTGCGAAGTAGTGCGTCAGCTTCCTTGAGGACATGAACACGGCGTAGGCCAGCTTTTGATAGTGCGGGTACCGCTGCTTTGATATGGAGAGCACTTCACTCAAGTAATAGACTGGCGTTGTATGCTTTGGGCGTGTCCCTCCTCCCTGCGTTCGACTACCAGTACGGTGCTACCACCCTGTTAGTTGCGGAGACATATAGGTATAGTGGCTCGCGTTCCCTTGGTGCGACGAGGATTGGAGGGCTTGTGAGGACTCGCTTGAGGTCCGTGAAGGCTGCTTCGGCTTCTGGCGTCCACTCGAATTTGTCTGCTTTCTTCATCAGTCGATAGAACGGGAGTGCTTTTTCGCCTAGTTTGCTGATGAATCGACTGAGTGCTGCCACTCGACCCGCTAACTTTTGCACGTCATGGAGCTTTGAAGGCCTTTGCATCGTCAAGATGGCCTGTATTTTCTCCGGGTCCGCCTCGATTCCTCGAGCCGAGACTAGATACCCAGGAGCTGCCCGGCTGGCACGCCGAACGTGCACTTCTTCGGGTTGAGCTTGATGTGGAAGCGTTTGAGGTTTGCGAACGTCTCTCGCAAGTCATCGAGTAGTGTGTTTTCCTCCCTTGTTGTGATGACGATGTCATCTACGTAGACCTGGACGTTTCGCCCAATTTGCTTCTTGAGGCAGTCTTGCATCATGCGCTGGTAGGTTGCGCCTGCGTTCTTGAGCCCGAAAGGCATTGTTGTGTAGCAGTAGACCCCGAGTGGGGTTATGAACGCCGTTTTCTCTTCATCCTCTTCCTTCATCCTTATCTGGTGGTAACCGAGTAAGCATCCAGGAAGGACAAGCGAGCGCACCCGGCGGTGGAGTCGACGATCTGGTCGATTCGAGGTAGTGGAAAGTGATCCTTTGGACACATTTATTGAGTGCTGTGAAATCTACGCACATCCGAAGGATATCTGTGTGCTTCTTCTCTACGAGTACGGGGTTGGCCACCCATTGTGATTTCTTGATTTCTCTGATGAAACCTGCTGCGAGTAGTCTGTCGACTTCGGCTTCGACTGCGGTTCTTTTCGGGCCGGATATGCGGCGCATTGTTTGCTTGACTGGTTTAGCATCTGGAAATAATTGGAGAGAGTGCTCGGCGAATTCCCTGGGAATACCTGGCATGTCGGCTGGACACCACGCAAATATATCCCAGTTCTCACGGAGGAATTCGACGAGCGCGCTTTCCTATGCGATAGGCAGACTCGAGAGACATTGACTGTCTTGGTCGGGTCAGTCGGGTGCACCTGATGCGACCTTGTGTCATTGGTGGCATTGAATGCTCTGTCGACTGCCACCTTCTTGTGCTCCGGCATAAGTGTTCGATCGTTGGAGACCGCTAGATCGGCGAGTGTTGCTTCCATGCCGAACATCTCAGAGATTTTGCTAAACTCTCGGTCGCAAGAGTCGGACTTTTGGAAGTTTCCTTGACTGTGATTACTCCTTTTGGTCCAGGCATCTTCAGCTGGAGGTATGCGTAGTGTGGACCGCCATGAATCGAGCGAACGTCGGGCGTCCAAGTATGGCATGGTATTGTGACTTCCAGTCGACAACTTCGAACTCAATCGACTCTGTCCTGAAGTGGTTTTGTCCCCGAACGTACGTCGAGTTGTATGGTGCCTTCTGGGCTTATTGCTTTGCCTGGGACGATACCGTGAAAGGTATTTGAGATTTGGCAGGTTTTCGACTGACCTGTTCATTTTGCGGAGCGTATCTGCGAAGATGATGTTTATGCCGCTGCCACCATCCATGAAGACCTTGGACATGGCGTAGCCTCCAATTTGGCGTCGAGTACCAGAGCAGAGTGCCCTGGACGAACGACCGATGGTGGGTGGTCCTCTCTGCTGAAGCTTATTGCAGTTTCGGATCCCTTCAAGAATTCAGTTACGGCAGGAGGTGACATGACCGCCATGTTTACTTGTCGAGTGCGAAGTTTTTGCTCCCTGTTGGAAGGGCGACCTTTCTGTATCATGTACATCTGCCCTTGGGGCGGAGGGTACTGAGGTTCGTCCACCCGAGGTACGGGTTGTATGGCACCCGCGATATTTCCGCCTGCGGCAGGCTGTGGTGGTGGAGGTGGTGCCATCAGAACGGGCACATTGTTTGGCTGAGGCACAGGTGCAGGTGCGGGTGCGTGTGCGGCTGTTGCCTTTCTGAGTTGTACGTATTCAGCTAGTTGGTCGAATTCTCTGCAGTTTCTCATCGAGTGATTGGAGCGCAATTTTCCGTCTTCCCCTTGTACAGGTGGAATCTGCAATCAGCATCCATCTTTTCTTCGAATGATCGCTCGTTTGTGCGCCGGAGCGCGACTTGCGCCAGTCTTTCTCTTGTAGCTATCGCTGCGTTGCCGGGTCTCGACTGTCCCGGCGATCATCTCGACTGTCCCGTCGATCTTCTGACCGTCGGTCGCTTCTGTCTTGGTCGTTGCGGGGTGTGGAGAACCCAGCCGCCATGAATTCGGGTCTGTCGTCGTCGTAGTGACGTTTTGAACGCTTGCGCCTTCGGTCGTCTCTGTATGAGTCTCTGCGGCTTCGACTGCCGCTTTCATGATTGTCACGGGGTGAGGACCCGCGTGTGGTGCGCGCCATGTCTTCTCCGTCTGCCCACTCAGTCGCGATCTTCAGGAGGTTAGCCACAGAGGTTGGCTTTTGGCGACCAAGTGCTTCTTTGAAGTCTCGCCTGGCGAGGCCCATGATGAAAGCATCCATGGCCATATCTTCTGAAATTACTCCAACTGAGTTGCGTATCTCAGTCCATCGTCGGATGTATGACCTCAACGTTTCGTCTGACCGTTGAACGCAAGCTCGCAGCTCTTCGAACGTTTTTGGGCGCTCACATAGAGGCTCGAAGTTTTTGATGAAGTCTGTGCGGAAGTGATCCCACGAGTCGTATGTTGATGGAGGTAGAGCCTTGAGCCAGTCGCGGGCTGTGCCTTCGAGCATGAGTCGTATGTATTGCATGGCTGTGATATTTGTGCCTCGCTGGCACGACAGCCAGCCTGTAGTCTTCCAGCCACCTGAAGGTTCCTGTCGACCCGTGTACTTGGGCTGTTCAGATGTGAGTTTGAACCCTTTGGGCATCCGTGTCTCGCGGACGCGTCGAGTGAAGCACAGAGCTCCGTGTGGCTCAGGCTCTGATCAGAGTACGAGTCGCTACTGTAAGATCTGCGTGATCTGCTCCTGGACCTGCGCCGACGTGAGCCGCTTCTTTCCTTCGAGTGGTGGCGGCGACCACTGCGATTATGCTCTTCACGACGCGTGTCAACTATGGCACGATCTCGACTCCCTCCTGGAGTTTTTGGGATTTGGCGTATGGCCTTCGCCGCTAAGGCGAGTGATTTGATCTGTTGGCGATGTAGTTTTGCATTGGGGTCATCAGCTGGAGGCTTGATTGCCTCTAGGTATGCTGCAGCGGTAAAGAGAGCACCCGCAGCTGTTTTGGGTACTGGCACTCCCTCCTCGTCGTATGTCATGAAAGAGTGCCTAGTTGCGGGTGAGTGCTGCCCTCTCATCTGCGCGAGGTGTGACAGCCTTGATCTGGGTCTTGTGTCTGCTCGCCCGGTGGAGCTCAGGGAGAGCTGTCTTCTTCGCGCACTCGACAAGCTAGCTTGCTTTTTACGTTCTTCGAGTGTTGCTCTGATCTGCTGCAGTCGAAGTGATTCCTGCCAGTTGAAGTACTGGAAGGTCAACATCTCCTCCCGTGTTGCGTCTGCTGGCATCATTGTGCACTCCTTGATGACTTTATCTGCTTTTGCTGCCATCTCAGCAGTAATTGTGAGATTTGTGACTCCATCCGGCATAGTAACGTGCACGGGAATTCTGTAGGCCTGCGACTGGCCGCAGCATCAGATGATTCTGCGGCGAAGGCAACGTAGACCTGCTGGGGTATCACCCGAGGGTATGTGTATGTGTTTTCGAGTCCCGTCATGGACTCGACGTCTTCATCGAGGCTCATGTCGGAGTCGATATGCCCGTCGAGTGGTCCGTCTGGACGGATCTCGCTGTCGATGTCTTCATCGCCTATGCTCATCTCGGTGTCGGCGAAGTTGTTATGAATCTCGAAGTCGAGGTTGTTGTTGGTGCAGATCTCGGAGTCGACGTGGTTGTCGATATGAGTTTCGGGCTCGTCGAAGTCGCTGAGGGAGATCCCGCAGTCGAAGCTATCCTCGAGTGGAGATGAGCTCGGGATCGTTTGTGCGGTATGCTGATTCGGCCTCCTCACCTTGGAGTTCTTCAATGAGCTCGTTGATCTCTCGAGTCGACATGGTTGTTGCAGACGAGCAGGCTTGGAGGATCGACGATGGTATGGACGCAGTTGATGGATCCGCAGTCGAAGGAGCCGCAACCGATGGAGCCTCGGGTGCGGAAGTCGCGAGTTGGCGTGGATCTGTCAAGTCCTGCACACCAAGCTTGTTGACGAAAAAATTGAACGAGCCAACGGTTAAACCCAAACCTGACTCGAGATCGGCGAACGTCTCCTGGAATTCTGGCGAGTGTGGCTCGAATCCATCAGAGGATCTGATGTGCTTTTTGAGGTGAAGCTGGCGTGCTGCCGTTTGTCGAGTGAGTCGGCGAGTTGCCGTGTGCCGCCCGAGTCGGCGAGTTCTGGTTTGTTGATGCAGCCGGCGAGTTGCCGTTTGTAGATCCGATCGGCGAGTCGCCGTTTTCCGATGGAACCGAAAAACCGTGAGTCCAGCACTATTCTTTCCCACAGACGGCGCCAATTGACGAGGGGTTAACTCATCAAATCCCATGGTTAAGGACCTAGGGTTGAGATTATGGGGAGAGAACGTGGTAGTACTGGTTTCGTCGGCTGACAAGCAGAGGCAAAGGTTTACCCAGGTTCAGGCCTAACACCCTACTTCCTGCTTGTCTGGTATTGATCGTGTGAGATTATGCGGTTACAGGGAGGCTCCGGCGAGATGTCGATCTCGCTAGAGCTTTTCGGTGGTTCGAGTATTGCTTGTCCAGGATCGACGGCCCTCCCAGCCTTTATAAGAGGCTAGGTCTCGGGAGTCCGTAACCGACCCTGTTTACATGTAAGGAAAGTATAAACCGACTATGCCTATGTCTAATCTTGGAGGGTACTCCATCTTGTTGGGCCTTTCGTCATGGGCTTCATTTAGGCTCTTGATAACTGGGCCTTAGTTGACACGTGCACCAGGTACCCTTATGGTAGGGTACCCGAGATGTATATCCTTGTCAACAGCGTTAGTCCATGTTAGTTGCATTCAAAACACACAAATTAGAGGTAAAACAACAGCAAAAGTGTTCGGTAAAGTAGATACATTTTAGACGTATCAACTCCCCCCAAGCTTATCTTATTGCTTGTCCTCAAGCAATTCAGTTAACAACTGAGTGCGATAAAAGAAACTTTTACGAACACATTTGCTTCATATGATGTAAATATTCTCACTATATGATCAAGTACTTAGGCAATTCATAATAAGGAAATGTAGATAATGCCACCTAGTAGCTATTTGAACTATGAAAAGATACCAACACACTAAGAATAAATAACATGAAATAAGTCTATCTGCAGGATTGCAATGTTCATAATAAGATATGATAAAGTGGTATCTCGCTTGCCTTTATTTGTAGAGCAAAACATAAATGCCAAGGCACATCTGAAGTTCAAGTGAAGACTAGAAGTAAAAAATATCAAAGATAAGAGCATCAAAGTTATACCACAGTTAACCGTATTCTGGGATAAGCACATTACACTAAGAATGACAGTTATACTCTCGAGAAGGTGCTCAAAGAAAGGATGGTGACTCAACATAAAAATACAAGATTAGCCCTTCACAGAGGGAAGCAGGGATTAACATGTGCTAGAGCTTTTTATTTATAAAACAGAGGTAAAAATATGTTTTGGGAGGTGGTTGTTCCTGTCAACAAATCAGAAAATGGAAAGTACAATATGACCCCTGCCAACCAGACTTTTAAGAGCGGCTCCCATGAAGGACGTTATTTCTACCAGCAAGACAGATCATCCCTCTTTTCTCTTTTGTTTACACATGCAGATATTTCACTGGTATCATTGCTTGTCTGATAAATCAGGGCAAAAATGTGAAGAGAATTAAGCGGTTAAATTTGTAATTAATTGGGACTGGGCACCCCATTTGCCAGCTCTTTTTGCAAAATTAATGGATAAGCGGATGTATAAGCCGCTAGTCCGGTGGTAAAATCTGTTTGACAGGTGACATAAAGACATCCACCCCGTCCTCATGAGCTAAAAATAGTGTCACAAAATGAGAAGTGTTTTGAAGGTTTTAAAGGTAGCACATGAAAATTTACTTGGAATGGTTCGAAATACCATGTATAGGAGTTTTTGGTGGACTCTTTGGGATAACTTGGTTTTTAAGGATTTGGAAGCACGAGCAGCATTCCCGCTCAGTACAAGTGAAGGCTAGCAATAGACTGGGAAGCGACAATCAAGAGAGCATTAACCGTCATAATCATGCTTGCGACAGAATAAAATTAACGGAGGCATAAAAGTGATACTAGAACTCTGAGGCAAAATAAATCATCAAGGCTTAATTGACTTTTTGTTTTTCAGTCATGAGCATGCGTGAGCATGTGCCAAGTCAATTCAAGTGAATCATTCAGAGGAGGATACCACCATGTCATACCCTTTTATGAATAGAACAATGCAAGCAAATATCTATATGACATGTTATATACTATTAGCGAATTGGAACTGATCATATGAAAAACATGAACTACTAAGCATCCATTAAATAACATTGCCCCTCATACGAATCAGCTAAGTATGTCCACATGAGCGAGTATATGTACAAAAATGAAAACAAATAGAGTTCATACCAGCCTCTCACCACAACTCGAGTTGTCATAAATCGTCATTATTGCTTTTCACTTGTGTGGCTTGAATGATATGAAATGATAACCAAGCTCCAATGGATTGCTGAACTCTGCAACAACTATACAAAACCGAAGAAGAACAACAAATATTTTTGGGTTTTCGATTTGAAACGAACAAAGAAAGGAACAAACAAATAAAACAAAATCTTTTTGGATATTTGAATACTAAACCGAAGCTGAAAGATAAAGCAAACCAGTACTAAAAGTACACAAGAGGTAAACAAAGAGAAATAACAGAAATATTTTTTGGTCTTTTTGGGTTTTGGAAAATAAAATCAAAACAAGAAACAACAACGAAAAAGAAAGAAACTGGAACATGGATATACAAAGTACCAACAGAATATGATATATAAGTGAGTGAGATGTCGGTGTACCTCCCCCCAAGCTTAGGCTTTTGGCCTAAGTGGAGATCAATCATCCCATGTGGGCCAAGCAGGGGCACCTCCAGTGTATGACGAAGAAGGTTCCTCGTCCTGGTATGAGCTCGAGGATGCACCGGTGTAGTTCAGGTATAATCCTCAAGGGGCGCCTCGTACGTGGGTTGCTGCTGCCCGGGGTAGTGCTGCGAGTGGAAAGCAAGCGCGCCTAGCTGCTCGTCCAATTCCTCCTTTGATAGTGACAGAGGCCTCCTGAAAATACTGAACAAACTAGGCTGCGGCAAAGGAACTTCCTTTACGGACCCGTCAGTAAACAAAATTTTATAAACTAGACATCCTGCACAAGAGTTAGTAATAACAAAATGATGAAGCTTCATAGCAGCAAGGTCAAGCCTTTGAGGGGGTAACAACTCATCAGTGGGATCAACAGGAAGGCCTAGATCAGCTAAAACACGTGCATCAATAATTCCTCCAAATATTGGTCCTTTTGCGGCAAGGCGACGAGCAATCAAAGCACCGATGTTATAAGTTTTATTATCCTTAAGTGCAGCAGCCAGAAAAGCTAAATGGTAGTTTGAAATGTTACTAGTGTTTTCTCTAGCAAGAACACTCGTGGCAAGATAATAAGTAAAATATCTAATGGCTGGGAGTTGAATGTTCCTTATCTTGCCACGCTGCGCTGTACGGTCATCATCATAAGTCACCTCCGGGTAAAGTTCCAGTAGATCGCGACGTTGCCCATGAATTCTTCTTGCTGTCCCAGATGGAGCAATACCTATGACTCTGCAAAATCTTTTCAGATCCATGGTGTAAGGTCTATCATAAATTTTAAATGCAACAGAGGGACTGAAAGGAGTGTTATTGAAGGTAAAGCTCTCAACAAAAATCTTGGTGAGCCTTGCATATTGATCACTCTCATCCTGCATAAACTCCATCAAACCAACTTTGTTAACAAGGAATAAGAAATCATCAAGGATCCCTGCATCTCTCAAAAAGTCAGAACAAGGGAAGATAGATGCATGTGCGACACCATCATCCCCTCATCACCAATCCTCGGTGTCATAAGGTCCTCATTGTAGGAGGGCCTACATCGAGCAGTAGACCTTGAAGGCCTTGTTGCTCTAGGTGCTTCCCTCTAAAAAATCTCTCCATAAGTGTGATTATGCATCTTCCTTTTCGGAGAGCAAATGGTCCAAATCTCAGCAACAAAGATGGGCTGAGCAAGGAGATCGAAAAACTCGAGCAAGAGCTGCAAGAACACGGGTTTGAGCAATGGTGGTGTGTGTGTCGGGTGAGAGAAAGAAATGAGAGGAAGATGAGTGAGTGGAGGGCCAGGTGGGACCCACACCATGCCACGGCGCGGCCACACCCCTGCCGCGCGGTGGGGTGGTGCGGAGGCATGGTGGGTCCCCCTGGTCAGCCCCAGGCACTCCCACATTCCTCTTAAAAAACTAGGACTTAAGGTATAATTTTCAGAAATTTTTGAAAACTTTCATTTTTCACATTTTCTGGTTATTTAAATAATAAACTTTAAGGCAGAAATAAAATTTTATAAAGACCAATTTCAACTAAAACTTTGCAAGTTCAGTAACACAATAGTAGGTAAAACAAGGTTGAGAAATAAAATGTTGTTTTGTGCTTCTATGCATTTAAAACATATTTGTTAACAAGGTTGATCAAGTCTTGTCACCAAATAAATTTTATATGACATAAAAGAATTAAACCACATGAGACAATCATGTTACCTTGAATTGTATAGCAATAGATCCAATCATAATACTTTGAAATCCTTCTTGAGGTTCATAAATAGGGCAATCAATACTTCCCACTTTGATAGTTCTAAGATTGGCTATTGTATTTACTCCATATATCTTGTCCAGCTTTTTGGGAAAATAAACAGTATGCTCTTTGTCATTAACATTGAAGGTTACTTTTCCTTTGTTGCAATCAATAACAGCCCCTGCAGTGTTAAGAAAAGGTCTCCCAAGAATAATAGACATATTATCATCTTCAGCCATTTCCAACACAACAAAGTCAGTTAATATTAAACAATTATTAGCCACTTGAACAGGAACATCCTCACATATGCCAACAGGAACAACAGTAGATTTATCAGCCATTTGCAAAGATATATCAGTTGGTATCAATTTTTCTAAATAGAGCCTCTTATAAAGAGAGAAAGGCATAACACTAACTCCTGCTCCTAAATCACATAGAGCAGTTCTAACATAATTATTCTTAATAGAGCATGGGATAGTTGGTATACCTGGATCTCCAAGTTTCTTTGGAACCTTACCATTGAAAGAGTAATTAGCAAGCATAGTAGAAATTTCCTCATTAGGAATTTTCCTTTTGTTAGAGACAATATCTTTCATATATTTTGAATAAGGAGGCAATTTAATAGCATCAGTCAAAGGAATTTGCAAAAACAAGGGTTTCATCCAATCACAAAATTTATTATAGTGTTCCTCTTCCTCTGATTTATGTTTCTTATTAGGAAAAGGCATTTGCTTTTGCACCCAAGCTTCTCTCTCATTACCATGCTTTTTAGCAATGAAATCTTCTTTGGTATACTTTTTATTCTTAGTATGCTTTTCAGGTTCATCTTCACTCTCCTCTTTATCAGAAGCATCATTTTTATCCTTATCATTGTTATGTCCATTACCACTTTCAGTTTCAGCATTAGAGATAGATATACTATTTGGATCATTAACATGCTCATTTTCTTTAATTGATTCAGGAGATTCTTCAACATGTTTATGTTTCTTCTTCTTCTTTTTCTTAGAAGGGGTACTAGTTTCATTAGCTAGTTGAGAATCTTGCTCAATTCTTTTAGGATGTCCTTCAGGATACAAGGGATCATGAGTAGAAGCACCTCCTTTAGTTCCTACTCCATAAGCATGTTTTTCATTTTCTCTAAAAGCATTAACTAGCAGATCTTTTTGTACCTTAGTGAGTTGATCTATTTGAGTTTGAACCATATGGAAATGTTTAATAAGCATTTTAACATCATTAGAAGTTCTTTCCACAATATCATGCAATTTACTCATAGCTCTAGAATTTTCCATCAGATGATTCTGCACTCTCATATTAAAGTTATCCTGCTCAACAATATAATTATCAAATTCATCTAAGCATTGATCAGGAGTTTTAGAATAAGGAATATCTCTATCATCAAAATGTTGGAGAGAGTGTACCTCAACTACTGATGGGTGAGGAATTGGCTTACATAATTCTTCTATTGGTGGTAGATTCTTCACATCTTCAGATTTAATACCCTTCTATTTAAGAGATTTCTTGGCTTCTCTCATTTCTTCATCACTTAGTTCAAGAATTCCTCTCTTCTTTGGTGTGGGTATCGGGGTCGGCTCAGGTATAGTCCAATCATCATGATTTTGGCTTATTTTAGCCATTAATTCCTCAGCTTCATCTGGAGTTCTTTTCCTGAAAACACAACCAACACAACTATCTTGGTATGTCCTAGATTCAATAGTTAGTCCATTATAGAATATATCAAGAAGTTCATTTTTAGCTAATTGATGTCCAGGCCGAGATCTGAGTAAAGAACAAAATCTTGCCCAAGATTCAGGCAATTTCTCGGCTTCCAATTGTTTGAAATTAAAGATTCTCTGTAAAGCAGCATGTTGAGCACTAGCAGGAAAATATTTCTGGAAGAAAGCATTAACCAAATCCATAGGACTTTTAATAGATCCAGGAGATAAACTATTAAACCAAGTTTTAGCTTCATCTTTTAATGAGAAAGGAAATATTTTAGTAACGAAGTAACTGCGTTTCTTAATGTCATCAGAAAACACACTACTTAAAGTAGAAAGAGTGTTCATATGTTCTACAGCACTTTCATTTTCAGTTCCTCGAAAAGGTTCTTTCTCAACAATAGATATATGTGACAAGTCCATAGAGAAATCATAATCTTTATCTTTTATATCAATGGGAGATGTAGCAAATTTAGCATCAGGAGACAGTTTGTAATTAACAGCACGTCTTGCAAGAAGATTTTTAATAGCACTAACATCTTTAAAAGCATTGCATTCTTCAATAAATTCATCATCAAGTTCAACATAAGGTTCCTCGAAATCATCACTAGTATGATCTCTTAATTCAGGAGAACTAACAGGTGTAGTGGGACTTTCATTAAGTGTTTCAGCATTTTCAGTTTGTTTAGACTTAGCAATTGTAGCATCTAGAAAAGGACCTAAAGAACCACTCTCATCAAGCACAGTAGAAGCATCATCAAAACTTTCAGAAGTATTTTCAAATTCAGCAGAAGTAGCAGTACGTGAAGCATGTGTATGTGGTGGTGTGACAAGTTGACTTATAACAGACGGCGAATCAAGAGCTGCAGAAGTGTTCAGAGTTGTACCTCTCCTTGTAGTGGATGGCAATATGCGAACCCTCTCATCACGAGGTTTACCCATGATGAATGAATTGCAGCGAACAGTATGACTCCATGGTGAGCTTATAAATAGAGCTATGCTCCCCGGCAACGGCGCCAGAAAATAGTCTTGATGACCCACAAGTATAGGGGATCGCAACAGTTTTCGAGTGAAGTAAAACCCAAATTTATTGATTCGACACAAGGGGAGCCAAAGAATATTTATAAGCCTTGACAGATGAATTGTCAGTTCAGCTGCACCTGGAAGTAGACTTGCTCGACACAGATTATCAGTAGCAACAGTTTTATAGCAGTAGCAGTAGTGAAATAATAGCAGCAGTAAAATAAAGCAGCAGTAATAATTGAATTAGACAGTAGGATTAAAATACTGTAGGCATAGGGATGGATGAACGGGCGTTGCATGGATAAGATAATTCATATAATAGTCAAGCGTAGGGAATTTGCAGATAGATAATAATAAAATATCCAGGTAATAATCAATCATAGGCATGTGTTCCGTATTTAGTCGTACGTGCTCGCAATGAGAAACTTGCACAACATCTTCTGTCCTACCAGCCCGTTTGCAGCGGGGCCTCAAGGGAAAATATTGGTAATTAAGGTGCTCCTTTTAATAAAGCACCGGAGCAAAGCATTAACACTCCGTGAACACATGTAATCCTCACATTACAGCCATCCCCTCCGGTTATCCCAATTGCTGTCACTTTGGGGCCTCGGGTTCCGGACAATCATATGTATAAACAACTTGCAGATATGATCTAAATCAATAATTATCCTCATGATTCAATAACATGTTCAGATCTGAAATCATGGCACTCGAGCCCTAAGTGTCAAGCATTAAGCATAACAAGTTGCAACAATGACATAAAGTACTAACAACGGATACTAGGCACCATGCCCTAACAATCTGATATCTATTACATGAATGATCTCATCCAATCCCTACCATCCCCTTCAGCCTACAGCGGGGATTACTCACACATGGATGGGGGAATCATGGATGGTTGATGGAGAGGCGTCGGTGATGATGATGGCGATGATCTCCTCCAATTCCCCGTCCCGGCAGGGTGCCAGAACAGAGTTTCTGGTCCCCGAAATAGGGTTTTCGGTGGCGGCGGAACTCTGGAGTGTTTCTGGGAAAAGCGTCGATCCTCCTCGGGTTTTTAGGTCAAGGGGATTAAGTAGTCGAAAGGGGGACGCGAGGTGGTGACCGAGGCGGCCACACCACCTCCCGGCGCGGCCCACCTCTGGCCGCGCGGGCCCATGGTGTGGGGCCCCTGTGGCCCGCCTCCGTCTCGTCTTAGACGTAAAACACACAAATTAGAGGTAAAACAACAGCAAAAGTGTTCGGAAAAGTAGATACGTTTTAGACATATCACGCCGTCAACGAGCTCTCTAAGGTTCGTAATGTACTGCCTACTCTTATTCTAGGGTTCTGCGGCATTGTGGGCATCATGCTCAAGATTTGTTCCGATAACTGATATTCACTACAGTAATGACTCGCTGTGCCGACGGCATGTATCTACGCCGACGGCTTTTTGTCGGGGCCGTCGGCGTAGACCCCGGTGAGGCCAGCCAGTCGACCTGGCCGTCGGCGTAGGAAAAGCCGTCGGCATAGACCGCCTACGCCGACGGCCACCCTCGGCGTAGGAGCCTCCCTCGGCGTAGACATCTCCAGGCCGTCGGCGTAGGTGCTGCCATCGTTAGCGGCTCGTCGTAGGGCCCACCTGGCCTGCGCCGACCGCCGCTACGCCGACGGCATCGTCTGGCCGTCGGCACAGGCATTGCCGTCGGCGTAGACCTGTGCCGACGGGCTTCTCTGTTTTGCCGACGGCAAAAAGCCGTCGGCGTAGCGGCTGCGTCCTGTAGTGATTGTATATATGTCTATAGATTACTTCTTAGCTCGTACATTGACGATTTAATTGTCGAGCTGCTAGTTTGTATACGAACAAAATTACAAAACGAGTTTATGCATCGCCAACATTGTTTTTTAATGATCTAACTGTACAAATTTGAGACTTGGTGCGCGCGGTTGTTGAACTGTGCTATGCTGTGAAAAAAATAGCCAAGAAAGTAGAGAAGTTTGTTAGTCAAACCGGAAAAAAAATGGAAAAGCTGGTCTGAACTCTGAACAGTTGGATGATCATAATCTAGCTCAATGCCAAACACAAACTTAGTTTAGCAATCGTTCTTTTGCAGGAAAAAGTGTCCTCCGTGTTTCAATGCATTAGGAGTAATTAATTCTGCAATTACGCTGAACTAAGCAATTTCACAATAATAACATGCTCAGTTTGTAAGAAAAAAACATGCTAAGGTGTTTTGTAAGGCAAGAAGGACTGATGAGTAAACACGCCCAAATGTATTTTTCAGAAAAGAGAGGTGCTTCAGGATATGTTGGCCCCGATGTTGTGGCACTCGGTCGGTACAATTGCTGCTCTACTGAAGGTATGCATAATTCCATATGTTTATTTGCAGCTTCGAAATTGAGATAAAAATAGAGCGGGGAGCTTTGAACCTTCTTTATTCCTAATGTTGTGTTTATGTAAATGATCATCTGTTCTTCTAGTTATGTGTTTACTTTATTCTTATGTGTTCTTGAAGCTTGCCCAGTTTTTTCGGCTAATCCTTGATATTTCTCACTTGTTATATTTGGCAACTTCGAAAATATCTACAGGAAGTTCTGTGCATCTATCCTGCACTTTCACCACCAACTTTGTCGCGAGATGCATCAAACCGAGTGTGCAACGAACTTGCACTTTTTCAGGTACACTTTGTTGTGTAATAAAAAGGATAGCTGAAAGATTTGTTCCTTGCTGTTTTAAGAATCTGAGATAGCTTTAAGTTGGCTATAAGTGATGCTATCTTGGACGTCTAATCAAGCAGTTTTTTCTAGCATTTGAATTTTGAAGTGTGTTGCATCGCACCCCGAGACCAGGATGCTTTTCCTATATGGTAATGAGCCACAGCTTCCCAGCCCTATCCCAACTATTTGTAATGTTTTTTAAGAATTATCGCTGTTGGCTATATATGAACTTACTCACTTCTTCATTTACTCCTTTTCAGCTAACATTCCAGTCTTCCTATACCCCTTCTTGGGAACCGAGACCAAAACAAAACCCTTTGAGTACTTACGGCTTACCAGCTTGGGTGTTATCGGTGCTCTTGTTAAGGTACTTAAACTATCTTACACGCGGAAGTTTACCCCATCTAGCGTCAGACAAGAGCATGCCACATATTGCACACAATCCATTTGGAGATTCATGTTGGTATTATTAATTTTATTATAGCTGGCCATGAACTAATTAAAAAGGAGTGCATCGATCCTTATGTGGCATGTAAAGATAACCAATTGTATAATTTTTTTTTTTTTTTTTGTGGATGAAGAGGATTACATCAACCAAGCATCTTACAGATAAGCCCAGAAACAAAGAGAAAATACAACGAGGTCCTTCTGAGCTCCAGCGCCATCTTCGTCGCGCAGCACGTTCCGCCGGCGGAACCCTCCGCCACTCCTCCACTGAACCTTGGACTGGGAGGAGCCCTCAGACGGCCAGGAAGTCGACGACAGTCGGCACCAAAGCGCCTCCATCCCGCACCACGAACAGCACCGACTTAGTCAACTCCATCATCTTCATGAAGAACTTCAAACTCCGGCTCCGCCACCACGAACGCCGGCCTGAGGGAAAGCGCGCCGCGGCTCCGAGAAGCGGCGAACACGCTGGGGACGGCAAATCTGCCACGAGCCTCCACCGGAGCACCACAAAAGCTTCTCCGACCACGCCACCGCCTCCACAGCGCCGCCGGCAAGCAACCTAAAGCAACCTACACTATATACATGCCGGGATCTGTCGATTCCCCAACCTCCCGCCGCCGGAGCGGCTGACGGAGGCGAGGAATCGAGCAAATCACCGGCGGCGAGGTGGTTGTTGCGGGGGGGGGGGGGGGGGGGGGGGGGGGGGGTGCACAAATCGCCTCCTTTCACTGTAGATGGGGAAAGGAAAGAGGTCCAAGCTCTCTAACCAATTGTATAATCTGATTATAAGATATTGTGATATATGTATATATATATATATATATATATATATATATATATATATGTGGAAAATGGTTCTATACCCCTAGGTGTATGTACTCCTTTCCCAAATCAGCATCCAGGCATAACCCACTCCCTAACGGGTTTAGCAACTAAAATCCGATTGCACGTTCAATTTGAAATCTTGTTAACTAGATCCTATTTTTTAGCACGCAGCCGTGACTCCTCTGTAGAAACACGCGGAAAGCAAATAATACGGTCCTGTATCATGTCTCGAGATCCCATCTAACAAACTACGCCGCCGCCCTTTCCATCTCATCGAGCGCTACCCCCGCCGGCGACTAGGACGACTACGGCGACTCGTATCTACTGCACCACTACTCTCTCCATCCATCGGCATGACAAGGTCATCCACGTTCCTTTCCAGCAGGCCGCCGGCAATCATCCATCAACTCCCGTCGGCGGCAAGTCTGACATGGGCCATCGATGATCACCTCCGGCTACTCCTGTTACCCAGGTACGTTCCACTCACGTTGTATGTATGAAGCGCTTTTTCTTCTTTCAAGTATGGGTATGAAGCTCCGCTCAACTTGTCCACGTTCATATCAAGCAGGCCAGAGGCAAAATCAGGGCATCAAGCCACCCCGTCGGCGAGAACGAGATGGCCGGTCAGAGCTCGACCGGGCCTACTACCCTACTCCCGTTATCCAGGTATATGCTGCACTCACGTGGTATGAAGCTAGTTTTTAATTTCTGCCGATGATGAATACCAAGGTCATGTGGTATAAATCTGTCGGGGTATGAAGCTTTGCTTTTTGTTGTTGACGCCTGGTACGAAGCTCACGCTGTTTCTCTGCCTGCAAGGCGCCGCTAGCTCGTCGGACTCGACGACGGGGATGAGATGCTACGTGGCCTCCGGCGGCTGGATGGATGGCGGCCGTTTGACGACGAAGCCGAGACGCGATACGGCCGGCTGACGGCGGTGACTCGACGACGGAGATGAGATGCGACGTGGCCTCCGGCGGCTAGACGGCGGAGACGAGATGCACACGGCCGCGTATGAAGCTGAGTACGTAGGATCAGATGGATTGATTTACTTCCCTGGCTGATGATGATCCGGATTGCAAACCTAGTTCGCATGCAACAAGGAGCTGTTGTTCTTGCTCCCATCGATTTGCGAGCTAGCTCTCATGCCCGAATCAATGTGTATATACTTCTTTATGTGGAGAATATACTTGTACATTTCTCTGACAGTATATACTTCTTTGGATCGTTCCTGTGTATACTACTTCATATGAAAATAAAGTATATACACCACAAAAAATTTGTATATACTCCTTACAATAAGTAGTATATACTCCTTCAGAAATCGCTATGTGCTCCTTAAGAAATCAGCATATACTCCATACAAATTTCAGTATATACTCATTAAAAATCCGTATATACTTCTTTAAAAAGCCTTAGAAAAATCAGTACTGCTTAGGAAATTTTCAGTATATACTATTTTAAAAATCAGTATATACTCTAAAAAGTAGTATATACGCCTTTTAAAAAGCAGTATATACCCATGGCAACTTACCAACTTTTTTTTGGGATACTCCTAAGTTCTCAAATATACTCCAAGCGTGTATACTGCATGTGATATATACTCCTTGGCAAAAATATGATATACTAGATTCGAACGGCGCGGCTCGCCGCGCGGCACTTGTTGGTTCATTTATTTCTTTGCCCGTGGTTGTCACAGTTTATACAGATTATAAAAAAGCAACCTGGTTAAAAATCATGAATATACTCATTTGATTCCAATGGAGTATATACTGTTTAAAAAATAAGTAGTACATACAGTTTCGAAAATAAGAGTATATACTGTTTAAAAAAAAGGTATATACTACTTTAGAAGAAAAGGAATATACTCCTTTGCAAAATCATGAATATACTCATTTGATTCAAATGGAGTATATACTGTTTTTGAAAATCAGTATACTTCTCGATAATCTAGTATATACTCCTTCAAACAAATCAGTATATACTCCTTCAAAAACTAGTATATACTCACTTCAAAAAATCAGTATATAAGTCTTTAGAAAAATGGTGCCGTACATACTCCATTTGAAAGTACTACATGTACCGTTTTAAAGGAGAAGTGGAGGCGTACGTATGAGATAAGTTCAAAAATTCAATCCTGCATGCACCCTCTTGATTTTAGGATCAGCTACTTGCGTGTGAACCGGCCGCATGCACAGAAGATACTCTACTTTTTTTTCTGATCCCTAAATTGTACTCCCTCTGTTCCAAAATAGATGACTTTTATTTGTCTACATACGGATGTATGTAGACATCTTTTAGTATGTACATACATCCATATGTAGATATATCGAAGTCAAGTAATTTGGAACAGAGGGAGTAGGATCAAGCATGTGCATGCATACTAACCGCAAGAGGAAGTCCTTGCATGCATCGGTTTACTTTTTCCTTTTTCTTTTAGATGGTTTGCTAGCTAGTGGATATAACAAACCCATTAAGGGGGTGGGAGTATGTATCCTTGGGAGTATATAATAGGAGTCCATATATGTGGTATATATATATGAGTTTACAAATACTAACCCTGCAAATGAAAATTGAGCTGATTTACCTTGTGATACATGCAGGTCAATGATACTAAATTACTAATGTTATCAGTTTTCTGCTGCAAACTGAAATACTTCCTATGTGCTTGCGTTGCATGGATATGGGCAGTGAGCTGTCAAAAACCGTACGTACCTAGCATCAATATGGTCATTTTTCTCTCAGTTTAGCTCTAGCAAGGATGCACTAAATTTATTTTAGTGCAATATCTTCAGTATCTTGTCGAGAAGAATTTTAAGTTAAGTTCAGAGTTGAATTCAAGTCAAAAATAAATAAAATATAATATAAACACTTCAGTTTCACTAATTTAGTCAAATTTATATCCACAGGTGGCTACCTTCATAGGTGACTGCGTTACATGTGTGCCACCGCTGACCGTTTTTTTGCTCTGGGCAATCTTTTAGTACGCATGGTAGTCTCACACCCTCTTCAGCCTGCTGCTCCCGAGAAGCTGCTGAAGCATATTATCCGGTGTTTTCTCAGGTTATCAGACAATCCCAGGTAATGCGTGCTGCCATTTCTATGTTAAGTATACATAATGATTTTGCACTCTAATCTGTTTTCGTTTCCCTACTTATGCGTAGGGCATGTGCTGCATTGCAAACCCTCCTCCCTGACGTGCTGAAAGATGGGACAGTCGATAGTTACCTTGTGGTGAGTCATGTTAACCGATTGCCCATTACCACTTTCGTTATCATAGCAGAAGGATTAATATGAAGTTTCTGTTAAACATATATTTACAGACTCAGGATGATCCTGCGACAAGGCGCTGTCTCCAGCTACTGCTGCATAATGTGGCAGTGGCATTTGAAGCCGTGGGGGGAGCTCCTCAGCCATGCCTAGACCACATGACCAGGATATAAAACATAGTTATTGCAACTCACAGGACTAATACCTTGTATATTCCGTGAGTTGGAAATAGGGAAGGAAGATATTTGTCGTATCTTGCATCAGGTAGTTTGGTGTAGCTAAACTTTCCAAAACATGGAACTGTTGTGATATGCATTTTCAGCTTACGCAGCTAAGCTTCTGTGCATCCTGTAAGCATGGCAAGGTGCTCCTTTTTTTCTGCTATGGTACTAGGACTGTTTTTGCTATGACAGGTCAACATGTAAGAACAAGAGAAAAATGTCTCATTATATGATTATTCTCTACTGAGGCACTACATGTCATTTTAAAACTAAAAACACTACAACCTCCGATCCATATTAATGGACTCAACTTTATCTAGATACGGATGTATCTAGTTAAGTGTTTAGACTAGATGCATCCGTATCTAGACAATGTTGAGACCATTAATATGGATCGGAGGGAGTACATTGTTTGATGCCACCGGGAAAAAAGTTTCGCATGCTTGCGTGATTTTAAACAATCCTATGACGTAAGAGCATCCTATGGATCGCTTTACCCCGGGCAGTCCAGATTGCCCTCCTCGTGCGATATTGTATCCATCATGATCATACTCTCCGTATCACAATATAAGTTGTTTTATCTACTTCTGACCCACATGTATCTAGACATGTTTTAGTACAAAGTTCACATGAATCTTGCACTAAAAATATGTCTAGATACATATTGATCAAAAGTAGGTAGAATATCTAATATTTTGATACGGAGGGTGTATGAAACAGCCATTCCTTAGCATCCTCACACGGATCTGAACACATATGCTCCGTGAGCTGCTCATCCACCGATGCCCAAACACAACGTGACATAGTATAGTTCAACAGAGAATGCCGCCATGAGTCATTCTCAGCATGACATATCGCACAACGTGGCAGGTGGCCATTTTTCGTCTGTACAGTTCTCGTCTTCGGTCTGGGGTGTCCGGTAGTTTGGGCCGGGTGCTCTCGGCTACGGACCTGACTCATGCGGGCCGACTGTCCGGATAGTCCGGCCTTGCCTCAAACTTCTGTCTTGCTTCTTTCCTTCTACTCGAAACAGACTTTTGCTCCGCTTCATTAAAAAACCACACAACCGAACTGATACAAATGATGAGTAAACCTTCTTATAAACCAGATCATAGATAAACAAAAAAGTACAGGAGCATCCACATCCTGACAAAACACTCAAGACGACTAACTAGAGGTGTCACCACGCCGCCTTGTGAAACCACCGGACTTAGTCGCACCTCCTCACTAAGTTGTCTCCAGATAAGGCCGCCTGCCTTCTCGCTCCGGTCCGTGGAGCGCCGATCCTGCTAGCAGACAACGAGGAGGGAGAGGGGTGGTTACATAGTCACGTGCATAAGATAGGAGGCCGCCGAGAACACTCCACGCCAGCACCGGAAGGGTCCAGAAACGGGATCTGAACTTGCACACCGATGACACCGAAACGAGACCGAGAGATACCAGAGCTCCACGCGACCCCCCCCCCCCTCCCCAAGAGGGTGACGACGTAGGACGCCGTCGTCGTCGAGACCGAGAAGGTCATGGGTTTTCACCCGGAGTTCTGACACGAAGAAGGTGACCATAGCAGAGCCCCCAAGAGGGTTACGACACCCACATGCATCGCCACCGCCGGCGCCGGAGCGCTGGGTTTTCGCCCGGACCTTCGCACCACAATCCGATACCTCGGACCGCCCGCTATCGCCAAGCTAGGCCTCCAGAACAAGATCTGGGAGTCGCCTTTGCCGAAACGCCGCCAACACAAGGATCCCCCGCTGTCCGCTCCTCGCCATCCACCTAGCCAAGGTCCAAGGATAGAACCATCACCAGCGCAACGCCGCTCGCCGGGGAGCCGGCCGCGGGGTCCACCTTCTAGGGCCGCCACCCCGGCGTCCAAGCTCGTGTTGACGAGCCGCCAACCTTTTGAACACGTAGGGAAGAACACGTCTAGGTTTGAGCCCGGCTGGCCCAAATCCAGCTCAGCTGCGATCGGCGGAGATGGCTTGGCATCGGAGGGTGGCAAGTACGACGAACGAGCCCCACCCGGTGGCCCAGACCTACGCTTGCATGCCCAAATCTGGCCGCCACCGCCCAACAGCCCGCTCGTGACACTGCCGGTAATCGGAGACCCGCAACCAGAGCCACACCGCCGCCGAGTCGCAACGACGCCATGGCCAGAAAGCCCCGAGCAGACCCCCAGACGAGTGGGAAGAGAAGATCCCACCGTCACCGGCACAACACGGGCTTTTCCCGGCGGCTCTCGCCGGCGAGGGTGGGAGAGGAGTTGGAGGAGGAGGGCGCTAGGCGTGGAAGGTCGCGGTCGCCCCCGTCGCCCTCGGGGACAAGAGGAGCGAGACATTTTTTTTGTTGCTCCCTCGTGTCTTCGCATTTCTTGCCTTCATCTGCAAATACACATAGACACCTACAAAAGTAGTAACCGATTCTTAACACTTGAGGGGTTTGCACATGTTTAGGAATAATTCACCTTATCTTGTAGGGTCTTAGCTCATGCCCTTGTAATTGGATCGACCAATGTATTTGACAGTGAGCTTGGAATGGTGATGTCCATGGAACCCGCCATATCACTCATATTCGTCAAAAAGGTTGTTTCTTGTTTTTAAAGACCAACTATTGTTTTTTAGATTATGAGGTAATAGAAGAAATGGCGAGCTACTTATGCATTCTCATTGTTTCGAGATTTTCCACGGAAGATTTGGGCGTTTGACCATTTTTCTTACAACGAAAATTCCGTCAAAAATAAGATCAATTGTGGGTAACCCATATGTATGTGTGTCCTATCACGATAAAATCAATTTCCTAATGATATTTTTTGAATTGTTTCCTAATGATGATTGTAAAGGTGATATGTAGTTTTTTAGACGTAAATTATTCATTTATAGAGTCTGAAGTCTTTTTACGTTTTCTTTTTGAGATGGAGTCTTTTTCGAGGGATCAGAGGGAAAGTCTGGTTGAACCGAGTCGCTGCCGGGTCGGTTCGTCCCTCCGAAGTCCAAATTTCCGCCGCCCAACTGAACCCAGGGTTAGCTGCTCTGTAGTCTGTTCCCTCCCCCTCGACTACCTCCACCTCGTGATGGCGGCTGCGACGGCGGGCGCAGCCGCCGCGGCCACCGCCATATCCCTGTTCGCGTACTACCTCCTCCTCCGCAAGAGCGGCTCCAAGTTACCATGGACCCTCACCACCCGCGGGAACGGCCGGAGGACGCGGCGGAAAGGCCTTGTGGAGGCCATCGGCAACACGCCCCTCATACGCATCAACAGCCTCTCCGACGCCACGGGTTGCGAGGTACGGAATACTCCATATGCTTGGGATATCTCTGTGTGTAGGTGGCTCTTGCTGCTGGGTCGAGTCAAGTTTTTGAAGTGTTGGATTTGTTGTTCGAATGGGCTGCAGATTCTGGGGAAGGCCGAGTTTCTGAACCCGGGAGGCAGCGTGAAGGACCGGGTGGCAGTGAAGATCATCGAGGAGGTAATTTTTGCAATTCGGTGCAAATAAACTTGATCTGTAGAAGGGGAGAACTGCGGAGTAGATATAGTTCGTGGTGAGAAGTTCGTGCAATGTTGGTCACCGCTACATGCTTGTTAGTCATTTGCTGAGGTCAAGTTCATTCAGGTAGCAGTTTCTTCCTAAATGAAGGATATTGTAATAGGATTACTGGTGCTAACAAAATAAGTGTAGGTCTAGCATACATATTGATTCTTCCGTACAAGAGCATGACCTATGAAGCATGTAGAATTGCTTCGCTAGATGTTCAATCATAGTTGTTCTGGAACCTCATGGTCTTGGAAAATACCATTCACTTCTGACTTTAAAGTATTAAAGAAAAGAGTATTTGATTATACTTTTTTGGCATGAAATGCAAACAGGTAGGCCATAACTCTTTATTACTTCCTGGCATACTTGTCTCTAACTGTATATTTAGTTTTCAGTGGATGAGTAATGCGGCACTTCGTTAATATATTAAGTCTTTCAGTTTTTTGCTTGCTACATAAACATCTCTTCTCTTTTACTTAAAATGACACGAGAGCTTCTATTGATTCAGGCTCTGGAATCTGGGGTTCTTGTTTGTGGTGGTGTAGTAACAGAGGGGAGTGCTGGAAGCACGGCTATTAGCTTGGCCACCGTTGCTCCTGCTTATGGCTGTAGGTGCCATGTTGTTATTCCGACGATGCTGCTGTTGAGAAGGTAGGGAAGTTATGTGCTATTTGGTAATTCGTTTTGTACTAGTTTCTAATTAGAACATTCTGCTGTGTAGCATTTGGAACTGCTACTTGAGTTATCTTGCTATATGATGAGTGGAATGACTTTAGATCAGATTATAGTATTTTATCCCCAAGTATTAATATTTTTGGTCGAGGCTCAACCCTGCGATTCGAGGGTGGGGCTTTTTAGACCTGGTTGGGACTGATGTCTACTTTGGATGCTTCAATGGGGCATTTCTCTTAAGAATGTTGCAAAGTACTCACAGAGTTACAGTAGTTTCACAGTCCTATTTGTTGCTTATGCTCCTGTTAGGTAGTTATACATAAATTGTTTTTCCAGTCTCAAATAATCGAGGCCCTTGGAGCAACCGTGGAGCGAGTGCGCCCTGTTTCAATCACTCACAAAGACAATTTTGTCAACATTGCAAGAAGAAGGGCTTTAGAAGCAAATGTAGCATCAGCACAAAGAGAAAGGAAAGACATAGAAGCTAACGGTTCAGCACTTCACCCCAAACAAACTAATGGTTCAACATATGCCAGTACTGACGATTCTGATTCGAAGGGAGGTTTCTTTGCTGACCAATTTGAGAATTTGGCAAACTATCGAGCCCATTACGAGTGGACTGGTCCTGAGATATGGGAGCAAACTAAAGGGACCCTTCATGCCTTTGTTGCTGCAGCTGGTACCGGTGGAACGATTGCTGGAGTCTCACGATATCTGAAGGTCAGCATTCTTATTGTTTTATTTTTTCATATGTTTTCTTCTTGGATCAACAACTTCTTAATTGCTATGATGTTCTTTATTTAGGAAAAGAACAGAAATGTCCAATGCTTTCTAATGGACCCACCTGGATCTGGTTTGTTTAATAAGGTTACTAGAGGGGTTATGTACACAAAAGAAGAGGCTGAGGGCAAAAGGCTTAAGAATCCTTTTGACACTGTTACTGAAGGAATTGGTATCAACAGGGTCACAGCAAATTTTATGATGGCAGAACTAGATGGAGCTTACCGAGGAACAGATAGAGAAGCCGTCGAGATGTCAAGGTACATACTTCAAATTGACTTTTAGCTGTTATTATTATTATTATTATTATTATTATTATTATCTGCAAGAGCAATGATAAGCTTTTTTAGCATCGTAGATTAGAGCATAAGTTATTTTGTCTATGGCATTTCACGCATGTGTTTGACTGGAATTGATATTGTAATATTTCTAGAACTTGAATCCGCGTAATATTTCCCTAGAACTGGAATCCGTGTTGAGTTCCTCAACCCCCTCCCAAAAAAGAAGGGTACACATCCCCTGTCTCAAACTTCAGCGGAAGCCTTAATCGCTAAGCAGGTTTTAGAAGCCGTAGACAGGCTTATATATTTTTCATATCAAAGCCTTGCATATCATCATTGGTGGAAACTTCGCCGTCGTTTATTGTTCTATCTTACTAAAAAATTGTACCAGAACCATGAAAACACTTCTACCAATCTGACCCCAGTATACTTGAAACATGACTCAGGTTCCTGTTGAGGAAGGATGGACTATTTGTTGGGAGTTCTTCAGCCATGAATTGTGTTGGGGCTGTAAGAGTTGCCCGAGATTTAGGCCCAGGACATACAATTGTGACAATTCTCTGCGACAGTGGGATGCGGCATCTAAGTAAGTTCTTCAATGATGAATATTTGGCTAATCATGGGTTGACACCAAACGCTACTGGTCTGGAGTTTCTTGATCAGTGAGAACTTCATGGTGCATGTATAGTTTCAGCAATTTTGTCATCCTGTGATGTCTTGACATTGGTCAACGGGTGAACACTTAGGCGCTGAAACATTGTATGTAGCAAGGTGACTCCAGATAATGCATCTCAAATTTTATGTCATCCTGATCGAGTGTTTCTCCGAAAGATACAATGATGTACTTTAGAGTAGTTCTCTTTGGCAGCTGTGAATCTTATATATGTTCTTCAGGCTGTACACTGCTAATCTTCTGAATTTCTTGAAGCTTTATTAACTGCCCACATCACCAATTGTCTATCGCTTTATTGTACATCACTCCAGTAATGCAGTTGCTTACAATCGTCGGTGTACTACTACTGGCTTGGTTTTATGAGATGACAGATACGGTACACTTGGTGATAAAAAATTGTAGGGTCTTCGAACAGATTATCGTATGCCCCATGTTAATGTTGCAAGTACTGAACGAGGAGCTTGAACTGATATTCTTCACCAGTCATGAAAGTTGAACAGAAAATGGAAGCAATTGAGCATCTATCAACAGAAAGGGTGGAAATATGAGAATTTCAGAACACCCATCAGATCGCTAGATCAAGAAATAAATAAATCCTATATACCTCCTAGGTTGTGCAACTTACACAACCACTAACTCTGACGACTTCTTCGCCTCCAACCAGTGCTTAGCAGCAACACTAGTCGTCAAGAACCAGCCTGCTTTGTCGGGAGCGGCATGAAATGGTGCGTCGAGCTCCTTGAGATGCGCCTCGAAAACAGAAGCCAGCCCTTTGTCTGAGTACATGTTCCTCCCCTCCCCTGTGTGGATCCCGAGCAGCGGTGGCAGCTCTTCCCCGTTCTGCAGCACAGTGTACACGTCGTTCATCCAGACATGGAGCGTCGTCAGGGCGGCACCAACAGAGAGGCCCCTCAGGTGCAGCGACCACTGCATCTGTGTCCTCGTTTGCACATTGCTGTAGATGTCGAGTTTCAGCGCGGCGTCGAGGAGCCCGCAGGCTTTCTCCATCTGGCCCAGGTTCACGCACAGGTCCATCAAGCAGTTGCAGTAGGGCATCTTCACCACGCCACGGACGCCACTCAGAATGCCCCTGGCTGCTTCCTTGAAGGATTCAGTGGACGCATTTCTGTCCACTAGGAGCTTTACCACGTTGCCAAGCTGAGCATTGCTTCTATCGATGCAGTCAACCACCTTGCCCAGTTCTTCCACAGGCGTATCCGTTGCCACGGTAAGAAGACAGCCGCAGAATCGATCGTCGGGCGTGATTTTGAGGTCCTCGAGCATGCCGAATGACCTGACCACATCATCGTGTGTCCCGCTTTGCCATAGCACCGGATGAGTGAGGTGAGGATGAAGATGTTGGGCTTGAAGCCTGCCTCCGCCATCTCCTTCAGTATGGCCTCTGCACCTGGGACATTGCCAGTGCAGGAATACAGCGTGACCATTGATGAGTAGGTCCAGCTATCAGGCCTGAACCGGCTATCCATGGAGGACTTCATGTCCCTGAAGATCTCCTCGGCCTCCTCAACATAGCCAATGTCGGCGCACATCGAAAGGAGCATGTTGTAGAGCACCACGTCGATGTCCATAGCCTCGTCCTTCATCATCCGGTACACAATCATGGCATCCTCGCCATAGCGTGCCCTGGTGTAGGCCTGCAGGAGACAGCAGTAGGTTGCCCTGTTGGGCTGCACCTGCTGGCTGACCATCTCCCTGTGGATGGTCTTCACCACCCACGGGCGCATGGCTCTGCCCATGGCGTCCAGCACGGTGTTGTACACGACCAGGTTTGGCTTGACGCCGACCGCCTTCATTTCCTCAAACACGTTGAGCGCGCCGTCGAAGTTGCCGCTGGTGGAGTGCACCTTGATCACCGTGGCGCATATGACAGGGTCGAGCTGGCATCTCTCGGCACGCGCACGGTCGTACAAGCGGAGCGCCATCTCGGCGTCCCCGGCGCGGCCGCACGCGTCGATGACGGCAGAGTAGGTGAGCATGTCCGGCGAGCACCCGGACTCGGGCATCTTGTCGAACCACTCCACGGCCTTGCCGGGCGGGCCGCAGGCGCGCGCGCAGCTGATGACGGTGGAGAAGGTGGTGTTGTCCGGCCGCACGCCGTCCCGCAGCATCTCGTCCCAGAGCGCCTCCGTCTCGCTCCACCGCCGCCTCTTGCGCAGCGCCTTGAGCACGACGTTGTAGAGGATGACCTTGCTGCGGACCTCCGCGTTCTGGAGGAACCAGCGCAGCGCGAGCACGGCGGTGGCCGGGCTGCCGGCGGCCGTGTTGAGCACGATGACGGCGTCCTGCTCGGAGGGGGCGCCTTGGGGAAGGCGGCCGCGAGCGCGGCGGCGACGGGTTCCTCGGCGGGCTGGCACGCGGCGAGCGCTGCGGCGGCGGCGGCGAGGCGGGCGCGGCGGGCTGATCCGGCGCGCGCGCGAGCGAGCTCGGCGGCGCGCGGGCTGTTGGGGTTGACCCAGAGGAACCTCGTGTTCTGGCTGGGGTCGGAGAGAGGCGGCGGGTCCTGGACGGAGACATGGGCAGCGGTCGGCGAGTTCTTGGGCTGGAAGGAGAGGGAGATGGGGCGGTGGTGCGGCCATGAGAGGAAGGAGGAAGGTGACGAGGGGCAGATGGGTAGCGAAGCCATCTTGTTTGCTCTGCTCTGCTCTGGTTTCCCAGCTGTGGATTGAGGGGCGCCCAGAGCTTGGCGTCCGTTGGCGAGTGTGGGTGACGACGCTCCTGTGTCTTTTTGCTTGTCAGTATGTGGGGTACAGGTGCCAGTGACAGCCGGAGATCAGAATACACGGGACGCGTCAGATTTAGTCAAGCCGTTCTTCCCGCCGCTCCCCGCGAGGCACCCAACTGCCAATGCACGCCGCCGCGCAGCGTCCCTCGCGTAGAACTCCCCCTCCACGGCGACGCCACCACCCCCGCCGGCAGCCTCCAGCCTTACCCCGGTCTGCACCTTCTCGCGACCACCCGTCTCGCTCGCACCACTCTCCCCGCTTACCTAGCTCGACGCCTTCCCCGCATCCTCTCGCCCCCACCACCCCGCCGCGGCGGGATCGGCGTCCGCTTCGCGCTTGCCTTCCAAGCCACCGAGCCACGCGGTGCGTCCGTGGCCCACACGTGACTCCGCGCGGCTCGGCCGTGGTCTGGATCGCGGCCAAGGGTAGGCTGCGGCTCAGACGCTCAGGCGAAGGCGTTCTCATCAGGGCGCGGTAGGTGTTCGACGAAATTAGGAGAGGTGGGCGTTTCTCCCCGTAATCAATCGTGTTTCAGGAACTTGCAGTGCTTCAAAGTGGTTCACCTGAAGCGTACAGCCGAGCCTTCACCGTGGTTTTGAGGTTCTGAAGCATGCCTATGTACGTACGATCGCCTATAGACAGTAAACTGGCGGTTGTGATTTTGTGAACTTTTCATAATTTTGACTATTTATTCTGACCAATATTTTTACCCTGTGAAGCTTGTATTCCCTTTTATTACTTCTCTTTATTCATTCTAATGAAATCAGCATATTTGAAGAGACATAATTTATTGGAAAGCTAGCTTCCCGTTGAACGTTAAAATAAGGGAAAGCGAGCTTCTAGAATGGTAGAGAAGTGACAAAACACCTACTTGCTGATTTTTCTTCCAAGCATAAGATTTGTTTCTTTTACATTAGCGTATAAAAACAGTAATCGCTCATACATTTGCTATATTAACAGCTGTGATGCACAATAAATATTGGAGATTCATCTCTGCGATAGAACCAGAACTTGGATGTAGGAGTCAAGGCAGTAGGATTGTGAGAGATCATGAGAACATTATTGCTCCCAGGTCTAGCAGACCGATGGAATTTCTCCCTTCGAGGTACGGTAGCCTAAAGTACTAACTTGTTTTTGGTGAATTACAGCCGGCATTACCCAGCCTGACCCTTAAAGTATTCACTTGTATCATTGTAAGTGGACATTGCTATTTTGGCCACTTACCCAGTACTGACTCAAATTTAAGTAACACGATAGAACAGTGAAAAGTGGCATAATAACTTGGATGGTACCCTTTGAACAGGTATCATTCTACGCCTGTAGTAATTAATAGTCAGTTAGACACAGGCCATGCCTTGCTTGAACAGGAGTTCTGGTAGTAAGAACTGGGAGGGTTCTGGTTCAACTGTAACTTTCATTTTAAAGCAGTGAATCATTTTCTCATTGTACTGGAGAATCAGCCTAAGTGATATAATGAATATGCGTAAGAGATCTTTCCATGATCATGGCAGTGTTATTTTCTTTAGTATACCTTTAGTAACTACAGTTGGCACTGTGAAGCATTCGTAATCTCTGGAATCTAGATCAACGCTTTGTATAGGCTATCCAGTACTGCTACTAGATGTTAAAATTGTAACAAGAAGCATTTATCCTATGCAATCTTGCGTCTGATTATTTCAATCACAGTCGATCATGATTCATTGTCACAGGTTCCGTACATGCCTATGTACTTACCATACTGATTGCCGACATCAAGTATACTGTCAATTGTTACCTCGTGAGGTTTGTATTCCCTTTTATTCTTATTTGTATTCATTCAAATGAAACCAGCATATTTGAAAGGACACAATTTGTTGGAAAGCTAGCTTTCTGTTCAGGGTTAAAAGAAAGGGAAAGCGAGCTTCTAGAATGGCAGAGAAGTGACAAGACAGCTGCTTGCTGATTTTCTTTCAAGCACATGATTTGTTTCTTTTACATTAGTGTATAGTAACAGTAATCACTCATACATTTGCTCTCTTAACAGCTGTGATGCACAAAAACCATTGGAGATTCATGACTGCGATAGAACCAGAATTTGGATATAGGAGTCAAGGCAGTAGGATTGTGAGAGATCATGAGCACATTTCCCAGGTCTAGCAGACCTATGGAATTTCTCCCTTCAAGGTACGGTAGCTTAAAGTACTAACTTGTTTTAGGTGAATTACGGCGGGCATTACTCAGCCTGAACCTTAAAGTACTCAATTGTATCATTGTAAGTGGACATTGCTATTTTGGCCACTTACCAAGTACTGACTCAAATTTAAGTAACATGATAGAACAGTGAAAGGTGGCATAATAAGTTGGACGGTACCCTTCAAACATTCAGGTATCGTTCTACGCCTGTAGTAATTATTAGTCAGTCGGACACAGGTCATGCCTTGCTTGAACGACAGTTCTGGTAGTAAGAACTGGGAGGGTTCTGGTTCAACTATAACTTTCATTTTAAAGCAGTGAAACATTTCTCATTCTACTGCAGAATCAGTCTAAATGATATAATGAATATGCGTAAGAGATCTTTCCATGATCATGGCAGTGTTATTTTCTTTCATATACCTTTGGTAACTACAGTTGGCACTGTGAAGCATTCGTAATCTCTGGAAACCTAGATTAACGCTTTGCATAGGCTATCCCGTGCTACTAAATGTTAAAATTATAACAAGAAGCATTTATCCTATGCAATCTTGCGTCTAATTATTTCAAGCAAAGTCAATCATGATTCATGAAGTTGTGTTTTTCATGAATATTGCGGGCTGCAAACAGTGGGGAACGTCATCACTAGGTTTGTACATCTTTATCTGCTCTCTTGGGAACAGCATGTCAAGTCATTCAGTCAGTGAAGTTACTTTTCTTCTGGCACACTCATGGTTAGAATATTTCTGTAGCAGCATAATACAATGAACGCATGAAATGGTGTTTGGTGTTGTCAAATAGACATGTGTTCATGATATTTTTCCAGCCTTGGTGGTTATCATGATGGTGCTCATTAAAAAGGTGATCTCAAATGTCTAATCCGCCGTGGAAAAAAAAATCTCCATTTTACCTGAACAACTAATTTGTTAAGTTTGTAATATTCGTTTTGCACCGTGCAGAAACTATTTGTACTTGTATGGGGCCAAGGGGGCATGCTTCCGCTATCTCAACCATATAATGCTCCTTGGGAACTGAGATATGTGCCGATTGTCTCACCTCATGTAATCATTATTTTTCAACTTCTGCTTTTGATCTTTGGAACCCATTTATTACCACATTATTTGTGCTAGATGCTCGTCTCATTCGCCAATCTCTAAACACGGCGCACCAATATCACTTAAAATTTACACAATCGAGATGTCCGCTTGCTAATCATGAGAATCATTGTCATCGTTCATGTTTGTGTCTATGGATGAGCAATGTTTCTGCTACTTTTCTTCAGTTTCTGTTGTACATGAAGCCTAGTACTGGCGATGTGAAACATTTTCTTATCTAACCTAATTTACAAAAAGTGGAACGATTTTCTTCCTGAAGGCTTGCAGACCTAGGAACCTCTTCCTTTAGGCAATTGGACAAAACTGGAATGTTTGAAAATCGAAGGAGAGTACCAAATAGATGTGTGGCTTTCACATTGGATTCCGTCAGTCGACGGAGTAAGGAGCACGGGCCCAAGTTTTTTGGTGTTTGCTGAGGATACATGGTGCTTTATGTGTGAGGATGAATTATCAATGGCTGCTTATGCATGCATGTGAAGTCACATTCGTCTATAACAGATAATTTGGACTATTGCTGCCAGTCGGTTGTTCTGAATAATGCAAAATAAAGCATCCATTGCCTTTAACATCCCATCTGAAGCACAGTGTTGAACAATTTATGTGATATGGTACAAAGACTAGCCCATCTAGGCCCAACAGGATGAAAATTTCTGATTTCCATATCTTATGATTCTTTCTTTTGAAATCCATATCTTATGATTCTTTTTTTTTTTGAAATCCATATCTTATGATTCTGACTCAATGTGATCATAGCAGGCAACACAAGCTTTGGCCTTGAAGCTTTATAAGTTCTATTATACTGAAGCAGTTAGAAAGTTCATTCTCTTCTCAAGCTTTGGCCTTGAAGCTTTACAATCACCGGGGTGCATGGTAGGCGGAGAAAGGGGCTTTCATCTCTTCTCATTCTCTCCACTTGGGAAATTTGGAATGAGCGGAATGCGAGGGTCTTTAGAAAGGTTTCTTCCATGCCTAATGTTGTAATTTCGGCCATTAAGCGGCATGCCTTCCTCTGGGGCACTGCCGGGGCTGGGCACTTGGGTGCTCTTTTTCCGCGAGAGTAGGCTTTTGTTTTTTCGGTTACCTTGCCACCTTCGGCCTCTTGTACTAGAAACCCCTCTTAATCAATGAAATAGTCAAATCTTTTGCCTCTGTTTCAAGAAAGTTCATTGGAAGATACATTATTATTATGTCTAGAGGGGAGCATGACACCTGAAGTTTAATCCACAGATCAGTTTAGGAAGTTATGAGTTGCCTTAATCAGAGCAGTTATTGTCATTGTGCTGATTTTTTACCTGATATCTTATCTGCATCCTAACTGACGCTGGGTGGTATCTGATTAATGGGTTATCTGGTGTCCCTGTATGTCTGCAGAACCGAACACTAGTTACTGTGGACGGACACACTCGCATCACATCGGTCACTCTGCTCAGTTTTTACCTGACATGTTTATTCTGTTTTCTAACTGATGCTGGGCCTGGGGCTGTGTTTAATCTACCAGTTATTTGGTTTTCTTGTACACATGCAGGATAGAACACCGGCTGCTGTAGACGGGCCACGCTCGCATCACATCGGTCGTCCACTCCACTGCACGGCACAAGGCACATGGGCGCTTGTCCTGACGGAGCACAGCCATTATAAGAACTAAGGTTAGCAGTTGACAAACTCTGACCTGAAAACTGCACGGGTAATCTGTTTTTTTGCGAGATGGAGCTAGAACAATGCATAGAGTTTTGGTGTGAGGAGGCCGGCCGCGTGGGTTCCTTTCATGCTGATGCCAGTTTAGGCGTCAGCTTTTTCCTAGTCCTGATGACCAGATGAACCAGGGTTTAACTGGCGCACTCTTTGCCGAAGCCTGCGTCGCACCAGTAATAAGGGCAATGTATGTATGTACAACCTGTACCATCATCTTTCAGCTTCTTAATGAAGACCTTAGTCTGGGGCTCACAGGATGGCTCCTGCATCTGCATGCCCTCAAATTTTCAGAGTTCAGACCGCCGGCCCAGTCCTTGCGCATCTTCACTTCGAGTTAGAAATGTACCTTGTAACTGAGACATTAGATTTCGCGCGCTTCCAGGCCCGTGCAACTTAGAATGGAAACCTATAGGCTGCGGTAGCTGGTCACCAACCTATTTAGCCTTTTTATAAATATAAAAAAGGGCATTTAGCCTACTTGCGAGTAGCTAGATTTAGTACTGGTTGATCGGCTATATATGCAGCACAGTACACAAGTTATTAATCTGTGTGGTTGAAGGAAATAAAGACTTGCTGCCCGGAGGAAGGACCCATGTACGGGAGGGAGGGACCTATGTAGAGGACGTGATGCACATTCAAAACCCTGGGTTTAGTATAACATGGCTGTAGTACATACAGTCGCAAGCACAGGTGCAAGCGACATACTGGGATAGCTAGCTAGGGCTGCCATGCATTTCGATCTAGTCTTGGGAAACTGGTGGTGCTGGATGGGAGGTATACGTAGTACGACTGTGATGTTGCCTCTAGGCAAATCCTTGCTTTTGCTGTCATTCGCAACTAGCTGTACCACCTCTTCTGGTTTTTGATCTTACAGCTAGTGTCGCTCGAATTGGCAACAAAGGTGTCAGCTGGCCATTGCATTGGCTATTTCTACTCACTAGGAGGTATACTGCCGTGTGCCCGAAAGAATACATGATATATATATTTCGTGCATGCATTTGAAAAAGGTGCTGCCGCATGCCCCCAGCGTTTTTCAATTTTGTGGACAGTTCCTGTTTGCATCCAGAAGGGGGCCAGGAAAACGACACTTCCTCAAGTCGCATTGGATCTACCACCAATAATAGCGACAGGAACGGCAGTGCTGCAGCAGCAACATCAAAAACGATACCCATTGGACATTAAAAGCTTCAATGCAGAGCACACACTCATTCGTATGATAATTAACCTGCACTAGCGAGCGAGACCACTTGCTTAAAAGAAGCGACGCTATGCACCAGGATACCAGCAACCTTGCTGCATGGTTTGTAAACACCCCCATTTTCTCGAAGCCGTTTTTATTCGTACATGCATATATTGATATACCGTTAAATAGTGTTTCACTTTGGTTAAGCTATTTTTTGTAGGTCCTAATGTTCTTCTTACTTTCCTAGGGCTGCTGCATGCTAAAAGCATCTCCAAGAGCATAGCCATATTTTGCATACCCAAACCGGTTTTTTTTTTTGAACCGTGGGGCAAAATCTTTGCCCCAGCCATTTATTAAGAAGAAGGTGCCCGGTTTATTAGTGGAAGAAACCGGACGAAAACCATACAACAAACACCAACAACAACACAACCGCAATAGGCAACACCTAAATCCAGCAACTCCCGAAACGACAACCCCACTCTACCTAAGCAACCGCAGGCTGACGGCTACCTTAGGACCACGCAGCTGCCATTAAGCAGTCGCGGGCGCCTTACCAAAGGCTCCACCCTTCTTGCCTATGCTCCTAAGAGCCTTATTCACCTTTTTGACTATGCCAGAAGAAGCCTCCTCTGCTATGAGGCAAGCAATCACCTTGCCAGATCCAGGGCTAGCTGCCTCCAAGCAGGCGAGCAGACGACCAAGTTTTTGAGCAAAGACCGCCTCGTCTATACGTGCCAAAAAACCTTCGCGGTCAAAAAGATCCACAGAGGAGGGCAACTCGTAGGACTCAGAAGGAGGAGGGGATGGCGCCATGTCCACCGCCAAAGGCTCCAAAGAGCCAACCTCGTCACACAAGGGTGACACAGGTGTAGCAACTACACCGCCTACAAGAACCACACTCCCAAAGGACACGGGCGAGAGAGATGCCACACCGTCCACAACACCACTCTCATCGAAGTCCAGCTCTTGAATCGGCTCTTGCAGCTCACATGGCTCCTCACATGGCTCTTGTAGCTCAGGCATCTCGGTGATGACAACACTCTCAACAGCAGGCGGCGACACAAGCAGAGCACGAGGAGAAAATTCTCCAAAGCATTCAGTCCCCTCATCGACGTAGCCAACCGGAAGCTCAGGCGGCAAAGACACGGTTGAAGCAAACTGAAGCTTGGCCAGAGTGTCGCGAAGCTCAGTGCGAAGCATCTCGACCTTTTGAAGGAGTTCCATGCGCATCAGGGCAAACTCAGACTCCAACGAAGAACCCAAAAAGGCGCCGGCATTTAAATCCTTGCAACATCCAGATGGGGATCTTGGCAGCACCGGCACACGTAGCGACGGGCGGTCCGCGATCGGAGAGCAAGCGTGAGCACCCGGAGAGTGATCGTGAGCAACCGGAGAGCGAGCACGACAGAACCTCTCCCGATGACCAGGGAGACGACAACGGATGCATCTGAAAGGACCACGACAAGCGCTGACCTGGTGGCCACGCTCGAGGCAACGAAAGCACCTTCCTCGAGCCCAACGCTTGAAGGCAAGGCTGCGCTCGAGACCTTCCCTCGACCGCTCGGGCGGAGCACCCCGGCAGCGCTCAAGACCCTCCTTTGATGAATCAGGGGAAGGACCTTGGTTGTAGCGGCGACGCCCACCCACATGCACCCAGCCTCCATCGGCTTCGAGAGCTGCAGCTGCCGCAGAGAGGCTTCCACAAGCCAACATTGAAGATGGACCAAGGACAGGAGGATCCAACTCAGCAGCGTCCAGCAGCCTGGCCGGAGTGGACATCTTCGCCAGGGGCCTACGAGCCAAATGACCCCCGACAGTCGGGTCAGCCTTGCGAGACGCGAGGATGGCCGCAGCCAGCGCGCCAACGGAGGTGGTTGGCGATGCTGGCGCGACCGGCTTGGGCTGGGCAGTCTCCACCTCGGCAGAGAAGACGACGGACGGGCAGTGGAGAGCCGCGGTTGCAGCCTTGACGATGGGCAGCGGTGCTGGAGTCGTGGGATCGCGGGGCATCCCGAAACCCCAATCTTGAACTCGGACTGAGGGAGCAACGGACGGTGCGGCCGCGTGTCATCAGCAGGTACCTCAAAGGACAAGGCTCCAAGGGGCGCGGCCTTGCAGGAGGCCGTCGTGGCGGTGGTGTTCGACGGAGCCGGAGCAGCGAGCGCGGACGAAGCGGCAGACGCGGTCGACGGAGCCAGAGGAGCCTTCACGGAAGCGGCCGACGGAGCTTGAGCCCGCACGGACGCGGGCGCGGGAGAGGCCGCCGGCTGCACCGGAGCAGCCAGCAAGGACGCGCGCGCAGCGAGCTCGCCCCGTGCGGCTTCCAGATCTTGCACAGACGGGCGGCATATGCCCGGAGCCGGCTCGGGGTGCTCCATGGCGGGGCGGAGGAGCGCGTCGGTGGCCTTCCTCACCGGAAGAGCAGGGCACGGAGCGGAGAGCCCGGCCACCGCAACATCGGAGGGGCGGCGGAGCTGGTCTTCCAGATGGACGGAGGGAGGGAGGGCCTCAGCGAGCGTGGTCCGGCGTCGATGGCGGCAGGGGCGAAGACTCTTGCACCTCCACGACCCCTGCACCTTCCTTCCCTGGAGCACACGCACGCCAGGAGGAGCGGAGGAAAAAGAGCTCGGCCCCGGCGACCCCGGTAACGGCAGCGGCGGGCTTCAACCGGGGTGGAGAGAGGACGCGAAGGGCGACCTGGATCTGGTCATGGCGGCGGCGGAGGTGGCCGGTGGAGAGAGATCAGTACGGCAGCGGAGGTGGCCGGTGGAGAGAGATCAGTACGGCAGCGGCGCGGCGTCGCCTCCAGTGCCCATGGTCGCGAGAGCTCCTTACCCTATTCTCTCCAAACCGGTTTTGAGTATAGGAGAAGGTGCGGGTATCCAAAATAATTCTGCTCTTCTAGCATACCCGAAACAGGATTGCCATATTTTGTGTTTATAGTTCTATTTGTGCATATGCAATCTGAATCACTCTATACTAACTTCAAATTGAGTAAAATAAATTCTGGAAAAATAGAAAAAAATATAATACATAATTATTACAACACAATGTTCATTTCTGCAAAATGTTACGACCGAGCAAGCCTATACAACTCCTTCTCTACATGAAAAGTTGTCATGCTCCTTAATCACATTGGAAATGTAGATGAAAACAATCCATGTCCATCCAGAACCACCAGGGAAAATATCATTGTAAATTCACCAGATGAAAACCCGACACTAAAAAATAATCCAACATAAGCTGGCCGTGGACTTCTAATGGTTGAACCCCATATTTCAGCCTCTTATTCTTCTCCATCTCCATCATCGTCATAAGAATGATGAGATCCTCTTCTTCATCCCATTCATCCTCCTCCTCAATGAAACTAACTCATCTACACAAATATTAATAGTTTATTACAAAATGTATTGCAACTCTATACTAATTTTCAAAATGAACAACGTACCTTGGAACAATTTTTTGAAAACTTGGCGGGTGCGAGTCTGGACGATATCAGTGGCGAGGCGGAGAACGGATCAGGGACGGGGAATATGTGGAGGAGGGGGACACGCGCAAGAGGGGCTTGTGGCCACAGATCCGTCAAGCGGCGGCAACAACCTCGGAGCGGCCGAGCCAGCGTACCAATAGAGGGATGCCTCCGACTCGCCGGAAAAAATCACCATCGGAGGGGGAGGCAACCTTTTGAACCAAAGGGATGGCGGCGACGAGCTTCATGGGTGAAAATTGGAGCGCCATGCCGCACGGTCCAGAAACGGTGGTGGGAACGTTGGCGATGTGCGCGGGTCAGGAAAAGCGACACGGCGGTGGCGAGGGACGCACGCGGGAGGTCCGCCAGAGGCAAACGGTCGGCACAGACGAGGGGGTGGTGCCGGCCTGCGGGTGAAACTTCCCCGCGTGGCAGTTGCTCTCTCCCACATCAAAATTTCGTGGTTTGGGTATTGAAGAAAGATTGCCAAATTTGCCAATTTGGAAGGAAACTTTGGCTGAGTAGCCAATTTTTTTGGGTCTGAGCCCACTAATGGGTATGCTATTGGAGCTGTTTTGTTTGTTCCCTATACCCCCAATTTTTCTTTTCCAATTTTTGATTTTTTTTATGGATATTGGGAGCTAATATGGCTATGCTGTTGGAAATGCTCTAAGATAAATCTGGCGTAACACTTCAAACTAATTTGTACCTCACGGTGAGTACTTCACCCTAACTAGTACTCTCGTGAAAATAAGATAGATAAGAGAACTTGCCTGTGGCAAGATGGTTAGGAGAGTGGTTGTACCCCCAGCCTACCAGAGTTCAAATCCTAGATTTGACATTGGTGTTTCTCATTTAGGCGGAATATTCTTCAGTGGGACGCGACGTTCCCGTCGACAGCGAGCCGCCTGTGGTGACTTCGTCAATCTCAAGACCCGACCGCCGACTCAGTCTTTCGGAGGTGCTCATAGGGATAGGGTGTGCGTGTATGCGTTCATAGGGGTGAGTGTGTACACGTGTATGTGAGCGTCTGAGTTGTACTGTGTTTCGCAAAAAATAAAAAAGATAGGTAATCTCTGCGTAGCCAGATCTGAATCTGACCGTGAGACATTTGCATAAGATGTGAGGCTGACATCTCATACCTTATTTTGAGAGAAACCCTAGGATAACAACAGGCTTAGATCTATGTAGCGTTGCTTTCATATGCTAGGGCTGGCTACCATCTTGGATCGTTCTTCGCAAATAATTATGGCTGGCTACCTTTCTGACCCAGGGCTTATACATATTCATCATTTAGAGCTGCCATTTCTCATGTTCCTGGTCTGTCTGAACTCTGAACTCCTTATCCCTCCTGCTCTCCCTTCTCATGCTCGTACTTTCCCCTGCCTTTCTTTCTTTTGCATATATCTATGGATGCACTTTACTGACTTGTGTAATATAATATTGTTCACACAAAAGTAGGCACATAATAAAAGACCGCACATGAGACAGTGATCCTTTTTTAGGTATAGAACATTGTTTAAAACCTTTATGTAGCTTAGCCTTTTAGACAGAGATATAATGTCAGACTGTAACGTACCTAGTCAAATTTAAGAAGTCCATTGTTATGCAAATATAGTATATACAGTTTCCTAAATATCCGTAGCTAGTGGTACGTGCAAACTATCTTGAATCTCCACCACAGTCTCGGAAAAAAAAAATCTATACAAGAAAGCTGAATCTACTGCTAGAAAGCTACAGCCTTATACTCCCTCCGTTCCCAAATATAAGATGTTTTATATAAGATGTTTTAGGTGTTATACATGTTGTCTATATGCATGCTAAAATGAGTGAACATACACATGAAATATGTTTAGATACATTTGTATGCATGTGAATGTGAACAAAAGTTAAAACATCTTATATTTGGGAACGGATGGAGTATATTGGCCATCTAAGGTTCTGCAGCAGTGCTCACATATACGTACGTTCGTACTGGGTAAAACCCTGGTGGGGCTCAAAATATTTTGCCATCTGCACACGTTGTATATTCTTTAAATAATTATATATGTACACGTCCATATAGAAAAAGATCATGGAAGGTGAATATGTATTCTAGAAAACGATCATATAATTTATTACACATAAAAATAAGATATGCTTCCCCCATTCTAGACTTTTTATTGTCACTCAGAGACACAAAAGCTTGTTAATTATGTCTTCTTTATGCGTAAGAATTTGTACGATATGTTTTCTAAATGGGAAGAAATAGAATGTGTATCTTAAGTACTAAACTCTATCATATGGAGTATATCCAACAATTTAAGTGCAATTCAGCTTAACTCAACTGAAACAACTACAAAGCGATTTCAGTTGAGTATAAACTCTAAAGTCGACTTGTTGCATGAAAGGTATAAAACCTGTCGTGATAAAAGTTAAACCCTAATCATACAACCCAAATTGTTCTTTAATCTTTATATCCATGCAGACGCAGCAAGATCGAAGCTTTGATGAATGGACATACTTCTCACGTGTCCAGACTCGGGAAAAAGGTAATCTCAGGTACCGGTACCATCCGAATTCAGTAAAGGGGTAACTTCAGGGCAAGGAATAAGGCTGGGAAATCAGTTCTTGGAGCAAATGATAAATCCACTAAGAACATCGGGGAAGCTAGGCACTTATAGATGCAAATCTAAGCTCACACCCCCGGCTGACGCTGCGGTCCCAGCTGGCTGCTCGCAAGCAAACTGACCTTGCGCGGACAGCATCAAAGATGAAGAAGAGGAGGAGGAGGGCGCCCCAAGAGAGGCCGATGCTCGCGGCTCGTCTCGTGCGAACACCGACAGCTCGACCGGCCGCCGCTCTCCAGCCAACGGCATTCCTGTGTTGCTGTGCGAGGCCAGCGGCCCCCTCCACAGCGCCCCAGGCAGAGGGTTCCCGTTGATCGGCTGCCCGACCGACCCGATCCCTCTGTAGAACTGCTGGCCGTAGGAGAAGCCGGCGCTGCTGCCGCCTGCACCGCCACTCATCGTGGGCCACGACGGGTACAATGTAGCCCCGAAGCGGTGCTGCGGGTAGCCGAGGAGATGGTGGTGGTGCGCACCGCCAGCAGCCGCCGCTGCTGCGGCCATCGCGGACTGCATCTGCACCCTCTTCGCGTGCTGCCGCTCGCGCTTGTGCGCGTTCTGGTGGCCCCCGAGCGCCTGCGACGTGGGGAAGTGCCTGCAGCAGTAGTGGCACTCGAACTTGCGGTTGCTGTCGGAGGCAGCGGGTGCGGCCATGGCGGTACCACTGCTGCTTTGCGTTTGCGTGGCAGCGGCAGTGGTAGCGCTGCCCGTGGCGGCGGCTTCCTTTGTTGTTCGGCCCTCAGGCGATGCATGCGGGACGTCAATGCCGAAGAGGCGGATGCCAGAGTTGGGGCTCTCGCGTGGAGGGGCAGACCGCAGGAATGGCAACTCGGAGAAGGACGCGACGTTGGCAAAGTCGTGAGGCTCCCGCACGCTTGCTGTGCCGCCACCGCCGCCACCGCCACCGCCTTCACTGCCGCCGCCGCCCATGCAACCAGGTGGAACGAGATAGGTACCGAATTTTCTCGGTAGATGGTGTAGCTGCTTGCGAAGTACTACAAATCACTGTCTCAGATGGTGTAGCGGCTTTGGGCAGCTGCTGGGAGGAAGAGGAACCCTCGTAATATCATGGAATTAAGGAGGAGGGCGGCAGAAGAAGTAGGGAGAGAAAAGGGTAGGAAATAGAAAGGGCAAGAAGAGGGTCTGGTGCTCATGTCGCTCAAAGGAGGAGTGCCAAATGTATACAAGTGATAGGTTTCGCATGCTGAGGCAAATGGGCCGAGTAGTGATGGATGGATGGGGCAGGGTAATCGTCACCTTACTATCGTGCGTGGTTAGTTAGGACGAGGTGGGGGCGTCCTGTTAGATGGGAGGATAGGAGAGAAAGGAGATGCATCGTCCATGGTGATGTTGTAGTAAATTCTTGGGGAGCCCATAGTACACAATAAGCTCTGGCAAGTACTACTGCACTAGGAGGCTTTTGGTTGGGCTCTCCCACATAACAAACAAGTACCTATCACTACTGAGAGGGAAGTCATCTCTCTCTCATCTCACTCACACTCACAAGCTCTGATGAAGCTCTCTCTCTCTCCACATTATTCTCTCTCATTTTCTTTCTTCATTTCTCTGGCTTCCATGCATGTGTAGGCATCACTGCATCATGGTGGCGATCTATGGAGTATGGCACATTTGGAAGGAAAGGTGTCGCCGGATTTTTCAGCAAGCAGCCATCTCTGAGCAGCAGCTCTTCGACCTTCTGCGAGATGACATGCTGCTGCTGGGCACTCATTTGGCAAGGCAAACTGCAGTGATTCAAGAGCTGGAGCCTGACGGGGGATCCGACAATGGCGAGTAGTCAGTTTACTGTGTTAAGCCCCTGGGGTGCTTCTCTTGTTTTAATTTTTTTTCTATTCATATCAAGGTTTTGGATACCGGTTCAAAAAAAATTCCGGTGGGGGCCGATATTTCCGGTAACCGGCCCGAAACTCTCCGAATTTTTTTACGATTTAAACTTAGAACGTCGATTTTTTTTAATTCAAATTTTCTGAGCATGAATTCGGTTCAAATTTGATTAATCCGGGATTTTTCATCCGATATACACAAATTCTAAATCCGGTTACCAACCGGTAACCGAAACCTTGATTCATATTCGGCTAGTGCCTCTCTAGCTTGTAACCAAGATATTATTCCTTCTTCTTAATTGATTCGGCAGAACCACTGCCATATTTCCATCACTGCATCAGTGAGTACGTGACAAGCTCTGAGCGTGGGCCTGTCGTTCTATATAGCTATGTGGGGAGTGGTACTGGCTGTTTTATGGGGGGGCTCTTTATAGCTGTTGGCTTCTTTACATCTGGAGCTGCAGGCTTGTGTTTGGAAGTGGTCCTGTCGTCGTGCAGATCTAGTTGTAGCCTCCTTGTGGCTATGCAGCTGCATCTGCATGCGTGACTGACTCATCCATCCATTTCCCTCCACCTCTACTACTACTGCTGCTGCTGTCTCAGTTTCTTATCTCTATTCTTAAGCTATACCTTATATGGGAACGTCCTAAAATATCTGCCCACTCCTGTTTCTACTGTTCATCCCATCCAAAGATCACCATCTCCTAGCTCTAGGTTCTTGTTGCTGTTAAGCGAAAACCACGCATCTACACATCTGCACATACATACCTCGGATCTACATGTGCAACTATATGGTTTATAGCTGCTATCTAGGTTCATCATGCTAGGATCGATCTGCTTTGTTCTTGTGCTATAATGAAGCTACTCAGCACTCACTTTGTTTCTTAGTCCCTACGATTAAAGCGTGGTCACCTGAAATAGCGGACACATGCATGCTTTGCGGGTGCCCTCCCTCCTTGGAGAATCGAACAAAACAAAATTACACTAGCTTGTCGTTTGGGGTTCCATAATATTTGGCCCCTCCAGGCTCAGAGCCTCCAAGCCATGACATTTGGACGGAGATCGATTGCCATCCTCATTCTCTAAAAAACCTTGGCCGCTAGAAACGCTAAGGTTTTCCTCACGGTTCATGAGCACGTCTCCATATCGATCGATCTGTTAAGAAAATGGTTCGCAGTTTAACATATATTTTCGTCCTATTAGTTTTAACGACACTGTGACGGTAAGGCAGCCCCTCATGTCATTGTTTGACTACCTATCCTTACCTTCGGCTACACCCTAGTAATTTCTATTTTTGAGTTGCCTCTCCAAAACAATAAATTGTCTTTTGAGATCTCTGCCAATGATGGGACATCAGGCCTATGGTGTCACATGGGACTAAAGATTATGTGAAGGAGGAACTAAAGAGAAGAAAGTGTACGAGAAATCAGATCACATACGGTTTACAAATTTCGTGAACTACTTACCGGGCCCATCTATGTATGCAACCATTGCAAGATTGGTATCATTCGTAGGTTCTAGGTGGCATGTACGTAGCCACGACAACCAAATATCATTTGGAGCGTCTTTGTGAAGTTTCAACACCCTGTAGAGACAAAACCTAGAGATGGTCACCTTTAACACTTTTCTCTACGATCATTCCCACAACATTTTGTCACAACTTGTCGTCATTAGTCTCTCACTAATGTCTCTATTGCACGTCGGTTCGTTTACGTGCACTGATTGTTTCCCTTAACGACATTTAGGAGACAACCGAGATGTCGGGATAGAACTCTATTATCTATTCCCCGCCGACCCAAATTAGTTTTGGGTTTTGGATGGTTTTGGCATGTTCCACCCTAATCTAAACATGCCCCCTCTTTAAATATGTCGGTTTTTTCCCTCTTCTATATGAAAAGGCAGTGCTCCTGCGTGCCGGTTGCCCTAAAAAAAACCTCCAGGAGACTGGTTTCCAGGTACAATTTTTGTTTCGCTATCGAAAGTTAGTGAGTGATGTTTGATCCTACGGAGAAAATTTATGTTCTTGCCCTCTCAGTCTCAGTTCCTTCTTAATCACTTTGCTTATTGCAGTATATACTCTAACTGTAGCAGCATGGATATTTCCATTAAACAAACCTTGCGCGTATGTGTTCCACAGCACAGGTGAAGAAAAGGACAGATCGCTCTTTCTCCGGCCGGCCAGCCACGTTCCAGGTTGATGGGGATTCTGCTGCATCAACGTGCGTGCTACTACATGTAAAGGTGCGCTCCTCTCATCGACAGACAACAACCTTTGTTTTTGTGAAGCATAATATCCTCCGTTAAAAGTCAGCAAATACTTTTCTCATGCATCGATCCTGTGCTCCTTCGGCGATCGCTAGTATCGTTCCAAGACCTGGGAGCAGCTGTGAACGAAGCCACACAATGATTGGTTAGTTACAAGCTGTACAGTGACTAGCACTGTAGCACGAATTTGTTGTGTGCATCGTATCTTGCAAACGCCGGGGTTGATCACACTCTTCTATTTTCTCAGAAAAAATGGCTACATTTGCGGCGCAATTGCTCGTCAGATCAGAATCTGCAGTAGTCCGAACTCCTAACGGAACTCAATTTTTTTCAAGGATATACCCTGAGAGGTATATCGGGTTCATACAAGAAGTGCCAGAAAGTCAGGATTACATTGCGGGTTGGCTGATACAGACGCCAAACACGTGCACGACACGCTGCCGAGGAAGCTACACTCGACATGGACTACTCGTCTATCCTCCACCGCTCCGCCTCTAGAAGGCAACCTCGAAACAAAGCCGCGAGCCGCCAAATGCGGTTTCCCCACCTCCTGCAAAGGGGAAACCCCATTGAAGAGAACGTCGTTGCGATGCCTCCACATCGACAAACACACAAGTGTCATCGCCGACCAGAGGTCCTTCGCATCCACCGACATGCATGCCGGGAAGAAACCCAGTCAACAAATGTCTTGTCTTGCCTCGCATCCTACCGTGATAAAACCACCTACTCAGACAAACCGACCAAACTCTCCACACAACAACATGCAACCAATCAGGAGGTGGTCAATGGACTCGTCCTGCTGGATGCAAAAGGGGTAGGTCTCCGGGTGGGGGAAGCCGTGGCGACTCAGGCGGTCGGACGTCCAGCAATGATTCCTAAGTGCAAGCAACATGAAGATCTTTTTGTTGGATGGCGCCCTTGAGCGCAAAACTGTAAGGCCCAACCATCTCGACGGATCCACAGAACATGGATGTGTAACATGAGCATGGAGACTAGACGATGCTCGCCTCCCAACTCCACATGAACACGTTGTCCTGCTCGGCGTTGAGCTTGATCGGACAAGACGATACACTAAGTCTTGGAGCTCCATGATTTCCGCCACCGAGAGTTCAGGGAGATATTCTAGTAAGCACATGCCATTCCCTAGCCCGGACAAAGTGGGATCTAGCTGCCCGCTTCAACACCACCACGAAGAGGTTCAGGGCAAAGTCGAGGATCCGAACAACATGAAGCCACCTGTCAATCCAGAACAAGGTAGACGCACCGTCACCAAGAACCGACGAGGTCGTGGCATCGAACATCTGTCTCACGACCCGAGGAACCAATAAGTTGAATTTCCTCTACGGCTTGCTGCAATCGGCACGACACAGTTAGAGCCATCTCGCCCGCAAAGCAAAGCTCATTAATCTCAAGTTGAGGATTCCAAACCCGCCCAACTACCTAGGCATGCATAGGGATGGCAATTAGTACCCATTACCCGTGTAACCTGCGGGTAAAAACCTTATTCGAGTAAAGGTTTGGGACAAAAGAAAATTTACCAATGGGTATATAAATGGAGAAATCTCATACCCATCGGGCAGAGTGGGTATGGGCATGGGGTTGCACAACCCATACCCGCGTACCCATGTGCCGACATGAAATCTTACAATTTACCTCTATATTCTGTCGTGAATTTGTGAACGTAAAATGTATAAATATGTGTATGTTTATTACTGTGATGTGATGATGTTTATCATTTATGATATGTTGTTGTCTATGCGCAAGTATTGTTGTTGTTCGCCTCATAGGTATGTGTTGTTGTTTATAAATTATAGTTATATGTTGTTGTTTATGACAATTTTTAACTCAATTTGATGTGTTGCTACCACAGGTATATTTACCCGCAGGTACCCATTTACGCTGTCGGATGGAGGATATGGGAAAAAGTTGTACCCGTTGAGGGGTACGGGTATGGGTGGCGGGTAAGAATAGGGAAGTCGGGTAAGGGTATCGGGAGGCCCGACCCTTACCCATACGTTGTGGGTGTCATCCCTAGGCATGCATACTCTATTCCATGTCAGCCAAGGCAGTGGCCGCCATGGACCTCCTTGTGCCCCAGCCAAAGGAAGCCATGAATTTTCCGCTTGATGATGTAAATAATGGTCTTTGTAGGGACATCAAGTAACATCACATCAATGATTGAGACCGCAGAGAGGGTGGACCAGATAAAGACCAACCACCCCCATGGTTCATCAGCAAAGCGCCCCAAATGGGAAGATGATCAGCCATGTTCCACTCGTGTTGGAGTTGGAAACTCATAGCTAGGTTTGCGAAGGGCGAGTGACACGCCAAGGTATCAGAGAGGGAGCGACAAAAGCTCTCCCATCCCTGGTCCCGAACCGCCATTTGCGCATGTTCGTCTGATACACGAATAAGGTGCGCCTAACTTTTAATGTAGATTGTGTAGACCAGAGGCCGCACCAAAATGCCCCAAGATCGTCGGAGATCGACCATCGAGGGACGTAAGAAGGTGACCACATTATCATCGTAGATCGGGGTGCCGTATCGTAGCCCCGACGTGGCCAATCTAGACCACAGGCCCACCACCGTTGCCTTGAGGTAAAGGACCTCCATGACCAGAATGAAGAGTAAGGGGGAAAGGGAACCCCCTGCCTCAGACCACGTCTACTGGCAATACGACAACCAGGCGAACCATTCATCAGGATTCTAGTCAAAGTCGTGGAGAGCAAGGCACAGATCCACGCAATCCAGTTCTCACTCAAGACCATCTTGCGGAGAACGTCGAGCAGGAAGGCCCAATGCACCATGTCGAACTCCTTCATGATGTCCAACTTTAGGAGAACTGCCGAGGTGACGGTGCTAGGCAACTTCCTGGCCGTGCCCTAAACCAATATGAAGTGCTAGGTAACTTCATGGTCATGCCTTAAACCAATATGAAGTTGTCGTGAAGACAATGACCATGGACAAAGGCACTTTGGTGCTTGCCCATTAACTGAGGAATGACACGTGCAACCCGAGAGGCGAGCACCTTGTCCATCAGCTTGGCAAAATCGTGAATTGGGATGATTGGGCAAAATCACGCACCTCCTTGGCGTCGGGTTTCTTGGGGAGAAGTGTGATGATAGCGCTTGGTTTACCGCCCCAAAGCCATGGTAGTCAAGCCTAGAGAGGGAGCGGAAAGGAGTACATCAGCGGTAATGATGGTCCAAGAAGGCACGTAGAAACGTGTGGAGAAGCCATCGGGGCCAAGAAACTTTTTGAGCGGCATGGCTTTGATGACATTCCACCCTCCGCCTCAGCGAAGTCTTCCTCAATATGACGTAGATCCACGGAGGGAAGCCCCAAGAAGTTTAAGTCCAAAGAGAACGGCCGGTCGGTGGCCGATCCCAGCATGTGCCCGCAAAAGTCGTCCATGGCCGCAGCCTTGCATTGTCGTCATGGTCCGTGGAACGGACATTTCCACCATGAGATGTCTAATGAAGTTTTTGCGCCTCCAATGGCTCGCATGAAGGTTGAAAATGTGTGATGGCGTCTCCTTCACATAAATGGAGGACACATGATCACTCGCGAGCCATCGATCTCTCAAGGGATGTGAGCCAATGAACTCAAATTAACTTAATTACCAATAAATTCATTATCATAACCACTTCAACAATGTGTATGTTGGTTAGGTCATGCAAGTTGGTGCGTAGGAGCGTATGCATATGTATGTAGCTAGGAGTATATACTTCCCTCTGTCCGTATGTAGCTAGGAGTATATACTATTTCCGCTGTCCCAAAATAATTGGCATATGAATCGCATGTGCGTAAACACATTTTAGATTTTTAGTATGTAAGTTCACACATTTTAGTACGTATGTGGTCTACGTTGACGTCAAATATTTTGTGATGGAGGGAGTACTAGTAAATAGACCTTCTCATTTGTGCGAAAATTGTAAAGATGTTCAATCGGTCGATTTTTTAAACACTGATTTTAGTATGTAAATTCCCTCATTTTAGTCCGTATGTGGTCTACGTTGACGTCAAGTATTTTGTGACTGATGGAGTACTAGTAAATATACCTTCTCGTTCGTGTGAAAATTTTAAAGCTGTTCACAGTATAGTGGTGAACCTTGAACCAGTTTTTGCGTGTATACATTCAAGATCCAGCAGGGGTCACTGTCCAGAATTTCGCGAACCGAATTATGCTGTGCATCGTACTACTGGCTAGCTAGTCGTGCTAAATGATTCGGACAGACAGAATGGTCGCTAATCGATTGATTAAGACTCTCTTGACCCGAACCAAATACATACAAATCCTTGTGGTTGGTTACAGGTCTAAATCTCACCAGCAGCTAGCATTTCCAGCACTTGATAACCAGCTACTTGTGCTAATCAGAAGGGGACCTGCTTCCTGCCGTTTTCAGAGAAGACGCCACTATCCTTGTCCTCCTGGGAAACCTTGCTGTTCTGAAAGCGGTGGGTCCAAATTGCATAGGAGAAAAATTGAATCTTGCCAGTTCTGTTAGTAGACCAGTGCAGCAAGTTTATCAGAGACTGCTGCCTCTGCAATTTGCTCATTCCTCTCACTCACTTTTTTTGGGAAAATGTTTCTCATTATTCCTCTTTAACGACGTGCATTGCGTGCATGTGCGCAGTAGTACATGTGGGCGTACTGACTTTTAACTGCGGCGTTACATATGTTCCTACCAAAACAGCAACTTGATCATTAAGTCATGGGGCCTAGCTCCTCACTATAATCATAAATTTCAGCAAAGTGGGGATATCCAGCTAGCTATTAAACCGTTTCTGCGCATCTTTCTAAGTTTATGGACAAGTACATGTCCAGTTGCCACTACGCTCTGAGGAATTGACAGGCCAACAATTAAGTTTGCGAGTGATGAGCGTACACATGACATATCCACCACCGTTTTCACATGAGCATCATACCGGCCTCAAAAATTCCAAAACAAACTTAGAGGTGTCACATTCACTTAGTGTGTGAATCATATTTTCTTTTACGATATACTGAACACTTGCTAATCAACTAAATATATTGAGTTCGATTGTGCTAGATGCTACCATCATGGACCTATATGTTACTGACTAGTGCCCAGTGCATGCTGCAGTGCCCATCCTTTGAGCACCAAGCTGATGATCATGTAGACTGAGTATGGTGGCCGCTTTACTGATGCATTGCCTGACTCATAGGCAATTATTCTTCCTCTCATAACTGTGCGCAGCTTCCCTCTTTATTCTGCTCCCTGCAGTTCCCGTCCATCATCTTGGTTCTTGGGGTTGTGAGACGGACACCATCTTACTTGGTTCAGGCCAATGCTGCAACTGCACTGCAACTCTCTCCACTCTGAGTCTGAGATGGCCGAACAAGGTACTTGCCATCAGCGCCCCGTCAGCCCCACCTAGCCCAATTCGTGAGCCCACCGGGTTTCTTGGCTCACCGCTCACACCAGTTTTAATTTCGTGACTACAGAACTTAGTTTGTCAAACTTTGATTTGGGTGGGTTGGTTCAAGGCGTAGATCTGCCGGGCTGGGCGGCGTTTGGCTTGTTCGTTGACATTGCTTGGCTGCTCAACGTCGCTAGCTGTAGTGTAAATTCGTTCCGTCTCCTCGAGATTCAGTGCATGATCATGTGATCCATTGCCTTGACAGCTAAACTACACTAAAATCTTAGCTGTTTTTACATACTAGTACATCAAGGGTACCTAGGATTAGCTCAGCTTAAGACGGTATGTGTAACCTAAAAGTGTACTTTGATTTTTTGTGTGTTGTGTGTCCAATTAATCTCTGAAGTTGGCATCTAAATAGTGTGTTATAACAGCTGCATATACTATCACTGGTTCAGGTGAAGTCAGTGTCCGGTTATAATTTTGTACTACATTTTACGCCTAGTGAATCAAGAAATATATGCAGTTCCAGATGCAGGTTCAGTTAATAATTTTTCAGTGTGTACCTCTGATAATCTTGTGTCGACTGATTGTCAGGATTGCTGCTACGCAAAGTTCTTCATCTCCATTTGTTTTCATTTATTCATACTCTAGAAACAACATTTGTTCATTGCACAACTCATGTTTTTCATGAGTACTGATATTTGTCACATGGTAAAAATAAACTTCATCTATTCTACATCTAGTTTGCTCTGGCTAATAAGCCATAAAATGGTCGAACATGTGGTGTTTGTTCTGTAGTCTTTTTTCCCTAGTTATTGTCTTTTTTATGGTCTTGTTTAATTGTTGATAACTATAATGCCTACCTTCCCTTCTCAGGCGCCCACTTGCTAAACGTTTGCATCGGCCGATCAAGTTCTAGTTGTGTGGCAAACCTTTGATCGGTTAGACAGTAAAACTGAGACTCTTCTACTTCATACAATGTGGTCAGAACCATTTTTGTAATGAAGTGATGGGCTGCTCCCACTTCTATAATGCTGCGTGAGATGTTCTTGTTTCTTATCAAACCATTTTTGTAATAAACCGACAATATGTTCTTGTTCTTATTCATGGACTAAATCATTTTTGTAATAAAATGATGAGATGTTATTATTCATGCAGTTCTGCTTGACATGATAAAAGGTAATGCTAAAACTCTGTATGGAAGTGCTATGGTCATACGTTGAATCAAAAGTATTGCTGGTGCTCATGTGCTGTGAAAATAAATTCAGGTTTTTATTCATGAAACATTTGGGTGCTAATCCTGTGTCCAAACAACGGGTTTAGTGGTAGGGATTTTTTGGGGAAGAGTATTGCACGAGGGAAGAGGATTTGGTGAGGCGAGTGTTTTCACCAGGACCCCTATGGATAATACACACCAAAACACCAATAAACACTACTGCCAAACAAGGCCTAACGGATAGCGCACCTGCCTTCAGGCACTCGGCTTCAACGCCGCTCGGTCACGACGAGCTACAGTTGCTGCTACCGTGATACTTCCTCCTCCATTCCTCAAAATAAGACATGTAAATTTCGTCAAAATTCAACATGTATTAAGTTTGACCAATTATATAGACAAAAGTATGAACATTTAAAATATCAAATCACTATCAATAGAGTCAACATATATTTTTATAGTATGTTTATTAAATCTTGTAAATGTTCATATTTTTGTTATAAGATTGGTCAAAGATACACTAATTTGAATTTTGACAAAAAAATGCTCCGTCCGTTCATGAAAGTAAGGCGTATATATTTCAAATAGTGTAAAGTTTGACCAAGTTTTTTACAAAAAACTATTAACATCTACAATACCAAATCAATACAGTTAGATACATCATGAAATATATTTTGATATCATGTCCATATAATATTATTGTTTGTTTTTTCTAAAAACTTGTTCAAACTTTACAACTGCTTCACCCTCGTGGAACCATTGAGGAAATAAAAGATTACTATGAGTTTGATCATGAAGCACAATTTCAAATCCGTAAACTACACCAACCATGTGAGTCTACCACTTCTAGCTCCCTATTTTAGGTATGAGCATATATATATTGATGATCCTAAGCTAGCGGAGGCTATCACCATGCACCGTTGGTTGAACAAGCTTATCACTTGGTGGTGGTTGTGGTCTCTGACTGTGCCAACCTTGTGGAGATCAATGTTAAAGGCAAAAAAAAAAAAAGGCAAAGCTAGTTGTCACTCTGGAGCAGCGATCTTCAATATCGAACAGTTAGCAAACAATTTTATCTCTGTTTTTTCATCAAACTAGATGGTATAATAGGGTCAACGGTGGTGCTTCCTTAGGGCCAAAGAGGGCCATGACCCCAACTCTAGCTTAAGTATCAAATATTACTCAGTGTTTAAGCATAAATTGTCTCCTTGGCACCCCTCATATTCTCTATCAGGCTTCATCATTGATCAAATGACACAACTGCTTGGTTGATTATGTCAAAGAAGGGAAGTACAGTTTGACCAAGAACTCGCATAAGGCGGCGGCACATGCATGCATTGGGTCTAGGTGAGGAGGCATACATGGTTGTGCACTATAACGGGAGAGGCGGGCAGACCTCGATCAAGACACCGGGAAGGAATTACGGAGCCAATGATACAACGCCTCCATAGGGAGTACCAGGGTACATGGTTTTAAATTTCAGTTTCGAAAATATGGCCACTACCGAAATCATTGATTTTCAGTTTTTTCGGTCAGATTGACCAAAAATTACTCTTAAAATTAATTTAAATATATAAAATAAAATATTTTAAATATTTTTGAATTCATGTGTATGTACTGAAATATTGTGTACCGAAATCACTGAAATTCGGTGAATTTCGATAAATGCTCACCAAACTCACTGAATACAACCATTTGCAATATCCACACCAGAGGCAGATCGGAGCATCAGTACTGTCCCATTCGACCATTCAATTCCCCACGGGCAACAACACATCTCGAACAACTAGTTGGATCTGCCTGGACGGATGCACGCAGGGAGCATGCATGCAGTCTCAAACACCTGCGTACGTAGGTGAATTGAGGTGATGTTATGCTGGCGAGTATCGCACGGAGAGAGCGTGCGTGCCTCCCGGCCGGCCGGTACACGAGGGCGCCCGCCGCGCCGTCGTCCTCCAAGCGATCGACGGTGGCCGTGCCTCGGTGAAACTGGCCGGTGAGGGACATGTCATACTGTACCTGCGATCAAACAAACTACCTAACGACATCACATCACTACACTGTGCAGCCGATGTACCTGCGACCAAACAAACCAACTTGTGTGTCGACTGTCGAGGCCTTCACACCGGCCGCATGTTCAGACGATGGCAGCTTGCAGATCGAGCTATGGATCGATGCATGTGCGTGTGCGTGTGCGTGCCTAGCTAGCTACGGCGGCCGGAGATCGACCGGAGAGGAACCGGGACCGGTGGCCGTGGCTCCCATCATGTCGATGGATCAATTTGTACGTGCGTCCGATCCATGGAATTGATCTCCGTCACAGGCTTTGGCGCTGCTGCGGTCGGCGGGTACGGCGTTATAGGCCTGTCGGGGCAGAGATCTCGACTCTCGGAACTCAGCTCGGTTGATCGATCGATCTCCTCCGGCCTCCGGCCAGACCACGTACGTACGTCGTGCAGGACCACCTTGCGAGCTACTGATCCGGCCGGCCGGCCCCGGCGAGCCTAGCTTGCACAGCAGCCTATGCATGCAGTCGAGAGGTACGGCTGCCGTTGGGCGTACCACCGAGACGACGTACGTGCAACAGGTTTTGCGTACGTACGGTACGTAGGAGCTGGATCCATCTCCGGCCGGCGATATCGATCGACCGGCCTCCTACAGGAGACGGCATAGTTGCCCGGCCCACGGCCGGAAACCGTCGGCACCAAAACTGTCCGCATAGGTGTGTATGCCGAGGGCAGCCGTCGGCTTATTCTTGCTCGGCAGCTACCCGAACCCCATAGGCATATAGACGTGTGCCGGTGGTTGTTTTTGACCGTCGGCAAAAATACAACGTGGATGGCCGTTTGACGGCGTCGAGCCATTTGCCGACGGCCACATCGTCGGCATTTAGGTCCACATGGCAGCTCTAGGATCATCGTCGACAAATCATATGGCGACGGCCGGCCAGCGGCATTAATTCAAACATATGCCGAGGGCAAAACATTGACACGTGTCAAAATTTGGGAGCTCCTGATGACACCATGGTATCACCTGGCGACATAGGCAAAGTAGTTTGCCGAGGGCAATGCCTTGGTATATAACACTCCCAGATTCTTTTTTGCTCGTTTTATGGCAATTTCTGCAATTTAAAAATGGGTCAATTATTTTTGTGCCCTACTTCGTTTAGTTTTTCTCGTTTGTGTCCTACTCTCTCAATGTTGCTCGGTTTTGCCCTACTTCAATCTTTTTAGCCTCGCGGGTGGCCAAGCGGCCGTTTCCGTCGGGTCAACCTCCTTTGACCGTTAGTTCGCTGACATCTTTGATGGGCCGGCCCAAACTGACCACGGTCTCTGCCGCTGCTCAGTCATACGTGTTGGTGTTTAGTCCCACATCGCTAGTTGGCAAGGTGCACGCCCTCTTTATAAACCGGAATTTGCGACTGCTATCGTAAGCATCGAACGAAGTGGGGTGGAACCGGGCCCCGACCCCCTTCGTTCAATGGTAATTTTTTATGGTTGGCCTTGGATGTGATTAGTCCCACCTCGCTAGAGATAATTCGCTGATTATTAGATCGTTAAGACTGAAATTAAATTTGGACACGTTTAATTTAGGAAACTGAACTTTAGAAACTGTTTTATTTTGCACTGGGAAACTGAAAGTTAAATTAGGAAACAGAAATTTAGAAACAGATTTTCACATTCAGTTTAGAAACTGATTAGTGATTTTCACATTCACTAGGAGTAGTTCAAAAGATTTTGATTACAAAAGATTCATAACTAATTAGACTAACTAATAATCAGTGCTAATACTACTACTAGTGAAACTACTACTAATCAATAGCAGTGCTACTGCTACTTCGCCGGCGGTGGGCTTCTACTACCTCCGCCTCTTCGCTGGCGGTGGGCTTCTACATCCTCCGCCTCTTCGATGTCGGTGTTGCGCCCCTGTCGTCGTCCTCCTCGGAGTCGTCGTTCGGCGGCTCCTCCTCCTCCTCGTCCTCCTCCTCCTCATCGTCGTCGTCGGAGTCGGAGCCATGGCCGTGGCCCTCGCCTTGGCCGTTGTCGTCGCTGTCGAGGTTCTCCTGCCACGGCCCATGGCCCTCCTCCCACCACTCGATGGGCTTGCCCTTGCCGTCGGAGTCGCTCGGAATGAGGTCGCTGCGCCACCACTCGTCGTCCGACATGGCTGCGATCGGAAGGGAATGGATTGGGGTTTTTGGGAGAGAAGAAGAGGTCGAAGAGAATGGAGTTTTTTTGGGAGAGAAGAGAGAAGAACTACTTTGGAACCGCATACGCATTGGGGTTTTTATCTTTGAGAAGGATAGAGAAGAATTCAGTGCGATGGCGCGTAGATCGATAACCGCCTGCGGAAACGAACAGACGGATCGATCGCTTTGTATTTTTGCCAAAACCAGTGCGAAATGACTGCACATTTACAGATTATATTCGCAATAGTGACATCCTGTGACTGCACTTGATGTCCAGTTGAAATGACATATGCCTGTAAATGTTCACCACGTCATCTGCTGCACCTTGACGCGTGTAGTACAACGGTCGAACAGTTGATGTGCATTGATGTTCTGGTCAAATTGACTGCAATTGGAAACGTTGTGATCCATCTAGACATATCGCAAGCATTTTGTGCGAGAACTGACGCGAATAATTGTTTGTTTACGTGCATATCTGCGTAGGTGCATCCGTGTCATGCCACCAGGCGCATTCAGGACGTGAACTGGCACCCACAGTGCGCGCTCTGGGACACAAAAAGTTAAAAAATGTTGAATTGCAAGTTTCTGTTTTTTCCCTGATACTATAACACTAAAAAGTAATAATCCCCAAGGTGTTTCATTTTTTTGATAGCCTCTCGATTTATGTAATTTTTTCATAGGTAAATGCTATTAAACTCATTTAATGAGTGGAATATAGTTTAAAAGCTCCATAAATCATGATATTTGGGGATTTTCTATCTTATGATATAATTGGTGTCAAAAATGTAAGAGGTCAATTTTATATCTTATTTATGGTATTGATTGCGTGAATCACACGTTCGTTGGGAGACCCCAAGATGAAGGTATGAAGCAGTGTAGCAGCAGTTTCCGTCAGTATGAAACCAAGGTTTAATCGAACCAGTAGGAGCAAGAAATCACTTCTGAAGGTTGTCAGTGGCGCGCTGACGTGGAATCTGCACACAACACAATCAAACTACTTTGCCCCAACGAAACAGTGAGGTTGTCAATCTCACCGGCTTGCTGAAAACAAAGGATTAAACGTATGGTGTGGAAAACAGTAGTAAATTGCAGAGAATGAAAAGGAACAATGTTTGCAGTTGGTTGTATTATCAGTGTAAAAGAATGGACCGGGGTCCACAGTTCACTAGTGGTGTCTCTCCATAAAAGATAACTAACATGCTGGGTGAACAAATTACAGCTGGGCAATTGACAAAATATTGAGCGCATGACAATGCATATATATGACATGATGATTACTATGATATTCATGTGGGCATTACGACAAAATACATAGACCGTTATCCAACAGCGTCTATGACTAATAATCCACCGCCAGGTTGTCATCCGAGTTCCCCGTTGGTATTAAGTTGCAAGCAACGGATAATTGCATTAAGTAATGTGCGTAATGTAAACAAATGCATTAGACCTAACGGCGCACCCTTAAGCTAAGCATCGGTTATTTTATCCCTAGTGGCAACAGCACATCCACAATCTTAGAAGTTATTGTCACTCTCCCAGATTACCGGAGGCATGAACCCACTATCTAGCATAAATACTCACTCTTGGAGTTACAAGCATCTACTTGGCCAAAGCATCTACTAGTAACGGAAAGCATGCAAGATCATAAATAACATATAAGATAGATTGATAATCAACTTGACATAGTATTCAATATTCATCGGATCCCAGCAAACACAACATGTAGCATTACAATAAGATGATCTTGATCATGATAGGCAGCTCACAAGATCTAAACATGATAGCATAAAGTGGAGAGACAACCATCTAGCTACTGCCATGGACCCGTAGTCCAAGGATGAACTACTCACGCATCACTCCGGAGGCAGGCATGGTGATGTAGAGCCCTCCGGTGATGATTCCCCTCTCCGGCAGGGTGCCGGGAAGAGCTTCTGAACCCTCCCGAGCTAGGGTTGACGGCGGCGGCGTCTCTGGAACTTTTCGTGGATAATGGCTCGGGTATTTAGGGTTTTCGCGTCGGGAGGAATAAATAGGCGAAAGGGCGGCGGCTGGAGAGCCGTGGGCCCCACACCACCCCACGGCGCGGCAGGGGGGCCCGCGCGCCCCATGGTGTGGGTGCCTCGTGGCTCCCTCCGTCTCTCCTTGGACTCCGTGTACGTGTTGGAAAAATAGGAGGTTCTGTCCAAGTTTCGTCCAATTCCGAGAATATTTCCAGACTAGCTTTTCTGGAATACAAAAACAGCAGAAAACAGGAACTGGCACTGTGGCATCTTGTTAATAGGTTAGTCCCAGAAAATGCATAAAAATGCTATGAAGTGTATATAAAACATGTAACAATTGGTATAATATCAACATGGAACATCAGAAATTATAGATACGTTTGAGACGTATCAAGCATCCCCAAGCTTAGTTCTACTCGTCCTCGAGTAGGTAAAACGATAAAAACAAAATAATTTCTGAGGTGACATGCTACAATCATAATCTTGATCAAATAATATTGTAAAGCACATGTTATGAATGAAGTGATCCAGGTCAATGGTCTATAGTTTGCTAGCAAGTAGATAATGAGCAAACAACTGAATCATATAAGCAAAAACTTTTCATGAATAGTACTTTCGAGACAAGCATCAAAGAGTTTTGCATAAGAGTTAACTCATAAAGCAATAGATTCTAAGTAAAAGGTATTTAACCAACACAAAGGAAGATTTAAGCTTCAGCAATTGCTTTCAACTTTCAACATATATATCTCATGGATATTTGTCAACACAAAGCAATATAATAAGTGCAATATACAAGCATATAAAAATTGTTGCACCAAAGTTGACACTAGTGTTTGCTTCTAAGATAGAAAGAAGTAGGAAAACTGACTCAACATAAAAGTAAAAGAAAGGCCCTTCGCAGAGGGAAGCAGGGATTAAATCATGTGCTAGAGCTTTTTAAGTTTTTGAAATCATATAGAGAGTAAAAATAAGTTTTGAGAGGTGTTTGTTAATTGTCAACGAATCAGAAAATGGAAAGTACAATATGACCCCTGCCAACCAGACTTTTAAGAGCGGCTCCCATGAAGGACGTTATTTCTACCAGCAAGGCAGATCATCCCTCTTTCTCTTTTGTTTACACATGCAGATATTTCACTGTTTGTCATTGCTTGACTGATAAATCAGGGCAAAAATGTGAAGAGAATTAAGCGGTTAAAGTTGTAATTAATTGGGACTGGGCACCCCATTTGCCAGCTCTTTTTGCAAAATTAATGGATAAGCGGATGTATATGCCGCTAGTCCGGTGGTAAAGTCTGTTTGACAGTTGACATAAAGACATCCACCCCGTCCTCATGAGCTTGGTAAACATTGACACAAAATAGGAGTAATAAAGTTTGAATAGTTTAAAGGTAGCACATGAAAAATTTACTTGGAATGGCAAGGAAATACCACATATAGGTAGTTATGGTGGACACAGATGGCATGGATTTTGGCTCAAGGTTTTGGATGCACGAGAAGCATTCCCTCTCAGTACAGAGTTTAGGCTAGCAAGGTTATTTGAAGCAAACACAGGATATCAACCGACACAGCAAGACTTATATGAAAACATATTGCAAGCATTATAAGACTCTACACTGTCTTCCTTGTTAACCAAACCCTTTTACTAGAAAATATCTAGACCTTAGAGATACCAATCATGCAAACCAAATTTCAACGAGCTTTACGGTAGTTCTTCATTAATAGGTTTTAACTACATGATACAAAAGCTTAAACATGAACTACTTGATAACTCAAAACAATTGACAAGTATCAAATTATCCAATACAGTGATCTACAAGAATATGTAAGCTTTTTCCATTATACCATCTACCACATGCAACATTTTCTGTTCCAACCAAACACCAATCAATTTATTTCAACATAAACTCTCCAAACAATTATAAGTGAAGCAAGAGAGTACTTTCTTTAAAAGAACTAACAGCTCTGAATAAGAGATGCATGCAAAACAGGAGCTAAAAGCATAGCAATAGCTAGATAAGAATACTCAACAAGTATAAGTGAAGAATAGGAGTATTCATATGAAAAAGCGGAGCGTGTCTCTCTCCCAATCAAGAATGCTGGGGTCCAATCAAGTTGACCATAAGAAAAATAAAATACTGAAAATAAAAGCACACAGACGCTCCAAGTAAAGCACATATGATGTGAAAGAATTAAAATATAGTTTCACTAGAGATGACCTGATAAGTTGCTGATGAAGAAGGGGATGCCTTGGGCATCCCCAAGCTTAGACGCTTGAGTCTTCTTGAAATATGCTGGGGTGATCCATGGGAGCATCCCCAAGCTTAAGCTCTTCACTCTTCTTGATCACATTATATCATCCTTCTCTCTTGACCCTTGAAAACTTCCGCCACACCAAACTCAAGTAATTCTCATTAGAGGGTTAGTGCACAATCAAAAACTCACATGTTCTATAAGGACACAAACATGACCGTTACTTTTAACATTAGCTACTGCCACTGATGTTATGTGAAGCTCTTCACCCTAAAAAAGAATTCCACTCAACACTAGTAAAAGAGAGAATGCGAAAAATAAAAGACAGAATCTGTCTAAACAGAACAGTCCGCAAAGACGAATTTTTTCGAGGCACTTACGTTGCTCAGATCGAAAAACTTTAAACTAACGAAAGATGCGTACATATCTGAGGATCACGCACAAAAATTTGCAGATTTAAATAATTTTTCTGTGATTTTACAGAATTAAAACGGTGAACAGCAGAAATCTGTTCCTGCGCAGAAATCCAAATCTAGCATCATCTTCCTATTAGAGGCAATACTTGGCACAACAATGCGATAAAATAAAGATACAAAGGAATTGTTACAGAAGTAAACAACTCCTTGACTCAAAAAAAAAGAAAAATTGCAGAAATAAAATAATGGGTTGTCTCCCATAAGCGCTTTTCTTTAACGCCTTTCAGCTAGGCGCAGAAAGTAAGAATCAAGTGTTTCCAAGTGATGAAGCATCAACAATCTTACGCTTAGCTCTCTTACCTTTACCCTTATCTTTAGGAAATACTTGGTTACACATAGGTGAAGAGGCGAAATTCATAGTGCCTTGGCCCACATCTATTATTGCTCCAAAGCGTTTCAACAGAGATCTTCCAAGCGTAATTTGTCCTACTCCTGCACATTCAATGACAAGATAATCAATAGATATTGTTATCCCAGGAGTTTTGTAAATACTCCTTCGGCTACTCCTCTTGGTAATTTAATAGTATTATCACCCAAAATTATACAATCTTCGCATTTGGAAAGCTCCCAAAGATTTAAGGAATCAAAAATATCCTTGGGCATTAAACAGAATTCAGACATAATATCACAGCGAGCATGAAAAGTTTCACCATTGATAACAACTTTTACTGAGGGAACCCATCCCGATGGTTCAAAATTTACTGGCACATTATCATAGTGTTCACAATTTGATTATACCCTTCTTTTAGACCAGATATGTTTGTTTCAAGAGTGTTAAGTCTATCACTTATGCTTGTCAAAGCCAAATCAATTTTACTGATTGGAGGGCTAGAAATTGTAATCATTTTTTATAGCATTAAAAGCTTGATCCCCATCATAACGAAGGAAATCTCCTCCTACCACAGCATCTAAAGCATATCTGTAGCAAAGAACAAGACCAAAATAAAAGCTACTAAGAAGCAGGCTTAAAGTCATTTTAGGTTCAGTTTTAGCATAAGACTCAAAAATTCTAGACCAAGCATCTTTAAAACTCTCCTCACTCCCTTGCTTGAAAGTGAAGATCTCTTCCTCAGGCGACATGATGACAGGAACAGGGCTAGACATGATAACAAGACTGAAAAATAACAATTCAAAAATAAAAGTAACTAATTTTTTTGTGTTTTTGATAAATAAAGCAAACAAGACTAAATAAAAATAAACTAAGCAAGACAATAACAAAGTAAAGAGATTGGAAGCGTGAAACTCCCCTTGCAGAAATCCTCTTGCTCCCCGGCAACGGCGCCAGAAAATATGGCGTGTGGAAGGGGAAGTAAGGAGATTTCTGAACCGAAGTGCTTCCACCCCGGCAACGGCGCCAGAAAATATGCTTGATTGCGTGGATCACACGTTCGTTGGGAGACCCCAAGAGGAAGGTATGAAGCAGTGTAGCAGCAGTTTTCCCTCAGTATGAAACCAAGGTTTAATCGAACCAGTAGGAGCAAGAAATCACTTCTGAAGGTTGTCAGTGGCGCGTGACGTGGAACCTGCACACAACACAATCAAACTACTTTGCCCCAACGAAACAGTGAGGTTGTCAATCTCACCGGCTTGCTGAAAACAAAGGATTAAACGTATGGTGTGGAAAACAGTAGTAAATTGCAGAGAATGAAAAGGAACATGTTTGCAGTTGGTTGTATTATCAGTGTAAAAGAATGGACCGGGGTCCACAGTTCACTAGTGGTGTCTCTCCATAAAAGATAACTAACATGCTGGGTGAACAAATTACAGCTGGGCAATTGACAAAATATTGAGCGCATGACAATGCATATATATGACATGATGATTACTATGATATTCATGTGGGCATTACGACAAAATACATAGACCGTTATCCAACAGCATCTATGACTAATAATCCACCGCCAGGTTGTCATCCGAGTTCCCCGTTGGTATTAAGTTGCAAGCAACGGATAATGCATTAAGTAATGTGCGTAATGTAAACAAATGCATTAGACCTAACGGCACCCTTAAGCTAAGCATCGGTTATTTTATCCCTAGTGGCAACAGCACATCCACAATCTTAGAAGTTATTGTCACTCTCCCAGATTACCGGAGGCATGAACCCACTATCTAGCATAAATACTCACTCTTGGAGTTACAAGCATCTACTTGGCCAAAGCATCTACTAGTAACGGAAAGCATGCAAGATCATAAATAACATATAAGATAGATTGATAATCAACTTGACATAGTATTCAATATTCATCGGATCCCAGCAAACACAACATGTAGCATTACAATAAGATGATCTTGATCATGATAGGCAGCTCACAAGATCTAAACATGATAGCATAAAGTGGAGAGACAACCATCTAGCTACTGTCATGGACCCGTAGTCCAAGGATGAACTACTCACGCATCACTCCGGAGGCAGGCATGGTGATGTAGAGCCCTCCGGTGATGATTCCCCTCTCGGCAGGGTGCCGGGAAGAGCTTCTGAACCCTCCCGAGCTAGGGTTGACGCGCCGACATCTCTGGAACTTTTCGTGGATAATGGCTTCGGTATTTAGGGTTTTCGTGTCGGGAGGAATAAATAGGCGAAAGGGCGGCGGCTGGAGAGGCTCGTGGGCCCCACACCACCCCACGGCGCGGCAGGGGGGTCCCGCGCGGCCCCATGGTGTGGGTGCCTCGTGGCTCTCCTCCGTCTCTCCTTTGGACTCCGTGTACGTGTTGGAAAAATAGGAGGTTTTGTCCAAGTTTCGTCCAATTCCGAGAATATTTGCAGACTAACTTTTCTGGAATACAAAAACAGCAGAAAACAGGAACTGGCACTGTGGCATCTTGTTAATAGGCTAGTCCCAGAAAATGCATAAAAATGCTATGAAGTGTATATAAAACATGTAACAATTGGTATAATATCAACATGGAACATCAGAAATTATAGATACGTTTGAGACGTATCAAGTATCTACTTCACACAAATGGGGATTTTGGCACTACAGAAAATTCAAGGAAATAAAAATCAAAAATCTTGGAATCTTGCTTTGGCAATGTTGTTTAGAATGTCAATACACATGTTTGTGCCGAGCGATGTCATCATATCGATAATATAGCCATGGATTTCGCCATGATCTTGGGTTTTGGCTTGAAAGCCATGATTCTCCAGACAAGGTTGCCCTTTTTGTGAACACTTGTTTTATTAGAATGTGATATTGCAAGTTTATGATTTTTCCCTGATACTAGTACACTAAAAAGGAAGATTCCCCCAGGTTTTCAATTTTTTTTATTTTTTCTCCATTTATGTGAGTTTTTGTAAAACAGGGCTAAAATCGTTAGTGTGACCATTCATAACTAAGGGAGCATTTTCCGACTTTTTTTTGTGCTATTGCGTATAATCATGGTGTACTACGTTTGTATGATTATTCTATATTTTTTGGGCCAAACTATCACACACTTGTAGTTCAAATTTGCTTTTTGTCTATAAACGCTAGTAAATCATTTAATGAATGGAATATAGTTTAAAACATTAAAAAATCATGAAATTCAGGGATTTTGCTTCCCATATGATATAACTTGTATCAAAATTGTAAGAGATCAATTTTCTACCTTATTTATGGTACCTACTTCAAACAAAATGGGGATTTCGGCACTAAAGAAAATTAAAAAAAATTGAAAATCTTGGAATCGTGCTTTGGCAATGTTGTTTACAATGCCAATACACATGTTTGTGCCGAGTTGTGTCATCATTCTAAGAAGATATCCATGAATATGGCCATGATCTTGGTTTTTTGCATGAAAACCATGAATCAATCTACATACAAGACATGGTTGTCAAATGTTACTGTATTGCAAGTTCATGATTTTGGTTCATCATCCGGCACCAAAAGGGAAGATTCATAATGGGTTTTCCATATCGTTTTCTTCACGATTTATGATATTGTGTTCAAAAGAAGGCCAAAATTGTCAGTGTGACAATTCAAAGCTAATGGGTGATTTTTTCCCGACTTTTTTCTTTGCAATTGCTAGGAATCATGGTAGAATTTTGGGGCAAGGCAAAGAGTCATGATTCATAATTCATAATTCATAATTCCCTAGACCGACAACTAAACTGAACTAATAACCAGACAACATAATTATACATCAACAACAAATATTCATTGGGGCCTAATACATAATAATACCCTCCATCGACAACTAAACTGAACTACCACTCGTCCTCGTCGTCAAAAAACTCCACCGGGGCCGTGCCCTTGCCCTTGCCCTCCACCTCCATTGGGTCCTTGCCGTTGCCCTCCACCGAGCTGGCCTTCTCCACGGCTCCCACCTTCTCCGCGACTTCTGCGTCGACCGTGGCTCTATAGTCGTCCCTGGCCCAGGCCATACCCGGGTCCACCTTCTCCTCCTCATCGGACTGTAGATCGATGAAGGGAATGGGTTCGGGAGCCCTTCCCCTGCCCCTGCCCCTCGGAGGAGTCCTGCTCGAGCTCAGAGAGCGCCTATGAGTGCTCCTCCAGCTTTCACCGCCCTCGCTCGACAGAAGAAACCAAGGATAGATTTGGCGGCGGCGGTTCGATCTGGGAGTGGAGCGGCCACCACCACGAGCACCACCACGAGCCATGGGAAGCGGAGGAGATGGACTACAAGGAGAGGAAGAGGAGGAAGAGGAGATCAGTGGGCGGCGTGGGCGCAATGGGAGAGGAAAATGGCTTCTTTTCTAGCCATCTGCGTCTGCCCCGGCAGTAATGGCGACCGGGGCATTGACTCGGCTGGCCAGACGCAGCTTGCGGCGGGGCAGACTAGGCAAGAGAGACGGCGGAGCAGATGCGCGGCCAGGCCGGCAGCATAGGCGGCGAGGCAGCTTTTTGTCGGCCAGGGGGAACGCCATTGAAGGCTTGCAAATTCGGGGCGGCGAGCAGCATGGACGCGCACGTACAGCTGCCTACAAGTCGTCATCCTCCGCCGGTCCCACTTGTAAGCTTTTAAGTGGGGACGGAGAGCAGCGAATAGGAACCAATCCCACTTGTCAGGCCAAGTAACGATCAAAGGAGGTTGACCCGATGGAAACGGCCGTTTGGCCATGTGCGAGCCTCGAAAGAGGGAAGTAGGGCAAATCGAGGAAAGTTAAGCGAGTAGGGCACAAACGAGCAAAACTAAGCGAAGCAGGGCACAGAAATAAAAAACCCTTCAAAAATAGCCGATTCATATATGTACCAGAACCACACAGACATCATCATCAAATCCTTCGCATACACACATTTCATCATATACCAAATCCAATCCATCACATAGTTGAAACATACAACAAAGCACAGGCACGAAAAGTTTGAAAAGTTCACATTTATTCGTAGATAGTAGATACATATATATCACAAAGCACACGCACGACAAGTGTGTCATGTCACAACAAGCACAAACAAGTTCGATACAAATAAAAAGAAGAAGTCTACCACCACGATCACAAAACAACATGTTTGATACAAACCGGTAAACAACGCATACTTGGAGCACCACCACGACACGAATTCCACCGCCATGAGCATCAACACTATATAAAAAGAAGAATGACAACCATTTAGCATGGGGAATTGTCTAAGTGTAAGTTTGGTGCATGGCGAATTTCTAAGTTTTTGCATGGCGAATTGGCAAAGTCTAAGTTTGATGCAAGAGTTGAAGGAACTAACCAGGTCGTCGTCCTGAAGACGGGTTGAGGCAGGGGTAGAGCCAGCAGCACCTTGATGAAATTGGGTCTCTAGGCTCTATGAACCAGGACCACAACCATTAGTAGAACCACCAACGAAAGTGCTGGATCCAGAGGTGATCTACAAGTTCGAGCAAGATATAGTAAGTAAAAAATCTCAATCTGTCCAAAAACGATAACTATGCGATTGAGTATAATGTGAAGAGTCGACTAACCGGAGTCCCAACTGTGCCACATGCCAACAATTCTTTCAATGTTGGCATCACAGCGAACGGTGAACGTGGTGGTGGTGGGGATCCCAACTGAGGCATCGGAGTCCCATTATCAATTAACGAGGCAAACACCCGAAGGTTAGTTCACAAACGGTGATGTCATGCATCGCAAAGACAGAGGTTAAACGTGATGAGAGTAAAAAAATCTTCTCTTTGCTACAATTGGCGAGAACTATAACCTCGTTTATGGCACGCAGGTGCTCCCGTCCGGTCTGCCGCCCCCTGCAGAGGGTGAAGCCTAACCCGTTGACCGGCGCCGAAAGGGGGTAGACCGATGAATTTTTTTAGGTGAGCATTTGAAATTCAAAAAATGACAACTTCGCATTGTATTATTTTATATGATATAGTCATAGGAAGTAAACTAGAATGCAAAAATATAGAAATAATCACTAAGAAATAAAAGTGGACAAGGAAAAGTAAAAAAGCATAGTGTATGTCGACGGCCACCCTCGGCATAGCCTATTTGCTGAGGGCCAACCCAGCGGCCGTCAGCATACAGGTAGCGGCGTTAGGCGCCCATCACCGCACCAAGCGGCAGGGCCATGTGGCAGTCCAGTATGCCGATGGCAACTCTCAACACAGGTTCTATATGCCGACGGCTGGACCATTGCTATCGGCCACATATGCCGACGACCTTGGGGGGACCCTCGGCATTAGGAGGCGTGTGCGGAAGGCCCCGATAAAAAGCCGTCAGGTATCAAAAAGCCGTCGACAACTATGGTTTTTCATTTGGCGTGCGTCTGCAATAGCTCCGCGCGCGCATGCATGCATGATGTGACGATCGAAACAGACTGACAAATTCATCGCCTCCATGCATCCGATCCAGATGTACGCAACCGTAAAATTTTAAAATACATTCATATTCATGTGTCAGCTAGCTAGTCTCCTAGCCGGCCCGGAGAGATCCATTAAATCGGTCGGCCTGGGAATCCCCGAGTCTATTTTCTTTCCTCTTCTTCTCTCTCCTCCCCTCCCGAGACTTCTCCTGAGAGCTTCGCTCCCTTCCGTCGCCGCTCTCCCTCTCTCCTCCACCGGCTCTGCCGGCCGGAGCGGAGGGGGAGGCAGGCCTCGGCCCCCTCTCTTCTCTGTTTATACCACCAGTAGATCTAGGTTTTCCAGCTTTTCGCCCTATATGGTGTCTGGCTTTTTTCCAAGCTGCTGCGGGCTGCCGGCGTATCTGAGCTACGCTGGTGCTACGTCCTTCTGCTACAGTGGTGGCTGGCCATGGTGGTCGGCGCTGGCATGGCCGGATCTGGACGGTGGCAGCCTCAATAAGGTGAAGCTCAAGGTTGGGGTTTCCTTCTCTTTTGCTACTTTTTCTTGGTTCTTCTCCTTCCGGCCGGCCGTGGTGGCGAGGGGAGGGGTTGGGGAGCCGCGGAGGAGAGCGGATCTGGAGGTACCTGCGGTTGCCGAGCTGATTTCGGGAGGAAGTTGCCTCCCCATCTGTTGGCCGAAGGGCGGCCTTGTTCGAGCTCATCCTCGTCGGCCTTGGACGCAAAGAGATGCCGCTCGCCACTAGCTGGCGATAGATGGGTGTCCTTTGCCACGCCGACGACTTTTCTGGCCGAAGGGCGACCACTGGTGGCTTGGCTTCGTGCTAGCCACTATCTTCTACCTCCAGGCTTTACGCCGTTTCGGAGGCCCAGCTGCTCGAGAGTCGTGGTAGCCTACCATGGCGCCCTCGCCATCCCAAGTGGTGCCGTCCCCGGTGATGGTGAGGTTGATTTCGAGCTTTCCGAAGGACCTGATTGCGTTCCCAAATTTGTTTTGGAGGTCCTTCCTACAAATGTCCATGAACCAGATTGTAATTTCATTGTCAGTTTGGGTCCTGTTGTAAGCCGCTGTGTAACCCTTGCCACATATTAATATTAGCGTCGTTTTATGTTCAAAAAAAAAATCGGTCGGCCTGCAGCGTAGCACGCGTGCACACCGTGCATGTTCATACATTTTGTAAATCCTGCTATATTTTGTAAACTTCTGTTCGTACGCGACAGTTGTACAGTTTACCATTTTCCTCGTTCACAAAACAAAAAAAAAGTGATCAGCAGCTTATTGGGTTCAACAAGCTAAGATATGCAGGGTCTACGGTAGGAGATCGATGGGGCTAGCTGCGAATGAGATCACTGAATGGAACTCGCCAATAATTCACCCATAGGTGCGGTAGCTGAATGAGATCGGGCACATGCATGTATAGATGTTCATGTCCCTCCATCCCCGGTTCAGGCTGGGGGCCTCTTCTAGCTTGTTAGCTGTCCGATCTCCGCCGCCGTACGGCCGTATGGTCTGCCGGCCCCTCGCCCGCCACGGGACGGGATCGATGATGATGTGTAGTCGGCCGCGCAAATTTAGCTTGCAGACTCCGAGCAGCAGGGAGCAGCGAGCAGGCGTTGTAGTGTCTACTGGGCATTGGCGGCTCTCATGCAGTCATGCTGCCGTGTCGCGGTTTTTTTTTTGAGAGATGGTGTCGTGGCTTGATAAACTCTGTTTGACGTCTGTTGGGTCCGTTTAGAATGCCGACGCGTACCCCTCTACAGTATTTGGGTCTGGCCCGTTAGCCGTGGCGGGGCAGGAGAAGATGAATATATACACGGGTGAGGTGAGGGTGGCCAGCCCCCGCATAAGACATGGACGAGAAAAGTAGTTTTCGGTGACCGACCTCGCCGTAAAAGGGGGGATGCCGCACCTCGCCACGCCAGCGCGGGTGGAGGTGTGGAATAAACTTAGTTCGAAAGGCCGGGTGCTAGAGCTCACCAGCAACGGAGGCTTAGGGTTTGGCATGCTCATCGTCGTCGGAAACAAGCACTAGTAGAAACAGGAGCTTCGGTGCGGCCCCATTTGCACCGGTTTGACAGGAACCGATACTAAAGGGTCCTTTAGTACCGGTTCCAGAGGGCGAGGCGGCCGGCAGGCTTTTGTACCGGTTTTGTGCGGACCTTTTGCACCAGTTGGTGTTACCAACCGGTGCAAAAGGGTTGTGCCAGGCAGCTGCAGTGGGGGGCCCCACGGCCAGACCCTTTAGCACCGGTTTGTAACACAAACCGGTACTAAAGGCCCATCTTTAGTACCGGTTTGTGTTACAAACCGGTGCTAAAGATTTCCCTACATATTTCTTCCACCCCCCGAGCCAGCTCCATTTTTGCTGCTCGAGCTCACCTCCATTTCTTGCTCTCTCTTTCCTCTCCCAATCTTGAGTTCATCACATTTTTCTCCAACATTTGTCAATATTGGTGGCACCTACCTATACAAGGGTTAGCAACTTCATCCTCTCTTCCGGCATTTCAAGTTTAGCTCATTTTCTTACTAGTTTAGCTCATTTAATTTTTGTAGTGCTAGCTAGGTGTTTGATGAAATGCGTAAGTTAGGGATTTCATTTGTTTTATATGCATTTTGAGCTCAAATTAAAGTATGATTTGTGGTTTTTTATAGTGTCGTCCCGTCCCCTTTCTCACCGCCGTCGATCGCCCGCTTCGCCCCGTCACCGACACCACCTCGGTGAGCCTCTTGTTTTTATCTTTTATTTTAAAAATCTTAGTTTGTATGATTTAGATGCACAATTATTACTTGTATAATTTTCTTATTTGTATAATTGTTTGTTATATATAGTGTCATAGTTTCAATTAATGAATGTTTATGAGAACTATGTATTAGATTTGGTCGCTACTCTACTTTTGTTTAAATGTGGTGAACTGTTGTATTAATGAATTTGGTCACATATCTCTATTTGATATATTTGTATAATGCAGATGACCAGGGAATGGATGTACGGTGACCGACGCTGTCCCGAGTTCATTGATGGCATGCATAATTTTCTCCGTGTGGCTGAGTTAAACAAGCAGAATGGTTTTATATTTTGTCCATGCGATTACTGTAAGAATAAGAGCAATTACCCTTCCTCAAGAACCCTCCACTCCCACCTGTTGCGAGCAGGCTTCATGCCCAATTATTTTTGTTGGACCAAGCACGGAGAAAGAGGGGTTATAATGGAAGACAATGAAGAAGAGGATGATGACAACTATCCTGTGTTCTCTGAACACGGTGGTACTACAATGGAGGAAGACGAACCTAAACATGAGATCATTGTTGATGATCAGTCCGATGATGATCTTCGTCGGGTCATTATTGATGAACAGATAAACTACGGAAGTGAGAACGAGTGGTCGAAGTTGGAGCGCATGTTAGAGGATCACAAAAAATTGTTGTACCCAAATTGTGATGATGGCCAGAAAAAGCTGGGTACCACCCTGGAATTGCTGCAATGGAAGGCACAGAATGGACTATCTGACAAGTGATTTGAAAACTTGCTGAAAATATTAAAGAGGATGCTTCCAAGAGATAACGTATTGCCCCATAGTACGTACGAAGCAAAGAAGATTGTCTGCCCTCGAGGATTAGAGGTGCAGAAGATACATGCATGCATCAATGACTGCATCCTCTACCGCGGTGAGCACGAGAATTTGAATGCATGCCCGATATGCGGTGCATTGCGGTATAAGATCAGGCGAGATGACCCAGGTGATGTTGAGGGCGAACCGAGCCCAGGAAGAGGGTTCCTGCCAAGTTGATGTGCTATGCTCCTATAATACCACGGTTGAAACGTTTGTTCCGAAACAAAGAGCATGCCAAGTTGTTGCGATGGCACAAAGAAGACCGTAAGGAAGACGAGATGCTGAGACACCCGCTGATGGGTCGCAGTGGAGAAACATCGACAGTGAGTTCAAAGATTTTGCAGCTGACGCAAGGAACTTAATGTTTGGTCTAAGTATAGATGGCTTGAATCCGTTTGGTGAGCAGAGCAGCAGTCATAGCACCTGGCCCGTGACTCTATGTATCTATAACCTTCCTCCTTGGTTGTGCATGAAGAAAAAGTTTATTATGATTCCAGTGCTTATCGAAGGCCCGAAACAACCTGGCAACGACATTGATGTGTATCTGAGGCCATTAGTTGACGAACTTTTACAGTTGTGGCGTGAAGAAGGTGTATGTGTGTGGGATGAGTACAAACAGGAGGAATTTGACCTACGAGCGTTGCCGTTTGTAACCATCAATGATTGGCCTGCTCTTAGTAACATTTCAGGACAGTCAAACAAGGGATACAATGCATGCACGTACTGTTTAGGTCAGACTGACAGTATATATTTAGGTAACAAGAATGTGTACCTGGGGCATCGTCGATTTCGTACAAGACAGCATCCCGTAAGAAAGAAAGGCAAGCATTTCAAAGGTGAGGCAGATCACCGGACGAAGCCTACCCTCCCTGCTGGTGATGTTATATATGACATGGTCAAGGATTTAAAAGAAATCTTTGGAAAGGGTCCTGGCGGACAATCTGTTCCGAATGACGCTGACAAACGAGTACCCATGTGGAAGAAGAAATCTATATTTTGGGACCTACCCTATTGGAAATTGCTAGAGGTTCGCTCTGCAATCGACGTGATGCACGTGACGAAAAATCTTTGCGTGAACCTGCTAAACTTCTTAGGCGTGTATGGGAAGACGAAAGATACAGTGGATGCATGGCAGGACCAGCAACGTATACACGAAGGAGACAACGTGAATCCAGAGAAGTATCAAGGTACTGCCAGCTACGCTCTTACCAAATAAGAGAAGGAGATCTTTTTTCAAGTCCTGAGCAGTATCAAGGTCCCGTCTGGCTACTCGTCGAATATAAAGGGAATAATAAACATGGCAGAGAAAAAGTTCCAAAACATAAAGTCTCATGACTGCCACGTGATTATGACACAATTACTTCCGGTTGCATTTAGGGGTGGACCTGAAGCTCGAGGCTCGAGGCTCGGCTCGGGCTCGACAAGGCTTGGCTCGGGCTCGGCTCGGCTCGAAGGTGGTGCAAGCCAAGCCTAAACCTATCGGACAAGGCTCGAGGCTCGACAATCCGGCTCGGTGAAGCTCGCAAGCCGGCTCGAAGGCTCGATGAAATATAAAAATTTGACATGGCCTTCGCCAAAAATGTAACATTTGACAATTGTAATCAACAATAGAGCATGAATATATTCATAACATAGTCTAATAAGTTTCACAAAGCATGAAATAAGCACCACTGATATTCTTTTGCTTTAGTTTTTTTGGCTATATAAAAAGTTTCCAGCAACCAAATATATCAAATAAGAGTATAAGACTTATTTACAATATTTTGGTTCAGTTTTTTCTGTACAGAAGATTCCATCTTTTAGTCTACGTTTCTTCAGTTTTTCTTGCTCTATAGAAGAATCCATCAATCAAGGAGAGAGAACCGGTGAAGTGCATGAGGTTGTTGGGATCCATGGTAGATTGGTTGTGGGGCGATTCCTACGAATTAAAAATGGAGTAAAGATCTCTATTCCCTGCTGTTTCTGCATCGAAGGAATGGGATCACGAGCGGCGGCGGAGAGAAGATTGGAGACGCGGCAGTGGGTAAATGGGCACGGGAAGTGGCCGGTGGAGGGAGGAGCATGCGAGCACTCTCCTCATGGCGGGTGGACAGCAGCCTGATTCAGTGGCCTTGGAGATGCTGTACGGGGCCGCGATGACGCCGCCGATCACACCCGCGGTGCTCGCCGTGCAGATGATGCAGCCGGCCTGGCGCGGCACCATGACGCGCGCCGCGTGCTTGATCCCGGCGATGGCGGACCGCGCGTTGACCGCCATGGTGCGGTCGTAGTCGGCGAGGTCGAGGGAGGCGATGGAGTCCACGGCCATGGGCCCCGTGACGCCCGCGTGGTTGTACATGACGTCGAGCCGGCCGTGGCGCGCCACCGCGAGGTCGACGGCGGCTGCGACTTGCGCCTCGTCCGTGACGTCGCAACGGGCGTAGCTGGCGTCCGGCCCGAGCTCGGCGGCGACGGCGCGGCCGAGGTCGTCCTGGACGTCGGTGAGGATGACCCTGGCGCCGTTCCTGACGAACTCCGCGGCAGTCGCCTTGCCGATGCCACTTGTCCCGGCCGGCGGCGGCGTTACGAGGCTGCGAGGGAAAGGAGATAGGCAGTGGTGAGGGGATCGATTGGAGACGAGGACGTTTGGAAAGAAATCTGGGGGCAGGCTCGCGAGCCGTACGAGCCGAGCCGCAAGCTCGCCGAGCCGAGCCTCGAGCCCACTTAACAGGAATTTTTTAGCACCAAGCCGAGCCAGGCTCGGCTCGAGATTTACCGAGCCTGGCCGAGCCGAGCCACAAGCCGGCTCGGCTCGGCTCGATTCCACCCCTAGTTGCATTGAGGGGGCTTCTACCGGAAAACGTTCGAGTACCCATTGTGAAGCTATGTGCATTCCTCAATGCAATTTCTCAGAAGGTAATCGATCCAGTAACTCTACCAAGTTTACAGAAGGATGTGGTCCAACGTCTTGTCAGCTTCGAGTTGGTGTTTCCACCATCCTTCTTCAATATTATGACGCACCTCATAGTTCACCTAGTCCAAGATATTTCCATTCTCGGTCCTGTATTTCTACACAACTTGTTCCCCTTTGAGAGGTTCATGGGAGTCTTAAAGAAATACGTCCGTAACCGTGCTAGGCCAGAAGGAAGCATGTCCAAGGGCTATGGAACAGAGGAGGTCATTGAGTTTTGTGTTGACTTTATTCCTGATCTTAAGCCGATCGGTGTTCCTCAATCGCGCCATGAGGGGAGACTGCGTGGAAAAGGCACGCTAGGAAAGAAAGCAACAACAAGTATGGACGGGCATTCTTTCACTCGAGCACACTACACAGTTCTACAAAATTCCAGATTGGTGGCTCTGTATATCGTGGAACACATGGATATTTTACGCTCCAAATACCCGGAGCAGACCGACTTCTGGATTAAAGGAAAACACGAAGACACTTTCGGCAGTTGGTTGCGTACACATCTCATTAATAGCACCACTGTTGGAGAAGAGCTATACTTGTTGGCCAAGTAACCATCTTCGACTATATTGACTTTCCAAGGGTACGAGATAAATGGGAATACATTTTACACGGACACCCAAGACAAAAAGAGCACTAACCAAAACAGTGGTGTCCGCTTTGATGCAACAAACGACAATGGGACAAAGGACACATATTATGGTTGCATACAGCAGATATGGGAACTTGACTATGACCTTATTTTAAGATCCCTTTGTTTCAGTGCAAATGGGTCAACCTGTCAGGCGGGGTAGAGATAGACCCGCAGTCCGGAATGACTACAGTGGATCTCAAAAATCTTGGGTACCACACCGAGCCATTCGTCATAGCCAATGATGCGGTTCAGATTTTCTATGTGAAGGATATGTCTTCCAGACCGAAAAAAAAGAAAAGATAAGCAAGCTGATACATCATACGACGAGCCAAAGCGCCACATAGTTCTTTCAGGGAAAAGAAACATCGTGGGAGTGTAGGAGAAGACAGACATGTCAGAAGATTACAAAAAGTTTCATGAAATTCCGCCCTTCAAAGTGAAAGTTGATCCAAGCATCCCGTTAAATGATGAGGATTCTCCATGGTTACGGCGCAATCAGAAGAAAGGATCGACATACGCGAAGAAAACAAAATAGATAGGGGGATGTTATTGGTGATGTGTAATAATGTATTAAACCTTTTATGTAACTGTGTTATGAAAATTCAGAAGAAAACTCTTATATTATATCACGGTTTCCCCTGCATATACAGCCCGTCGGTGGATTTTTAGAAATTCAAATTATATAAAAAACAATCAAACATGCATTTTGCTTAATTTTTTTGATGATATAGATTTAAATCTATGTCAAATTTACTCAAATCATCCATTTAAAATTTGAATATATTCAACATAGTCAAACTTTAAAATTACCAGTACCAAAATATTATACATGTCCAGGGTTAAGTTTGATATAAAGTTTGTCAAATTTGGACAATTAAATCAATAGAATAAAGAAATCAGAAAAATGAACAAAGAAAAAAGAAATTTGAAAAAGATACCATTTGCACCGGTTGTTGGCTACAACCGGTGCTAAAGGTTGGCTTCGCGCGCGCTAATGTAAAGCGGCCGAAAAAAGACCTTTTGCACCGGTTGTTGGCTACAACCGGTGCTAAAGGCCTTTTTGCGGTTTTTATAGCACGCTCTGCCTCTTCTCATCCTCATTTGCGTGCACACACCGTCTTCATCGATTCCTCCGGCGAAGCCCTGTGTGATTTTTCCGGCGAAGCCCTGCCCCGGCGCCGCCCCGTCCACCGGCGATTCTCCGGCGAGGCTCCACCCCTCCGGCGCGCTCCATCGGCGTCCGTCCACGCGTCCCCTCTGCCCCTGCCCCGGCGCCGCCCGGCCCGTCGATCTCGCCTTCCCGTCGCCCTGCTCCGTGCTCCGCCGCGCGCGCCCCCCTCCGTCTCGTCCCCTCCTCGACCTACGGCCGCCACGAGCACGTCGACCTCTGGCCGCCACGAGGCCGTCGCCGTCCGGGTCTCCCTCCACACCACCACCGCCGCCGCCGGCCGCCCAAGGTGAGAGCTTTAATTTTGCATTCTCTTTTTTTTGTTATTTCTCCATAGTTGCATTATATAGCTATGAAAATTAGAATATTGATATGCAAATTGGTTGCTATTGTAGTTGCAATATTTTTGTTATTTCTCCATTAGTTGCTATAAAAAATTACATTCTTATTTTTATTTAAAATTGCTATTAGCTATGAAAATTAGATTGCTATTTAGCTATGAAAATTAAATTGCTATTAGCTATATGAAATTGTAGCAAATTTAGCAAAGTTAGAAAATTTAGCAAAGTTAGAAAATGTAGCAAATCTAGTAAAGTTAGAAAATGTAGCAAAGTTAGCAAGGTTATTTGATGATTGTGTTAGCAAAGTTAGAAAGCAAATTAAGTTAGAAAACAATGTTAAAAATTGTGTTAGGAAAACAATGTTAAAAATTGTGTTAGGAAAACAATTTTTGTTAATACTCCATAATTAGTTGCAATATTTTTGTTAAGAAATATTTGTTGCAATTTTTGTGTATAAGAAATTTAAATTTGCTTGCTACTTAAAATTTGTGTACTTTCTAACCTTGATGCTATGAATTTTAAATTTGCAGTGACATTGAGCTATGGAGGACGACGCCCCCTTCATCCGAGACGAGGAGAAGGAAGAGCGAATGACAGCAATTATTTTTGAGAAGACCCTTGGAGTAAATACCGATGGAGAAGATTCCGATGAAGATTCCGATGGAGAAGATTTCAGCGCAAAATGTTTGAATGACTCCGGTGAGGGACTTGAGCTAGAAGAAATAAGAGACGACGACGAAGTGCCCTCAGCAAACTCCGGCGAGGTATATATATATTAAGTCTTGTTGATCACTGGATGCATTAATTGATTTATATTGCACTTATTAACGAATCATTTCTCTTTTAGCCCTCCGGATCTAAGCCTCCAAGTTCGACAAAGACGCAACGAGGCCCGAACCAAAGGATAAAGCTTCAAGATGGTGCAAAGTTGTTGATCGACGAAGTTGCTGCTGATGGCAAACCGACGAAACCCGAAGACACCTCCCGTAGATATGTAGTTCAATGCGGAGTTCTTGTTAGGGACATGATCCCGATCACCATTGCAGAATGGAATAAGCCAGTTAAAGCCAACATTGGAGCAAGTTATGTCGACAAAAGAGCTAAAGATTTGCTTTGGGACACGCTCTTGGAATCTTTCAGCCTACCGGTAGGTCTCGAAGAGAAGAAGAAGGACAAAGTCAAGCAGTGGACTCTTAAGAAGATGGCCACACAATTCAACAACTGGAAGAAAACATTGTGGAGAAAATATGGGAAGAAAACTCCAGAATTCACTGGACATCTAGAGAAGATAAAAGATGTGTGGACCGAATTTGTGGCGTATAAGAAATCGGACGTCGCTGTGGCCCGATCGGCCAAAAATAAGTTGAATGCTAAGAAGAAGAAATATTTCCATACTTTGGGGTCAGGTGGCTACAAGACTGTCTTGCCTAAGTGGGAATCCTTTGAAAACGACCTGCGTAAAAAAGGGATCACTCCACAGACAGATGACTGGCTCGAGAGGTCCAAGTACTGGTTGTTCGCGCATGGGGCAGTGTTGGACCCAGACACATGGCTGATTGTTGCAAAGGGGAAATGGAAGAAAAGAATTACAAGGGTCGTAAAAAAACTAGAGGACGCAATAGAGAAAGTCAAAAAGGGAGAATTTGTTCCCGATAGAGAGGACGACGAGCTGACACTCGCCCTCGGGAATCCTGAACACGACGGACGATGTTGAGGTAGAGGAGCCGACGTTAATAAGTATCAAGGATTTCCGGCGGACGTTGCAACTTATAGAAAGTGATGGAGGGATAATAACCCGGTAGGCCCATGACGAGGAAAACATGACCCGCCAGGCAGGAGGCCCGGCGAGGCCAGTTAACCCTCAGCATAGGCCGGGTTACGGTGCTGGGCCGGTATCTTGGCGATGACCCGGCTATTCATGAAGAATGTTCCAGAAGGTCCAGAGGCGGTTCAAGAGGCGGTTCTATACTTGGAATACACGAAGGATAAAGGAGTAGTAGTAGGACTCAGAGTTCGGGTAGAACCCGGCCTATCATGTACGCGACCAGGAGGCCCGGTATCTATATAAACCGGCCCCTGCCCCTTAGACAAGAGAGACTTTTCGTAACCCAAGCTTTAGGCGAGACATACAATCCTTGTAACCTAGATCGAGATCCGGCTCTGTTGTAGTAGCCGGGTTATCGAGACAGAGATCGAGATTAATAATAAGATAGCAGGAAGTAGGTCTTTATCTCCAATGGAGAGGCCGAACCTGGGTAAACCTTTGTCCCCTGCCGTGCTAAACAAACACCCAGACACCAGAGTCGCCTTGCCCAAAAGTTTAAGCTACCCTCAAGTAGCATCTGCCGTGTTTTCTACCCCACGACAGTTGGCGCCGTCTGTGGGAATCGCGTCCAAGGGTGTCACCATCATGGGTGAAGCAAGGCAAGGGGTCGAAAACTTCGTCTTTGGCCAGATCACAACCAATGAGCAAGGAGAGCTCATCGTTGATGATTTTGGCTGGGGACCGGACTCGGATCTACTAGAATCAGGTGATGTTATTCCAATTGGCCAAGTTAATGTTTTTGTGGGCATGATTACAACTAGATCTGCTAGTGATGGAGATTATGAATCTGTGTCAGGAGCCGCCACAATTGTTCAATCTGATGGAGAGGAATCAGTTGGCACAGCTGAAGTTGAGGGGTCCTGAACACGCTGGAGGAACGGCTGGATGACCCGGCAGGAATCCCGGGCGACGCGGTGGAACGAGCCGGGTCGGAATCAATCTTGCCCCTGTTCGAAGGCCGGTTTGGGTATGATGCAGAAGAAGAGGATGATGAGGAACAAGAGTCAAGTCCAAGCCCGGTACGTAGGGTAGCGGTGTACACCGCGCCTTCGTCCAGCATGCAACCGTCACCATCAGCTGTTGTTCCACCGGTCTTTACCCCGGGTCAACAGCAGCTGCCCCCAATTCTGGAGTTGGCAGAACAGAGGGTTGATGGAGAGCCGGCTTCGGTCTCGGAGGAAAGCGAGGGTACGGCAAGATACAGAAACAGTTTTGGGTTCCTGCATAACCGGGCCCAAGGAGAGGAAAGAAGTAACATAGCAGCTGCCCCGGCCTTGTTTAACAATGGCCTGGTCTTAGATCCATCAGCACTTACAAGGTTGGTTACTCCAGAAAACGCAGCAGTTAGAGCAATGGAATTGGATACAGCACGCCGAGCGTTGGAGCAGATGCGCAGGGACGCCGAGGCAGAGAGGCAAGAAATAGAAGCAAGAAAGAAGCAAATAGAAGAGGAGGAAAATCGTCTCAACGAGGCAACCCGGGCACACCGGAGGAGGCATCAAAGCCGGCTGGGCCTTGGGGAAAGTATAGCAAACCCAGTGCCTGTGGCAGCATTGTTCAGAACTCCAGAAGACCAGCCTATTGGCGCAACTCAGGTGGCACCAGTGGCTAGGGCAAGTACAGAGCAAATAGAGGAACAGCGAGAACTGATGTAGCAGCAACAGCAGCGCCGGGTTTGCCCGCTGGAGGAGCCAGGGGAAATCCGGGTCTGCCGCCTAGAACACCAAGGTTTCACACGCCGGTGGGTCACTATTCAAATCCAGCGGATAACGTGTATGCAGCAACCTTGGCACTTGATAGAATTCCACTGGGAAATACACCGGCAGAGATTGAAGCCCGGCGTGCCATAGATATGTTACGTACTGCAGTAGTTCAGCAGACACAGTATTCAAGAGAGAAAAGTGCGTTGCATTCTACAACGTATCGTAGTAGGAGCCGCAATGGAGGAAACCCGCCGTTGGCCGGGCCTGCAGCGGCACAGCAGCCAAACCCGCCCCAGCAAAATCAGAATCAAAATAATCAGCAGCATCAACCCGCCCCAGCAATTTCCATAGCACAGCAGATAGTTAATAGATCACGCGCAGGGAGAAGTGCAGGTAATGCAAACCCGGTAGTACCTGCAGCAGGAGTACCTCAAGGAGGACCGGGCCCTGCGCCAGCCGCGTCTGCAAGCTCACCCGGTAATGTCAATGTTTCAGCAAGTTCTTCTAGTTTAGCCGGGCCAAAATGTCTTTCAGATTCCATCAGAGCAGAACCTTTCCCTGAGAAGTTCAAAGAGCCAAGCAAGATATCCAACTATGAGCCTAGCATGGATCCGGCTAGTTGGTTGAGCAGTTATGAGATGGCAATGTGTATACGCAATGCCACAGAGAATGTTTGCGCCAAGTACATGTATTTGATGATGAGTGATGGAGCAGCAAAGTTGTGGTTTAAAAATCTACCAGAGAAATCCATTAATTCCTGGGATGAGTTGAAGGCAGTTTTCACCAAGCATTTTCAGGGTACGTGCAAGCGTTTGTTTTCCATCGAGGATCTTGATCGGTGTATACAGAAAAAAGGCGAGTCAGCACGTCATTGGATGGGCCGGGTCACGGAGATCTTGCACTCCTCATCTGGTATTGAGCCAAAGGACGCCATTTCATCAATGGAGAAAACTTGTAAGTATGCACCACTTGTCCAGAAGCTGGGTCGCATGAAGGAAGGGCACCGGGTTAAACCGGTCACCATGGCAGAGTTGATGGATGCTTGCAACAGGCATGCAGCCACAGACAAGACTCAGGATGAGCCTGAGGAGGAGAAGGGGAAAGGCACGGCAAATAATGGTGGAAGGAACAATAATGGCTCGGGTAACAACAATAACAGTAACCAGAATCAACATAAGCGAGGTCACAATGATGGTAGTTCAGAGTTAGTGGCAAATACCAATGCCGGGTTTCAGAGGCAAAGGATGGATGGGAACTATCAGGAAAACAGAGGATATCAGGAAAATAGGGGTTATCAGGAAAACAGGGGTTCTCAAGGCAACAATTGGAATTACAACAGTGGAAATAATTACCAAGGATCGCGTCCAATGAGTAATGAGGAGGCCTTCAGGATGCCGTGTCCTCGTCATAGCAAGAACGGCAGAGCCGCCAATCATTCTTTGGCTCAGTGTGTGGATCTGAACAGGTGGAAAAACAATGAGGTGCAGAGAGCTTTGCAAGGAGCAAATAGAAGTGGAGGACCCGGCACGGGTGGTAACCCGGCCTCGGGACCTTTGACTGGAGCAAACGCGGTACCTACGGGAAATCCGGGTCAGAACCAAAATCAGAACACAAGTAACCAAGGTGGATTTTCACAGCAGCCAAGGCAACTTGGTCAGTATCATATATACACAAGTGGCACAACCAAGAGAGAGAGGAAAATAGTCAAGAGGGCAGTTAACACAGTGGCTGCAGGAGTTCCGAGATATTTGAGGTGGTCAGAGCATACAGTTACTTGGAGTAGGGCGGATCATCCAGAGGTGGTGGAGCACCCGGGTCTTCTTGCGTTGGTTGTGGCTCCCCAAGTTCATGGTTTTGAGTTAAAGAAAGTGCTGATGGACGGTGGCAGTAGCATCAATATTTTGTACTGGGACACGTTTGTGCGCATGGGTTTGAAGGAGTCACAGTTGCAGAGAACGTCAACAATTTTTCATGGTATAGTTCCGGGAAAATCAGCTACACCAGAGGGTAAAATTTCATTGGAGGTAGCTTTTGGTGAGTCTATCCATAACTTCAGATCAGAGTGGCTCACGTTTGAGGTGGTAAAGTTTCCAAGTCCATATCATGCATTGTTGGGAAGGCCGGCCTATGCCAAGTTCATGGCAAGGCCGTGTTATGTGTATCTCCAGTTGAAAATACCGGGTCCTCATGGGATCATTACAGTGCATGGTAACAGAGATATTGCGGCAGAGTGTGATGAGGGGGATGCAGCTTTAGCAGAGCATGCTTGTGCTAAGGAGGAATTGAAAGCTTACAGAGCAAATCTTGACCCGCAGGATAACACAGCACTTAAAAGGCCAACAACAGAGGATGATAGGGCAAAGTTCAAAGCTGCCAGAGATACAAAGATGGTGGATTTTGTGCCTGGAGATTCTTCCAAGCAGTTCGCCATTGGGACCAACTTAACTGATAAATAGGAAAGCGCGCTCATCGAGTTCATCCGTGAGAATAGGGATGTTTTTGCATGGACACCTAGTGACATGCCAGGCATTCCAACTGAACTCGCTGAGCACAGCTTACATGTTGATCCTAAGGCAAGGCCGGTAAAACAGGGTATGAGGAAAATGAATGCAGAAAGAAGGAAAGCAATTGGAGAGGAGATAGCCCGGCTTTTGGAGGCCGGCTTTATCATGGAAGTGTTTCATCCAGAGTGGTTAGCTAACCCGGTTTTGGTTCTGAAAAAGAACAACGAGTGGAGGATGTGTATTGATTTCACAAGTTTGAACAGGTTTTGTCCCAAAGATCCGTTTCAGTTACCGCGTATTGATCAAATCGTGGATGCAGTAGCAGGTAGTGAGCTTTTGTGTTTCTTGGATGCTTATTCAGGGTATCATCAGATCAAGTTGAACAAAAATGATTGGGAAAAAACGTCATTTATCACCCCCTTTGGTGCTTTTTGTTACAAGACCATGACTTTTGGGTTGAAGAATGCAGGGGCAACTTATCAGAGGTGTATTCAGAATTGTTTTCATGATCAGATTGGGCGTAATGTGCATGCTTACGTTGATGATGTGGTAATAAAGTCAGAGAAAGCCGAGTCATTTATTCGTGATCTTACAGAGACATTCAAAAATCTGAGGGAGTACCAGATGAAGCTTAATCCTACAAAGTGTGTGTTTGGAGTTCCAGCGGGAAAGTTACTTGGTTTCATTGTGTCAGAGCGGGGAATTGAGGCAAACCCGGAAAAAATTAGAGCCATTCAAAGCTTGAAAAAGCCAGAGGAACTGAGAGATGTCCAGAAGTTGACGGGTTGTGTGGCAGCGTTAAGCCGGTTTATTTCCCGGCTCGGAGAGAAAGCAATTCCTTTGTACAAGTTACTGAAGAAAACAGATAATTTCGTGTGGAATCAAGAGGCAGATGAGGCATTTGGGCTTTGAAGAAACAGCTGTCAGAAGCGCCAGTTCTGGCGGCGCCGGGTCCCAAGGAGCCCATGCTATTATATGTCGCTGCCGGGCCTCAAGCTGTGAGTGCCGTGGTGGTGGTCGAGAGAAAAGAGGAAGGAAAAGAAAACCCGGTGCAAAGGCCGGTCTATTATGTTAGTGAGGTGTTATCAGAAACCAAGCAAAGGTACCCGCATTGGCAGAAGTTAGTGTATGGTGTTTTCATGGCCAGTAGAAAGTTGAAACCATATTTTCAGGAGCATCCAATTACGGTGGTTAGTTCTATACCCTTGGCAGATATTATTAGAAATTCAGAAGCTACTGGGAGAGTTGCCAAGTGGGCCATAGAGATGGGGGATTATCACATTGAGTATGTGCCTCGCACAGCTATTAAATCTCAAGCATTGGTGGATTTTCTTAATGATTGGACGCAGTTGAATGCGCCACCTCTCACCCCGAGTCTCAAATCGTGGGTTATGCATTTTGACGGGTCTAAGCAAGAGCAAGGATCAGGAGCTGGAGTTGTGCTAACTTCTCCCAAAGGTGATAAGTTGAGTTATGTTTTGCAAATTCACTTTGATTGTTCCAATAATGTGGCAGAATATGAGGCATTGTTGCATGGTTTGCGTATGGCAAAAGGATGAATGTCAAGCGTATCAAGTGCTATGGGGATTCAGATCTTGTGGCGCAGCAAGTGTCAGGAACTTGGGACAGAAAAGATGCAACGATGGCGGCTTACAGGCGAGAGGTGGATAGAGTAGCCGGGTTCTTTTCAGGCTATCAGGTGGATCATATTGACCGCAGAAAAAACGATGCTGCAGATGCTTTGTCAAGACTCGGTTCTCGCAGAGAGCCGGTTCCACCAAATGTTTTCTTGGACGAGCTATGGACGCCATCAGTCAAGCTTCAGGATGCAGAGGAGCTGGCGGGTCAGGAGGACCCGGATTCACAGTTGGTAGCAGCAACACATGAGATCCCAGAGTGGACAGAACCTTATTTGGCGTATCTTTTGCGTGGTGAGTTGCCACAACAGGAAGTTATAGCCCGGCAGATCGTGCGCCGGTGCAAGGCCTACGTGGTTATTGATGGCGAGTTGTACAAGAGAAGTGTCTCAGGCGTGTTTCAGAGGTGTGTCTCTGGAAAGGAGGGCCGGCAAATTTTGAAGGAAATTCATGAAGGGGATTGTGGTCATCACGCTTCAACAAGGTCATTGGTAGCAAAAGCTTTTAGACATGGTTTCTTTTGGCTCACAGCCCAGGCAGATGCAGAGCGCTTGGTGAATAGATGTGATGGGTGTCAGAGATATGCCAGACAGATTCATGTGCCGGCTCAGGAACTGCGCACCATACCTTTGACTTGGCCTTTTGCAGTTTGGGGGCTTGACATGGTGGGTCCTTTTAGCATGTCTCCTTGCAAGAAAACCCACCTCTTGGTTGCCATTGATAAGTTTACAAAGTGGGTTGAAGTTATGCCTGTTACAAATTGTGAGGCGGCTACAGTGGTCAAGTTTATGAAGCAGATCATACATAGGTTTGGATATCCTCATAGTATTATCACAGACAATGGTACTAATATGTCACTTGGAGAGATGGCAAAGTTTTGTGGAAATAATGGTATACGTTTGGATGTTGCCTCAGTTGCTCATCCTCAGGCCAATGGACAAGTTGAACGAGCAAATCAGGAGCTGCTTAGAGGTTTAAAACCACGCCTCCGGGTCCCGTGTCTCAGAGCCGCCGGAGCGTGGGTTGAGGAGTTGCCATCAGTTGTTTGGGGAATTAACACAACACCCAACAGATCTACAAAGATGACCCCTTTCTTTATGGTGTACGGGGCAGAGGCAGTTTTGCCAAGTGATATTATTCATGACTCGCCTCGCGTGGCGGCTTACGTTGAGATAGAAAATGAGCAGACCCGGCAAGATTCTGTGGATTTGCTGGAAGAAAACAGAGAGCAAGCACTGGAAAGATCAGCAATATATCAGCAAGATTTGAGGCGGTATCATAGTCGCCGGGTTAAAACTCGCACTTTCCAGGAGGGTGATCTGGTATTGCGATGGGTGCAGTCCAAGGAAGGGATGCACAAGTTATCACCTCCTTGGGAGGGGCCCTTCATCGTAAGCAAGAAATTGGACAATGGTTCATACTACTTAGTGGACGCAAGAGAAAAGTCAGAGACAGTCAATGATACCACACACTCCACCTTTTCCATGGAAGAGCGTGAGAGGCCGTGGAACATTGCGCAGCTGCGCCCATATTATACTTAGCAAGAGAAAGATGTAAAAGTTGTAACACACGATGTAACAGGCAGCAGGTTTCAGACGCGCTCTTTTCCTTACCAGGGTACCTAAGGGGACTGGAAGGTTTTTAATGAGGCGGCTTGCTGACCTAACCTTTTCTATCAATAAAGTAAAGGTTGAACAGAAATTTTCTTTGTCTCAGTTTACTTTTTTAAGCCGGTTATTTTTTATTTGCATCATAATAGTTCTTTTGATCAGCTTGGTCCTGGGGGCTTGTTATTGAAAAGTGCTAAGTTATTTCCCCAGGACCCGGCCCCAGTGGTTATCCGGGTTTCAAATATTGTAACCCGGCAGAGCAGTTCACAGTTTGTTCTATTGAGTAATATGTGTGTTTAGTTTCAGTATCAGTCATTTTTAGTTGATTTTATATCTTGAGGACGCCCAAAGAGTGCGTCCCGCCAGTATTTTGGATCAATGGGGTACTGTGGCATAAGCCCTTTACTTTATAAACATTGATCCAGGTCTTGGGGGCTCTTACTGCAAAAGTCTGTAGCTGCAATCCCAAGACCCGGCTTTTATGCCACTAGTATTCTTGGTTATCTTGCTGTGCAGCTGATGTGACTCGCGACTTTATGGCCTGATTGCACACCTGGAAATTCAATCAACCATGAAGCCCGTTGGGACTTGGTTCGACCCTGTTTTTCTCAGAGAAGTTGCGCCAGGGTATCCATGCGAAAGCCGGCTCACAGTTAAAGACACCAAAAGGGTCATCGAAACCACAGAAGAACAAGTATTTTGACAGGTAAAGACATAATACGATTACTGCAAAGTTTTACAGCGCACGAGCGCACATCACAGGCATAGTATCAAAATACGGCTAAGTTATTACAATACTGTGCCCCAAGGGCCAAATAAGACAAGTTTTTATGCAGACATAGCTGCTGAGCAATTGTTTAAGAACCGGCTTCAGGAGCCGGGTTAGTGGAAGGAGTGGTGGCTGGAGTATCTTCCTTGGCGCTGGCCGAGTCATCCTTCGCCGTTTCTGCTTCTACTTCCCGGTTCTTGGGGGCTCTGTTGTTGCGCCATGTCACAAGCTGAAGGGATTGAAAGTAGTTTCATCTTCATCTTCCACTGGTGCGCGCGATGGTGGTGGCACAGTGGGAGTTGAGGAGCTTGGCGCAGCGGAAGCACTGGGGACAGTGGGGCCTTCACCAATTGATTCCTTGTAGCTTTGAAGGAGGTCAATGCGTTGAGGTTCTTCATCAACAATTTCGTCATTGGTCTCGCTGTAGCCGTATTGTATGGAATTCAGTTTCAAGCCATTGGCAATTTGGGTAGCCACGTGCCGGGTTTGCTTCACAGCCCGGCTGTACGCTTTCCGATCAAAAGCAGTGCCATCTGCGTTGAACTGAGGAAATCCTGATGCAAGGGGACCCGGTTCCAAGTTGGGATAATAGGCTTTGGCCAAGGCCAAGCTGCGCATTGCACCGGCTCTGCACGCGGACCTCTTCAGCAATTGGATCCAGTTTGGCATCGTGGATAAATGAGCCAGTACTTCAGTATAAGTGCTGGGCGGGTTCTCCCAATTTCTGGCGGTTTTGATGACTTCGCAGCTACCAAAATATAATTGGCGCACCAGTGTATACATACATTTGATTTTCTCGGTGGCGGTTTTGCGAATGTTACCATCGCGCGCGCCTGCAAAGTGAAAACTATGTTAGGCATAGTTTATATGCCGGGTTTGGAAGAGAAAAATTTACCGGGTTTGAGAACATCATGCTTACCAACAAGAGAGGCAACCATAGCACTAATCATCTTTTTCAGGCGAGATAGCTCGCTGGTAGTTGCATCCAACTTCTGTTGAAGGTTGGTCAGCTGCTCTTGAAAGTTTTCTTCATGCTCTTGCATGTCCCGTTTCAGATCAGAATTTTCTGCTTCCAAGGTAGTTATTTTTTCTTCCAGGGCTTGAAGTTTGTTGGTTTCTTTAGCCCGGGCTTCAATCTCAGCTTTTAAGGTTCCTTGGAGCCGGGCTACTTCCTCATTGGCCTTGCTCACATGCTCCTGTTAAAAAAAAAGAGGCAAGTCAGAGTTCTTTACAAGGTTTTAAAGTTTACGAAGTGAAAAGTGAAGTCCCAGGTTGCTGCGGGCAGCTAACCCGGCACTTGGGGGCTACAGTTTTGAAGTTTTTAATGATTTGTGGAGTTAAAGGTGTGAAAGTCCCAGGTTGTTGCGGGCAACTAACCCGGCACTTGGGGGCTACATGGTTCAAAGTTTTGTTCTATGAAGTATGATTTTGATAGCGGAAAGTGTTTCAAGACCCGGCTTGTTATAAACATACAACCCGGGCCTTGGGGGATACAGGTTGAAGTTTTTTGCCAAGTTATTGTTGTTTCAAGCACCAAGTTCATCAACAAGTGATAATCTTGGAGCTTGGGGGCTAGTAAGGTTATGGTTATAGATAACTATATTAAAGATTACAAGAAGTAAAAGGACAGTAAATATTGTGCACCTGGTATCGTTTCTGAAGTAGGGTGACAAGTTCACTCTCCAAGTTCTTGTGATAAGCAATGCGAGAGAAGTACTCCTCGCACAGAGCAGGTGTGGACATGGAATCCAAAGCCGCCAAATCCAAAGAAGAAACTGGGTCCTTGCCCTTGGCAGAGGGATCCACTTTGACTTCAGGAGTAATAATCTTGGTAAGAGCTTGAGAGGCACTAGGAACCGGGCCTTGATGAGACCCGGTGATTTGCACTTCTGGGTCAATCTCTTTTGTCCCAGACCGTGTCCAGGAGATGAAGCATTGGTAGCTGGTTCAGGAGCAGGAGCAGGGGGACTTGGTGGTGAGGCTACCACGTTCTCAGCGCCAGATTCTTCTTTTCGAGCCGGCTCCTCGATTTGTACCTCCATTTCAGAAGGTTCAGTGGTGTGCGTGGAGGAGAGGCAACTGGAGGAGAATCCGGGTCTTCTTCTTCCACGATAGCCTTAGCACTGAAACAAAAGAGAAGCAGTTAGTCACAGCAAAGATTGCAAAGTATTGAAAAAGAAGAGATAGTGAAGCATTTCTAACCCGGTATTGATGTGAAAATCCTCGGGCGTGCTAACAGCGTCCGAGGAAGAAGTATCTGATGAACGAGAGCGTTTAGGGACCCGGATTTTTCCAGCTAAAGGATACTTTGAGCTGGGCGTCTTCTGGATGGATTTGGCCCAGCTTGATAAAGATTGTTGAGGGATACCTGAGTTCAAGGATACGTGGGCTGAAGAAGACCGGGTCCGCGGTCTCTTGTTTGCCTCGGCCTCCTTCTCAAGCTCCTTTTCCTGTGTTGGTACTTGAGTTTGAGATGAGTTCGTTGTACAAGTTGAAAAACGAGAAATTGGCACCTTTGCAATGGCGGCTCGGGTCCGCTTTTGTGGAGTGGGTGCAGCAGTTTCAGGACCCGGCAATGCATCTGAAGCCGGGTCAGAGGGGCCTGGAATAAGATGAGCCGGATTGTCAGTAGAAGGGCCCGGGTTTGGGACCTCGTTGTTAAGCAAGTTGATGAAGAGCCGGCCTAGGGAGTCTAGCTCACCTTCTTCTTCTTCTTCTTCTTGGTTGTCACTCTCTGTGTCTTCTTCAGCAGAGGAAGTGGGGGTGTAGTCAACGCTCCACCACTTGGAGTCCTGAGAAAAAGTTGCATGAGTAAAACCGTATACAAGATTTACCGGGTTATGATCTGCAGGGATATGAAAAGATAAAAGTTTTACCGTGGGAGGTTTGTTCTTGGCGCTGAACGGGGCGAGCCCGTTTTCCGCGATCTTAGTTTTCTTCTCACCAAGAAGCCTCTTGGCGTTCTTCACAATTTGGTCGTCAAGCAGTGTGATTTCAGAATATCGCATATCATCTGTGGTCTCTTCTGTGTATTCATAGAAGAGCCGGGTTCTGATACTCAGTGGCTGGATAAACCAGCCGATCCAGCACTTAACCAAATCTGTCCCACGGAGGCCATGGGCGAGTAGGGCTCTGGCCCGGCTGTGGAGGCCTTCAAGTGCTTCTCGCTTTTCCAATTCAGCGTAACTGTTCATCTTGGGGGTGTACACCAGTGCAGAATTTCTGAAGGCCGGGAATTTGGCTTCATCTGCTTCTGGAGAGGTGTCTTTGCAATAGAAATAAGTGTTTTGCCACCCCTTAGGGTGGCTGGCCAAAGCGAGAGCCGGGAAATTGCATTCCTTGCGGCGCTGGATGGAGACGCCCCCATACGGGCCCAGAGGTTGATTTTTACGAGATGGGTTGCAGTAAAAAATGTCAAGGAAGAAATCAAGGGATGGAGGAATCTGGAGATAGTCCTCACAGAAAACAACAAAGTTGCTGATGTTCAGGATTGAATTGGGCGCCACATCCATTGGAGTGAGCCCGTAATACTTAAAGACTTGACGAAAAAAGAGAGAACCCGGGGGGCGGAGACCCCGGGTTACGTGATCTAAAAGAACGACCACTTCACCTTTTTCAGGAGTGGGCCGGGTCTCCTCTCCAGGCGCACGCCACTGGATCTCCTCCTGAGGCGGGAGTTCACCCCGGTTCACGAATGACTGGAGCGTGGTCTTGGTTGCGCTGGACCGTGTCCAGTTCACAGGAGCGGCTGTGGGCGCACCGCTAGATCCGCCCTTTGCGGAGCTGGGAGGTTTCTTTGCAAGAGATTTTGCAGCTTTGGGCCCTCCTGCCATCTTCTTCTCTTCACCATGGTTGGAGATCAACGAGGTGCCTAAGCGGTAACAATGGCGAAGAACGATGAACATGATAAGAACCCTAGCTCAGATGCAAATGTGGATAGAGGAGTGCAGATTGAATCTAGACAAAATGAGGAGCGGAATCGGGTGCGCAGCACAAGTAAAAACAAAGATTGGAGTTACCTTGGAGATTAGTTGAAGTTGGAGAGCTCGATTCGAGATCGGATCTGCGGCTGCTACAGTGCTTGCGCGAAGTTGGAGATGAGTTTGAGAATGGGGAAAATGACTGCGCGAGGTCGTGGCCAGATATTTATAACCGCGGTGAAAACCCTAGGGGTAACATGGTAAAAATGAGTGGATAAGATAAGCATCTTCTCCGGGAAGTCAGCGACAATCAGACAGGACAAAAAGGATATTCCAACTCATTTATGGTGTCTCAGTGAGATGGCTGAGTAGAAATTTTCGCTAAGTGTTGGGTGTGAAACCCGGAGATACACGGTGTAGAATGAGAAAGCCGGGTCATGAGATAACCCGCCAAGAAGAGCTGGCTTAACAAGACAGAGGGAAATGAAACTTGATATCTTGTACATATTTATTATCTTTGTATTTCAGGTGATTAACCAGGCAAGCCAGAACACCAGCATTGATCAAGAAACAAACAACGCAAGATAGAAGCAAAGCGTGGCAACCTGGTTACCTGGTTAACCTGGGGGCTACTGATGGAGGGATAATAACCCGGTAGGCCCATGACGAGGAAAACATGACCCGCCAGGCAGGAGGCCCGGCGAGGCCAGTTAACCCTCAGCATAGGCCGGGTTACGGTGCTGGGCCGGTATCTTGGCGATGACCCGGCTATTCATGAAGAATGTTCCAGAAGGTCCAGAGGCGGTTCAAGAGGCGGTTCTATACTTGGAATACACGAAGGATAAAGGAGTAGTAGTAGGACTCAGAGTTCGGGTAGAACCCGGCCTATCATGTACGCGACCAGGAGGCCCGGTATCTATATAAACCGGCCCCTGCCCCTTAGACAAGAAGACTTTTCGTAACCCAAGCTTTAGGCGAGACATACAATCCTTGTAACCTAGATCGAGATCCGGCTCTGTTGTAGTAGCCGGGTTATCGAGACAGAGATCGAGATTAATAATAAGATAGCAGGAAGTAGGTCTTTATCTCCAATGGAGAGGCCGAACCTGGGTAAACCTTTGTCCCCTGCCGTGCTAAACAAACACCCAGACACCAGAGTCGCCTTGCCCAAAAGTTTAAGCTACCCTCAAGTAGCATCTGCCGTGTTTTCTACCCCACGACAGAAAGCGTTCCAGAAATAAGAAGAAGGAGTTGAACCGGTTCACGGCATTAGAACAGCAGGTGAAGGGGTTCCAGGAGCAACTGAACGCACTTACCCAGACAAGGGAATCTCAGCAGCTGGTGGTACAAGATCCTGCAGTCGATGCCGCCCCATCTCAGCGGAAAAGCAGCGTGGGTTCCATGCAGCTAGAAGATCCTGCAGTCGAACCGCCGGCGGCTCACTACCCCGTGGATGATATCACGGAGAAGACAAATTGTGTGCTACACATGCCGATGAAGAACATTAGTTTTCCGGTGGCGGATGGGTATGTTTTACCAAATCAACCTGGAGCAATCTTCCATTTTGCTCCGATTCCAGCTGGCTATGCTCGTGTCGGGGTGAAAACAGTTATGCCCGGATTCCATTCAATGGATCTTGACATTCCTGGATGTGACGACGAGAAGACACTGGGAGAAGTCGAGTTTGGTATCGTTCTATGGAATAAGAAATACATCATGTTTCCAGACGCAGCGCCAAGGCCACCGACTCCTCCGAGTAGAAATCCACCACCTCAAAGTCCACCCGACCTCCCCGACGATTGGGAGCCCGCCGCGAGTCCATCGCCCGTGCCGTCCCGTCAGCCGACTGATGCGCCCAGTAGTAATTTGCCAAAGCAGAAGCTGTTCACGTCGACTAGTACTATGCTCAGGAAAGACAGGTCCCCTGTCAAGAAACGTGCACGTGCAAACATATCCGAGAAAGTCAAGAGTCCTGAGAAGAAGTTAGCTTGCGAGATGACTTTATAGGAAATAACTACTAGCTTGCAAGAAGAGTCAAGAGCCTTTTTTGAACAGAAAAACTGCAGGCACAACTGCACCCCGTAAAGGAATTTCTGAAGACTATACCAATGGACAAAAAAGATTACACCGTTGACTACTTATATGACCCTCCACCGAAGCCCCTTTCAGACTATGAGCGCATTATTAACAAGCAACATAGCGCACAAATGAGCGCACAGACGGAGGAAGAAAAGAAATGCGGGAAACAAGTTGCTCAGCTCGGAGAACAAGAAGTACAATCGATTGCCCCGCTCATCGTGCCTTCTGATAAGGCGGCTCAGCAAATGCACGAGGAGACAAGTTACGACGTTGCTCCGCTAGCATATAAATATGTTCATGGGCAGCCTCTGGTCATGGATCCGAAAGCTCTAACAACACAGTTATGGAATTTGCATAACTGGTACATGGCCGCTGCAAAAGAAGGGAAAATCTATTTCCTGGCGAGAGTTCAGGAACAACACTACTTCCGAGAATATGCTGTGCAGGTTGAGTTCAAAGAACTTATTCAGATGTACAATCAACGTGCCCTCGACAAAGCTATCATCAGCTGCTATTGTCTGTAAGTAATTTATTTGTGTAATTTAATTCTTTAGTTAAGCTCTCGTTCATTGCCTGTAATTATCCTCACGACATTCTTTTGTATGCTATTAATTATGTAGAATGAAGATTCGTGAATGCAGAGTGGGAGGAATCTGGGACATTGGGTTCATTGACCCGGATAAAATTCATGAAGTCACCGTAGAACAATGTGCCGAGGCCACAAAGGATGTTTTGCTAACGTTTTTAAAGCGACAAAGTACCAAAAAAAGAAATACTTTTTCCTTACAACTTCAAGTGAGTGTTACTGTCTTGTACACATTCTATATTTTGCTTTTCCGATATTAAGTGTAATTGATGAGTTATGAATAACCGCGTATATAAACGTGTCCAGGTTCCACTTCATTCTGATGATCATTAAAATCGAGGTTGGAGAAGTTGAAGTCTGGGACTCATTAAGGAGAGAATCTGAGGCCTACAAAAGCGTGCGTCTAATGCTGAAGAGGTAATTTCAATCGCACTATATCGGCCTCTTTCGTTCATTTCCTGATATATCGGTCAAATAACTCCTCAATTCATTTTCTTTGCCGGGCAGGGTTTGGAGAAAGTTCAGAGAGGAAGAACCCGGTGAGTGGAAAGAAATGCTGGAGTTTAAGGCTAACTTGGTAAGTAGTACTTCACGTTTCAATACCATTATCATTCTCTTGATTATTGTTTGATTGAATTCTATTCTCGTATAGTGGTGCCTAAAACAACCAGCTGGGACGAATTTATGTGGATACTACGTTTGCGAGTACATTCGCATGATGGTCAATGAGAGAGATAATACTCGAAGAACTAGAGAGGTACGTAAACATCATTCACAACTTTATTTTGCTACCATCAATTGTGTTAGTTTCCTTCATATAATTGATTTGATCTCCTTCTTTCAAATTAAGATGGCAAAAAAGCGGAACCAGCTCTTACCAGAAAACCGCGTAAAAGCAATTGCGGAGGAATTGGCGGGATTTTTCCTTACGGAGGTCATACCTGAATCCGGAGAATCCCACTTTATCGACAAGTAGCCTCCCTCCATGTACTAGGAGTGATCTCCATATGTAATTAATTATGAGTACTTTATATGTGTACATATATACCATGTTGTATGTGTGCTATGTGATCTTCACGTGTGCGAAAAACTTTTTTTTATGCATCGACGTGATCTCCTCCGAAACCCTAAACCCTGAAAAAAAAACGAAAAAAAAAACAGAAACCCTAAACCTTGAAAAATAAACGAAAAAAAAGCAGAAACCTTTAGTGCCGGTTCGTAATATACGAACCGGTACTAAAGGTTCTCCGCCTGCGCGCGCTCTGCTCTGCCCACGTGGAGGCCTTTAGCACCGGTTTGTAAGCAACCGGTACTAAAGGGGGTACCCTTTAGTGCCGATTTATTAGCACCGGTTGAAGGCCCTATAGAACCGGTTTTGTTGCCCCTTTTTCTACTAGTGAAGGGAGCGGAGAGGTTTAGAGGGAGTTCTGGGGCGGCGACGACGAATACATAGTGGAAGGCGGTCTGACCGGCAGCATTGATGGGAGAATTGACAAGTCGTGACCGCATGCAAGGACGATGATGGCGTGGCGGTGTTCCTCGTGGGCTCGACCCACATCCACTTCTTCAGGCGTCGCTGGTGGAACAGACGCATAAGGTATCAACAGAGGGAGCTCCTTTTCTTTTTTATTTATAAATCCCAAATAATATGTTAATTTTTTGTTTTTATTTATGAAATACTCTCTTCGTTCCAAATGATAATATGTTTTACCTTTTTCTGAATCGCATGTACATACACATGTTTGAGCATGCATATTCATTCATTTCAATGCATATGCAGTCCACATTGAATATCCCAAACATTCTGCATACCGGAAGAGGTAAGCAAAAACATCCACGAGGTTTTAGAAAATATTCACGAGGTACCTATGTGTGCTAGTTATATTTGCCGAAAATTAATATATTCATCGGAATCCTACTAAAAGCGACACAAGAACCAGCTCCGTCCAACACAAGCCACCCCCTGTGTGTCCAGCATGTTGGGTAAAGTAAAATATCTAGTGTACGATACCATGATACCACTCGTCAAAATTTAAAAAATTTAAATGTCAAAATTTTCGAAATAAATTTGCTAGGCTCGCGCAAGGGGGGACTTCTGCGGCTGACCTCTGGAGTGGAAGACCTCTTTGTAATACTATTCCTGAAGGAAAAAAACTGCGGAAAACATTTTTTTTTTGAGAATAAACACAAGCCTAAGACCCTGGCGACCAATATAAGAATATTGATTTTTTTTTTTGAGAATAACATAAGAACATTGATAAACATAGCTGCTCAAGAGGCCTTGTTGGCCCAACATAAGAAAGGCCCAGTTTAATTTCCTTCCCTCCCAAATCACCTAAGAAGGCCGAAACCCCGACTAAAACCCTGGCGACCCGACCATACCCTCTCCGCCCGCCGGCGGCGCCTCCTATGCCCTTCCGCCCCACCTTCCCCCGCCGCTGCCTCCACCAGGACCCCAAGCTCTCCTCCTTCCTCTCCGCCCTCGCCTCCGTCTCCGCCAAACCCTCCCCCTCGCCACCCGCAGGCTCGGTCCCCGCCGCCCGCACCCCCGCCGCCTACAATGCTCTCATGGCGGCCTACTCCCGCGCCGGACGCCCAGACGTGGTGCTCCGCCTCTTCCGCTCCCTCCCCTTCCCCCCCAACGCGCCCCTCTTCACCACCCTCATCTCCTCCCTCGCCGCCTCCGGCCGCCCCCTCGCCGCGCGCGCCGCCTTCGCCTCCCTCCTCGTCTCCGGCCTCGCGCCCACCGCGTCCGCCTTCACCGCACTGCTCAAGTGCCACGACGGCTCGCTCGACTCCATGTACCACATTTTCCTCGCCATGGCGGCTGCCAGCTGCTCGCCTGACGCCGCGGTGTACAACTGCTACATTTCGGTACTCTGCGACTCTGGCCGGCTGGAGGAGGCCCGGGGTATCCTTGACCACATGGTCGATGAAGGAGTCCGCCCCACTGTTCGCTCCTACACCGCGATTCTCCGTGGGTACTGCGAGCAGGGCAAGATTCTTGAAGCGGAGAGGTTAGTCGATGACATGGCCGATGCCGGGTGCCCACCGGATGTTGTATCCTACACCGTGCTTATTGATGGGCTTTGCGCCCTCAGGGAATTTCATAAGGTGGAGAGGATCTTAGGGGAAAGTGAGCAGAAGGGGTGGACGCCCAATACTGTTACCTACAACATTTACATGTCTGCCCTGTGCAGGGCGGGGTTCTTGGATGAAGCCTGTCATCAGCTAGATATTATGCGCACCAGAGGGCTGTTGCCAACAGCTGAGACAGTGAGTATTCTCTTTGATTGCTTATGCCGTGCCTCGAGGTTTTCAGAAGCAGCGTGCTTGCTAGAACATAGTGAAGAATTAGGCTGGCATGCTGATGTGATCTGCTATAACACCCTGATGGGTAGGCTTTGCGACGTCGGTGATTTTGTCAGCGTCTTCAAGCCCTTTGTTCATCTGTTGAAGAAAGGTATTGGGCCAGATATGTTTAGTTTTACTATTGCAATCCGTGGCCTCTGTGGAGCTGGGAAACTCTGGGTAGCTAAGTGTCTAATAGATGACGAGTCCATTGGATATGATGTTGTGGCTTTCAACACTTTGATTCATGGATTGGACAATGCTGGGGATTTATATGGAGTCAAGCAAACATACATGAATATGCGCAGTAGAGACATTTCTCCAAACAACTTTACCAATGCTACACTGATTGTTAGCTTATGCAAAGATCGGAAATTTGTCGAGAAAATACATTCTCTTGTGTATTCGAGACGTGGGTCAGTGCCTGATCATGTTGTTCGCCTGAACAATCGGTTGGTCAAAGGAGTAACATTTACAGAAGTGGTCAACCTACTAGATGAAATACGCTGTAGAGGATTTGAGCTAGATACATGCATCTTCATGCCATTAGTGAGCGCATTATGCTGCAAGCGGGACTATCTGGATCAGAATATCAATGAAGTTTCTTTTGTGCTGACCAATCTGGGAATTAGATGACAATCTCAAGATTGAGTGCCTGACATGAGAAATTGTTTTGGAGCATTTTCTCTAGCAAACACCATATCAGTGATCGAGTTCCCTCTGCATTCATACATCAGTAATCTCTCATCTTTCATCAGGTCAGTTGGAACCAAACATTGTGCTATGGTTTCATGTCACCTTATTTACATGATGTCCCTCTGCATATGTTCCCTCTGCATTCATATATATTCATGTCTATACGTACTCAATTTTAGGATATTGCATGTGTTCTAGAAGATGTAGTGAGCTATGAACCGTGTTTTGATGGCAACGACTGTGCTTATAGGTCATATTCACATTTGAATATGACCATGAAGAATAAAGGCGCAGATAGTGAACTCTTTTTTGCTGAAGTAACCTGCATGGTTGACGAACATGAAGAATATGTGCTCACCTCCTTCTGCGCAATTGGACCTGATGACAATGGTATTTTCCACTTTCTCAATATTTGCTTGTGCTTTACGGTGTTTCATTCCTCAAGTTTGTTGATGCACTCCTTTTAAATTAAGGTGAATGTCATGTCTGTGGAGATGAAGTAAAGCATCCGAGTAAAGCTGAATATAAACATGGCCGTTTCAAGCCACACATTAGATGCTGTCTTGGTGCCGATGCCGATGACCTGTATGACGAGGTAGCCTCTTAAGCTGACCTGTTTTTTATGAATATTATCATATAGCATGGTGCAATCTCATGGACTGCATATGTTTAATTTAAATACTAAGTAAGCATGAATGACCACCACATATCCTTGAGAAAACAGAAGTGAACACAATTGAAATGTAGACAAAATTTAAAACAATTTCTTCAAACAGAACTGACAGCAAACTAGATGTACATTGTTACATCAACAACGAAAGTCAAATGCACGCATGCATATATGTACACTGAAGCTAAGTGTGGTTTCACAACCAAATTTTCCTGTATGGCTGTATGTATAAAGGTGCTTATATTTGGGATCAAAAGACCAATTCAAACATATCGGTGACTTTGCAGCTTAAAGCATATAGTACTCGAGAACATGCCATCTATTTAGCATCAACCAACGACCAGCAAGATAGAAGTGTCGTTTATTAGTTTCTGGCGGTGAGCAGTAATGTATATAAGAGGGTCAATGTATTGCGAGCATCATCACGGTCATAAAGATAGAGTGCAGCATTTATAGTCTCCAGGCTAGAGAAGAGATTCCTTTGCCTGCTTTTGTATATATAAGGTTTTTAGGCAGGTTTCTTCTGGTTTGCCGGAAGAGAATAAACTGGAAATTCAGTTTTCTAATTGAAGTAACATTTCCATAATTAAGATCGTGTGGTGTGCCTGCAAAATATATGTTATTAGCTAAGTTTGCTAACCAATAAACATATCCATGAACCTAGATGATAGAAGAAAACAATATGCTATATTCATAACAGGAGGCTCTATTGATATTCAGTTACTCACCAAAAGGCATAGCACCAATAAAGAAGTAACGTAGTAAATCCTTGTCTAAAGGTCGTATACCACCTTCAAAAGAGTCCGATTGAGCAATACCAAGGTGCTGCAACAGATGCAGCAATAGGTTTTTGGTCAGGCTGACATCATCTATTGAATCGTGGGTGCAATTTCTTCTACCACTCTGTTGACTTCAGCTCTGTTGCGTTCTTCAGGCAAAAACATCACTCTCATCTGATGTTGTCTCTCTTCAGACACACTTCGAAACTTGTTCATGTCTTCTTCGTGAGACGAGATCACGAGATCACTGATACAGAAACACAAATAGCACACTATAAGAAAGCCGAACTCTAAACGAAATGCGCATGATCACAATCAGCTGACCATAACAGTCGACTCACTGTTCTCCTATTGTAGCTAAACGAGCCAGATGATGAACAAACCTAGACCTTGTGGAGCGAGTAATACACTGAAAGCACACATGATCTCATTGCTATGCCATTGCAGGAAATAAGAGATCGTAGTATCGAGAAACTCACCGTCTTGCTGCTTGCGGGATCAGTAGAGACAATCTTGGTTTGTTCTGGGACACTGTGACATCAATCCTTCATCTCCTGGTCTTGTGCAGCCTTCACAGCAAGCGGTTCCACTAAATCCACAAGGACAATGGTAATACTAATAAAAAAATAAAAATAGACAATTGTGTGGGCATATCTATTTATAATCGGGAAGTTGCACGAACACCAAATCGATCTGGGCTTGTAGTCCGGTGGCTTACCTGCACGTACAGGACGCTCTGCACCTGGAGGCCTGAGCTGTGGAAGTGGAAGTACTTGTTCCCACGGCAGAACAGCGCACCGTCCGAGAGGGTCACGTCGGTGGACCTGCACCCCGCACTCCCATGGCGAGCTCCTAAATACAATTTCACCATTTGCTTGCTAATTTTGGTTCACCAGCACGCCATCAGTGTTAGGCGCCGCCTTGCCCACCACCCAGAGGGCTGTGCTGAGCAACACTTTCATCCTGCCTCAGGCACACTGACCTGCACCCCGCACTCCCATGGCGAGCTCCTAAATACAATTTCACCATTTGCTTGCTAATTTTGGTTCACCAGCACGCCATCAGTGACAGGCGCCGCCTTGCCCACCACCCAGAGGGCTGTGCTGAGCAACACTTTCATCCTGCCTCGGGCACACTGATTAAAGAAGATTATGTCAGTGCATGCTGCACAAACCTGAACCAAAAGTAATTGATCTGCAAATGCAACTGCCATCACCGATAACGTACCAGCAAATACTAATTACACCGAATGAGTTGATGCGTTGTGGAGGCGGTCACCCGTGAGGGATGTCGCCTGTCTGGATGCCTGCCAGAGAATTGTATTGCTTAGGACAAGAAATAGTGCGCTGCAGGATGCTAATAGTAGATCAATATATAAAAGCTGGAAAGGATCACCCCCCCTCCGCGGTGCCACGTCACCCGGATTTTCCCGTCCGTCCGTTCTCGCGATGGGCGGCCACGATGCCTCCACGTCGCCCCCGTCAAACGTGGTACTGTAGCAGACTGATTTTTAGCCAATCGCGTGCCTCCACGTCGTCCGGTAACCGCTCCGCGCGCACCCGGTCACCCGCCTCCGCGCCGTCCGATCCACATCCCACGGTTCGCGCGGCCGTTTTACACAAAAAACATCACGTTCATCCAAAATTACGTATCCGTCCCTCCCATTTTCCCCCATCCCATCTCCTCACCGTCGCGGCCACCTCCACCCCGCCCCCGCCGCCGCATCTCGCTCGCCGTCCCGCTGCCGTCCCTGGCCGCCCCAGAGAAAACGGAGGCCACCGCCAGAACCGCTGCGACCTCCTCTCCATCCCCGCCCAGATGCGCGTCCGGAGGAGCACGGAATCGACCGCATCGAGCGCGTCTTCCCCAACTTTGCCGAACCCGCTGCCGCTCGATTCGCCGCCGTCCGGCCGCCCCAGCTCTCCCCGACCAGCTCCTGGTGAGCTTGCCGACCTCCTGAACCTCTTCGTTCCCCGCCGTCCTCGACCGATCTCGCCGTCCGCGACCGAACTCGCCGTCCAGATCGACCAGGCTGCCCCATTCGTGCCGCCGTCCTCCCGGCCGGCCCTGTCCCCCTCCGGTTCAGCAAGGTGAGCACCATCTCGGCCGACGCTATCCCCTTTTCAATTTTTCCTGCTTCGAATCTGTACTGGCCGTGTGTTGTTGTGCTCATTTTTCTGCTCTGTGCTATGAGTCTGCACTGGCTGTTAGTGCATGATGATCTATTATTTGCTGGCTGTTAGTGCTAGATGGATATACTAGATCAATTTTGTAGATGCTTGCTGGTGGATTCGGTACATGCTTGCTCACTTACCACACCGATTTGCTTGATTGCAAATTAATTTCATACAGTAATTGTGTAATCTTTTTGTGTGTTATAACCTGCTATTAATTTGCAATGGAGAAGGCTGTTTGAGATGCACACTACAGTAACTACACTCTAATTTGTTGCGACATATGCATGGGCGAAGTCAATGCAAACAATAGAGATGGGGGTTGTTTGGGTAAAACAGGGTACAACAATAATGTAATACACCTGAGCTCATTCACTTCCATGAAACTGAGCATGTAATACAAATTTGACATACAGATTTAAGTTTTAACAATAAGCAGCTCAGAAGCTACATTATAGTTGGCATACTATAAAAAGATTATAGCGTTTACTGTATGAGGGCAGCCTGCACTGTACTACAAAAAATTCACTTAATATCATAATACAGATTTCAATTCAAGTCGTGTGAATTCTTTCATGGAATTTGGGGATCTGATTTTGTTAGTGGGTGTACTAAAGGTCTACGTCATTTAGGGAAATGGATTGGTGTTGAGTTCACATTTACAGATGAATATTTTATTTCATAACATCTACAGTCTTTTTGAAGCAAGTAGGTTTAACAATAGAGGATTGTTATGCTTTATATGTTCAAAGTTCCATTAATTTGATTGCACTATGTTAATATTCTGAGAAGTGCAATTATTCTCTCCAGTCACTTTTCTGTTTAGTTCTCTACAGAGCCCAACATAAAGTGGATGCATATAATCATATCAAAATCACGTGTTTAATTATAGATCTCAACATTCTTCTGATGGCTTAAATGAACTTTTGAGATACTTATTTATATAAATCATTGCTTCCATATGGCACTTGACTGCTGACTTCATTTTTAAATCTTGCATGAATGGTCGTAGGGACGCAAGGAGGAACAAATGGTCGTGACCTGGACGGGCTGCAGCTGCGTCCGTCTTCCTGCAACTACCTCCCCGAGAAACTGCAGACAGCAAGGTCTCCGAGCTCCTGCTGCCTAACAAGCTGTTGCTGGTGAGCTGTCTTTCCTCCATCTTATTCTTGTGAAAATATGTTTCCTTTTCATCTCAAATTGGGTGTTTGTGTGCATAGGCAGTAGACAAAAAACATGCACATATGTGGTATATGAAATTCATTTCACTAAATGGAAACTTGCTGTGTGCATAAGAGGTCTATTCCTAGCAGGGGGCACACTTAAACATGAGATGAATTTGTGATTTTTTTAGGGGTACAATAGGACTCTGGTGTGACACTTTTTGTTGATTTAAGCAAAAGAAAAAACTTTTGTGCAGTGCAACTTAGCTTCATTTACTCAATTTACCTTTATAAGTCAATCTGCCTTCATAGCGAGGTAGTACAAGTCATACATAAAACGAATTATATTTTCTGTGTGATTTTTTGTGTGGTGGCACACTACTCATAAGTGATTTATTCTCTTACAGGTTATGAGAAAATCTGTCCTTAAATAGATGTACAGTACATGTTCTGTATGTAAAGGTACAAGTTATGGACTATAGTTAATACTGTATACGATCATCTTGGTATAAGTTACGAACTCCCATTTGAATATTCTTTACCATGCTTTGCTTATGATTTGTTAACTTCTCTGAATTTCAGTGTTAAGGTGGAATCTTGGCGACGAAGTGTCAATTTCATTTCCAGGAGTGAATGCAGGCTGCTATTTTCCAATATGTGACTATGTGAGAATTATATATTGCTCAGCAAAAGAGCTTTGAATGGTGCGTATGTCTTTCAGATCATACATTCCTTTTTTATCCTGATCAATTTATTTTATCCTTTCTTTCCTAATTGAAAAAAAAAATGTGAGTTGCGTTAGCCCATATGGCCTATGGGTCAACTTCAGCAGAGCCTTTATTATTTCATTTTGAGCTGATGTACACAACCAATTTCAGTTCCAGAAGTGAATTATGGAAATAGAAACCTTCAGTTCTTTCATCAAAATAAGATATTGGAGCATTGGGGTCTCAAACCTTCGTATATGTAGAGTATCTAGCTTTCTGTTAATTTTGAACCACCATGTTTTGGTTATAGTTCCAAAATAGATGATCTTACGGCTCATTAGAAGTTGTGGCCGTTTTCAGTTGTACTACACCACTATGTCGCAATTTTGTCTAAATTTAGATATATCTATAAGCTAAACACCACTGAGCCCTACATTGTGGCGCACCATCTTCTGCTTGCACATGCCTAGAATGCAAATAAGCTTCTAATTCTTTGTGTTCTCTCAAACATCCATCATTTGTTATATGAAATTGCTTGCAGTTCACTAACATACTTTTTTCTTCAGCTTGAGGAAGAGACCTCGCCTGCCTCCTTCAATCCAACATCCTCTACAGTATTCCGAATATTTTTCTACAGATTCTAATATGTATTGCCTAAAGTCAATGAAACCACTATTCTTTTTTGTTGCATATTCAATAACAGTATTACGAATATTTTTCTACAATTCCTAATATGTATTGCTTAAAGTCAATGAAACCACTATTCTTTTTTGTTGCATATTCAATACTTGGTAGTGGCTACAAACTAGCTGCAGATAATAGTGGCTTAAAACTTCAGTAGTTCAGTGCGGAGGTCAAAGCTATTGGTTTTCTTCTTTTTTTGATACGAATATTTCCCCTCAATTATACAGGTCGCTTACTACTCTTGCTCATTTTAATTGAGTCAACCTGACAAAGGAGTTTGGGGTAATCATTTTTATGCTCCTTTATCTACTCGGTAAGCAAATTTTTGCATCTCTGCAAATTATTATGTATTCATGCATAAGAGATGTTTGATGAAAATCCTACCAGGCTACAGGGGAAATTTGTTCCTTTTTGTGCAACATGTATTTTGTAAGCTGAAAGAAATTCCTTTCATGTTAATTATGATGCTTATCGAAAAGATGTTGAAAATGAAGTTTTGCCTTACTAGACACTAAAATATTTCTATTCCGATCTTATGCTTCATAGCCTTATTATATTTTCCTTCCAACTGCAAATTATTATTTATTGATGCCTAAGACATGTTCGATTTCATCCCAGCAGGTTGCAGGAGAAATTAATTCTTTTTCGTGCTATATGTATTTTGTAAGATGAAAGATTTTTTTAATGTTAACAATGATGTGTACTGAAAAGATGCTGAAAATACAGTTTCACCTTATTGGACACTAAAATACTTTCGTTTACATCTTATGCAAGCTGCTTATCAGAGTTCATTCTTGCTTTCTTTATATGAAATTGCTCTCATCGTTAACACTTTATATAGCTAAACTGAATTTTATCACGGAAATTCTGAATTCAGTGGCTCTTTCTCTTCCGGCTCCGACGGTGCTGTAGTAGCTGGGCTGGTGCTGTAATGATTTTTTTTCGACGGGTTAACGAACGGGCGCGGCGTATCGCCGCGCTGAGTTACCTAGTTATATATGTACAGATAGATGCGTATGTTCAGCAGATAACAGTCAGATAGGTGGACATGCTTGGTCCATGGTGAATTCAGTGTGCGGAGGATGGCATAGAAGCCGAGATTTGAGGACTAGTAATGGTGGTTCGAGTCCTGGTAGCGATGAGGGATTGGCTTGGTGATTCGAAACTTGCAGCAGCGACAACAGCAAGTGGGGGTGACAGCACAGGAGAAGTTCAGAACCTAAACTTCAGGGTGAAAACCTAAGGCCTGGCCTTAATTGGCTGTGCCTGACAATGGCCTTGCTGAAGGCATTGTTTTTGTGTGTGCGGACCTTCTTAGGGTGAAAACCTATGATCTATGATCAGAGCGACGCCGGCGCTTGAGCACTGTTCCCTTCTTAGAGGTGTCGCTTTTGGAGAAGTTGAACTTCTGGTACTGTTTTGGTGGGGTTAGGTCTGTGATACGTCTCAAACGTATCTATAATTTTTGATGTTCCATGTTGATATTGTACCAATTGTTACATGTTTTATATACACTTCATAGCATTTTTATGCATTTTCTGGGACTAACCTATTAACAAAATGCCACAGTGTCAGTTCCTGTTTTCTACTGTTTTTTATTCCAGAAAAGCTAGTCTGGAAATATTCTCGGATTTGGAAGAAACTTGGACAAAACCTCCTATTTTTCCAACACGTACACGGAGTCCAAAGGAGAGACGGAGGGGAGCCACGAGCCAGCCACACCATGGGGCGACGCGGGCCCTCCCCCAACCGTGCCGTGGGGTGGTGTGGGCCCCACGGGCGTCTCCAGCCGCCGCCCTTTCGCCTACATAATCTTCCCGACACGAAAACCCTAAATACCCGAGCCATTATCCACGAAAAGTTCCAGAGACGCTGTCGCCGTCAACCCTATCTCGGGAGGGTTCAGAAGCTCTTCCCGGCACTCTGCCGGAGAGGGGAATCATCACCGGAGGGCTCTACATCACATTGCCTGCCTCCGGAGTGATGCGTGAGTAGTTCATTCTTGGACTACGGGTTTATAGCAGTAGCTAGATGGTTGTCTCTCCACTTTATGCTATCATGTTTAGATCTTGTGAGCTGTCTATCATGATCAAGATCATCTTATTGTAATGCTACATGTTGTGTTTGCTGGGATCCGATGAATATTGAATACTATGTCAAGTTGATTATCAATCTATCTTATATGTTATTTATGATCTTGCATGCTTTCCGTTACTAGTAGATGATTTGGCCAAGTAGATGCTTGTAACTCCAAGAGTGGGTATTTATGCTAGATAGTGGATTCATGCCTTCGGTAATCTGGAAGAGTGACAATAACTTCTAAGATTGTGGATGTGCTGTTGGCACTAGGGATAAAATAACTAATGCTTAGCTTAAGGGTGCGCCGTTAGGTCTAATGCATTTGTTTACGTTACGCACATTACTTAATACGATTATCTGTTGCTTGCAACTTAATACCAATAGGGAACTCGGATGACAACCTGGAGGTGGATTATTAGTCACAGACGCTGTTGGATAACGGTCTATGTATTTTGTCGTAATGTCCACATGAATATCATAGTAATCATCATGTCATATATATGCATTGTCATGCGCTCAATATTTTGTCAATTGTCCAGCTGTAATTTGTTCACCCAGCATGTTAGTTATCTTTTATGGAGAGACACCACTAGTGAACTGTGGACCCCGGTCCATTCTTTTACACTGATAATACAACCAACTGCAAACATTGTTCATTTTCATTCTCTGCAATTTACTACTGTTTTCCACACCATACGTTTAATCATTTGTTTTCAGCAAGCCGGTGAGATTGACAACCTCACTGTTTCATTGGGGCAAAGTAGTTTGATTGTGTTGTGTGCAGATTCCACGTCAGCGCGCCACTGACAACCTTCAGAAGTGATTTCTTGCTCCTACTGGTTCGATTAAACCTTGGTTTCATACTGAGGGAAACTGCTGCTACACTGCTCCATACCTTCCTCTTGGGGTCTCCCAACGAACGTGTGATCCACGTCATCAGTCTGCTGCTATAAGGATAGATCACTGTAGCGTGACTTTTCTTTTTGTAATTCTTCTTTTTTCTGGGATGTGTGCATCCGTGTGGCCGCTAGGGCAACGCATTGTTGTAGAGACTGGGTGTAATTGCAACAACCATTGTTAAGAGAAACAAAAGCCTCCCTACCTCTGTCTCTGTGATTGATGGATGGTATATTACACATCCATGTGACTGAGCCTAAGAAGGCCTCCACACCTAAAATAATTTCTTTTAGCTCTGAAATTGTGTGAACAGATAATGAAGGGAACAACGGGTTCTGAGATTAACATCAAATTGCATGGTAACGAGATTACATTGGTGGAGCATAATTAGTGCAAATCGCTAGCATCCATAGTTGGGAGAAACAAAAGCCTCAGATCTCTCTCTCTCATCAGAAAGCTAAGCTTAGCTGTTTGTATTAGTTCATCCTACCCCTAGATATCTCTTAGTGCACCGACCTGCGTCCATGAATCGGAATGGACAAAGAAATTTGGAGCCAAGCCAAGGCAGGGGTGAGCAGGGAATACCCAGTCGGCGTCGGGATCTGCCGCGCAACACCGTGCGCCGCCGCACCTCCATGCGTCCAGAGGTGAGGTGGTTGGTCGTGTCCAGAAACAAATAATCCATCCTCGCCTCGCCTCCGGCGAGCCTCCATCCCGCCGTCTACCCACAGTCCCGGAGCTACTCGCTCTGCCGTTGAGGTGAGGGCGAGAGAGAGGAGAGCAGGAGTGGTGGCCCGCTATGGTGAGGGAGGCGAGGTCACGGGGTCGGTCGTTGGTGGGTTGTGAGGAGAGCAGGAGTGGCGGACTGAGGCAAGGTCATGGCATGTCCTCTTACAGCCGCCGGCTCAACATGCTCACTGCCTCCGAGGGGTTCAGTGAGGGGTCGTCGATGAGATTTACGGCACAAGATTGGGGAGAGAGAGTCACAGACAGGGTCAGGTGAGTTTCTCACGCGGTTCTTTTGGCGTTAGTTTTGCGCTAATCGCGCGAGTGGTAGAAGGCGTGGTGAAGGATGGAGCGAAAGGCAGTGATGGCAAAACGTAGCTAGTCGGCAAAGACTCAAGTTTTGTTGTTGCTTATTGATATTAATTTGGTATCTCCTCCCCATTTTGCAGTTAGTCACGGTGCATGACGAGGCATGGCTGAAACAAGAGGAAGCTAGGGTGAGACGGATGTTCAAGGAAGTGGGTGAGGCCATCAAGGCGAACATCACAGGGTTGATAGCCATTTTAAGAACGCTAAATATGTACTTCCTCCGTTTTAAATTAGATGACTTCTATTTGTCTATATGCGGATGTATCTAGATGTGTAACAAGTCTAGGTACATCTGTATCTTGACAAATAGAAGTCATCTAGATGTGTAACAAGTCTAGATACATCCGTATCTTGACAAATGGAAGTCATCTATATTGGAACGGAGGAAGTAGTATCGGCTAAACGGAAATGAGCTGCTTCTAATGCCATCTCAGCTGCGCATCTGTCATCCTTTTGCTCAAGGTCACTAAATGTCCCAGGAGTCCCGCTGAGATGAATATACCCCAAAATGGATGTCTGAAAGTACTTATGCAGTATGACATCCATCGGCATGTCCTGATTGATCACGCTTGCAGCTTGCAGCTGTGACAACAATGCACCCTGTTTGGCTACGACCTTGGGAGGAGTTTTCCTAAACCTATCACTATGTTTGGATGTAGGAATTGGGGGCTGGAATCATGGAATCTGGAATCGGACAACAATTTCCGCCGTTTGGACTGGTCACGGAATTTGAACTCGGAAAGTCGGTCCAATTCCCAGCACACCTGTCCGCAGGCGTCCGCTCGGCCCAAATCTTTCCGAGCTGGGAGCCTCGGAAACGCACGGAAACGAGCGAGCGAGCTCCTTCCCGAAACGTTCCCTCCTCGCGAAACGGCGGCACCGGCGGCTAGGATCCGACCTCCTCCCCCTCTCCTCTGAGCGCCGCCGTCCTCTTTCCCTCGTCCCAACTCCTTCTTTCCCGGGCGGCGCAGAGGCGAATGGCGGCGGCGAGGGCAGATGCGGCAGGGCGCATGGCGGCGGCAGGGGGCAGAGGCGCACGGCGGCGGAAAGGGCAACGCTCTCGTCTCTCCCTCCGGCGGGGCCACGCCATCCTCCCTCCGGCGTGGCAGAGGCACATGGCGGCGGCAGGGGCATGGCCCCATAGCCGGCCTGCTCTTCTCTGTTCTTCTTCCCGCTCTTTTTTTTCTACTGTAATTCTTCCCTGTTTTTTAATTGATCCATGTGGCTGTCGTGGGTTTGTCACGTCAGATGTCATGGATGACTTCGTAGGTGTGGGATTACGCGAGTCAATCGTCTCCGAGCTTGGGATCGCAGGAACAAAGATGAACACACCCAGGTTCGGCCCCTCAATGTGAGGTAAAGACCTACTTCTGCCTACCCTAGCTTGGTATTGATATGATATATGTGGTGTTACAATGGAGGCGATCCGATCTCGGTACTCGCCGTATGAACTAGGGTTTGAGGGCTTGATAGCTTGTCCCCGTCTAAGTCCTGCGAGTCCTCTTTATATACACAGAGGCTCGCTAGGTTACAAAGGAAACTTCCTCCAGAAGGAATACATCAACTGGAACCTAATTGGAGACCAACTCTTCCTTACGTCTTCCAGGATATGTCTTCTAGATTCTTCTCCTTGTGGCGGTGCGATATTGGGCTTGCTTTCATGTAGGCCTTTGCTAGTGCGAGTAAAGTGGGTCGCACTTATCAATATGGGTCGCGGGTTAATCCACAAAGCATTCCCCCGACATTAGCCCCCAAGATTGGTTAGGACTTCACGGTGAGGATCCTTTGGTTACTTGAAGTAGTTGTTGAGCCGCACTGTGAGCGTTCTGACCAATCTCTGATTGATGCGATTCAAAGCCGCGACTCACCTTCCCCATCTGAAATATTCGTTTCCTTCAATTGCGGACCGTTCCTCATTCTGCGGGCGCAAATTGTTCCGTTGATTTCGGACACCCCAGTTATAAGCTGCGGCGGCCTAGGTCAATATTCACTTGCCTCTGCTCTCCCTTCATTCCTAACCGCGCCGCCGTCTTCCTCAATCGACTTAGCTCCCGATCCAATCTTCTCTTGCAATGGCGCCCAAGGCAAAGCCATCTGAGGATAAGCGCAAGCTCTCCTGCAACTGGGAAGGATCTTGGGTGACGGAGGAGGTCCTTACGGATCTCGCCGACAAGGGTTTCTTGCCGCCGAAGGAGAACAACGTCTGGCGGGCGCCAGGTGATGAAATCGAGCCGCGCCCCAAGCCCAACGAACTGGTGATGTTCGTGGAACACGTGGAGCGTGGATTCACACCGCCCGGCTCCCTTTTCTTCCGCAATCTGATGCAACACCTAGGCCTCCGTCTCCACGACATTGGGCCTAACTCAATGCTCCAGGTGAGCAATTTCCATGTACTGTGCGAGGACTACCTCGGCATAGCCCCCAACATCGATCTGTGGCTAGCCTCTTTTTCTTGCAACAGCCAACTTGTTTCCAAAGGTGGCGCCTATGTTCAGGTCGGCGCCATCTCTCTGCAACGCCACAGAAACTCTTGTCTTCCCAAGCTAGCCCTGGCGAATCGACCCAGGGCTTGGCAAAAATCTTTCTTCTACTGCCAAGATACTTCACCGGAGGGCGAAACTCGCCTCCCTTCCTGGTCCAATTCTATTTCGTGTCTTCTGAGGCACTAAAGTCCAAACCTCGGGATGCCGCTACATCCTTTATAAATGAGTCGCTGATCAAGGTCCGTGCCTTGATCGGTCATGGCCTTACTGGCCTTGATCTTCTTTCCTGCTGGACGAAGTGGCGCATCCAACCAGTGAGTCCCCGACAGCGGACCTTCCTCGAGTGCTCTGGCACCTCTGCTGATGTCGATCGCATCAAAGCCGCTGACTGGGAGCCTGAAGAATGGGTGGATTTTGTCGCCCGTGTGACTGAGGAGAAGAATATCTCCTTTGACAAGGTGGGGCTTGCCCCTTTTAGTGTTAACAACAAGCCTTTCGAGGTAACCTTTCTTCTCTAGTCCTTTGTCCTTGTAGCAGAATTGCATTTCTCTTTGATACTAAGATCCTCCTTTTTCTGTATCAGGCTGATAAGAACTATTGGTCGCTTCCAGCGGCTGGTGTAGGCACTGCTGCTCCCAAGCGTGCCACAAAGAAGAAGTTGCTGCCCGCTTTAGAGGGCAGTGAAGTTGCTGATATTCCATCTGTCGCCACTGCGGCTTCAGATGATGAAGAAATTGAGCTGGAGGAAGACGACAGCCCTGTGCCTGCCGCGAGTCCTTCTGCTGCGGCTGGCCCAACTCCCCGCAGGGTCTCGAAGAGACTATCCCGGGAGGAGCCAGAACTTAATGCTCTGGAAAATCCTGAGGTCGCCAAGCGTCGCAAACCTGCTGTGGGCGCGACTCCTTCCATTGCCAGGCGTGTGCTTAGGACCACCGCCTCGGCTGAAGAAGATATGGAGCCCAACTCTGGTAACTCTCGCTTCCTTGGCATCCTGGCTGCATATTCTTTTCCTTGTTTGTGCTAACACATCTCTGATTGTAGATTCAGGGTTCCAAGGTTTGTCGTCGCCATCGAGTGACGGCCTTATGGCCTCTGTGAAGATGGCTCCAGAGTCAGTAACTTTCCCTTGCGCTCATAGCGTTTCTCTCTGACATGCATGCTTCTTTCTTATATAATTGTCTTGTTCTTGCAGAGTTGCGATTGATGCTGCAACCGCGGCTGATCTGGGAATCACTTCCGAGGCTGCGGCTGAGCCGCCTAGGGCGCCTGCGGCTTCTACTGCCATGGTGGAGGGCGTGGCCACCACTGACGATCTGGCTGCGGCCCCTGCTCCTGACACGGCTGCCCAAGAGGTGGCTCTGGAAGACAGGACAGACCCCCTCGTTGCCCAAGACACAGAGGAGGTGGACCCCACAACCGCAGTTGTGGTGGCTAAGGATGCCGAAGCACCACTGGTTGAGTCGCCTGCGGCTGTTAATCAAAAGTCGCCGGTGCTACATCTTGAAGTTACTTCCTCCTCCTCATCCTTGAGCCGCACTGAAAAGCTGTCGCAAGCCATTATTGCTTCAAGTGATAAACAAGCCGTAGAGCTGCGTGAGGCACTGTCCAACTTGTCTGCGGCTTACAAGGTAATAATTTATCTTGTCCAGTCAGTCTCTAGCCCCCAAGGATCGAGTTTCTTCTTTGATTCAAAGGGGAACTTGATACTTCTTGTAGTTGTTAACTTGTGTAGTAACTGCCCACAAATTATTGCAAACTTCTCCATTGCTATTGATATGTTGGTCTTCTACCTTGTAGGAGGAATTGTACGCCATGATGGCTGAAAAACATGCCCTGGAGAAGCAAGTGCAGGAGGCTCCTGCTGAACTGGAAAATCTGCGCGAGCTCCTTCGCCAACGCGATGCTGAATTGAAGAAAAAAGACGCCAAATTGGCGATCTTACTGATGAGAGCTATAAGCTGTCTGAACAGGCCAAGGCTACTGAGCTGCGGCTTAAAAAGGTTGAAGAGAAGTCTCATGAGAGGATCCAGCAGCAGGACCGTCAAATCAATGCCCAGAAGGATGCCATTACTCAAGCCAATGAGGATGCGCGGCTTAAAGCTGTGGAGATTGGGCGCCTCCAAAAGGAGCTGACGAAAGTATCGAACGCCTCCAACCTTGTCCATGGCAAGGTGTGCATCATGACGCAGGAGCTGGCTGGTATGTCCTGTAGACCTCTGCTTTGTTTGTGATATTGAACTCTTGTGTATGCCTCTGTATTCACTAGTGGGTGCTTTTTTCCAGGCGAGGATTCTCCATTACTTAACCATAGCACCCAGGAGCAACTTGACCACGTCCGCGAGTTTGCGCACAAAGCTATCGATGCTATGAAGAAATTATCAGCTTGCCTTCTGCCAACCAAGTCTGTCCCTGCAGATGCTGAAGGGCTATTGAAGAGGCTGCTTAAGGCGCCTCAGTACTTCTTGGATTGGAAAGAATCCTCAGCTCGTTCTGGCGCGACTCATGTGCTTGCATTGGCCAAGACATATGACCCATCCTTTGATGCTGCCAAGGTCGCACAAGGCAGGCCTCCAAAGAAGACTGACGGCACCGTGTTGACGCCCTCGGAGTATGCGGCGACATGGAAGAGCATGCGTGGTCATGCGACTGAACTTGTGGATGGAGTGGACCTGGCGACCTTTCTGGGAAAGTATCATCCAGATGGGTCGAGATTTGAGAGATTACCCACTGCGTCAACCAGCGTGGTGGCTCCACAAGAGAAGAACTCCTCTCCAGGTGTATCCAGCTCCGCAGCCCCCAAGCCCGCGACTGATAAGCCTTCAAGCGAGCCTGCGACTGCTGCTTCTGTCAAGCTTGGTAAGCCGCCGGTGCCTCCTTCCCATAAGCCAAAAGCTGGGCAAAAGTGAAGAAAAAACAATGATATGGTGAAGTTAGCCCTTAGTGGCTTGTAATAATTGTTGAAATGATGTGTCAGCAAAATATTTTATGATTATTAAGTACTCTCAGCAGTACAAGTTCCGACCAATAGTCTGGTCCTTATGATTTGTCTCGGTTTTCCTTACTTAGGCCCTTGCGGGCTCAGTATTTCCTAGGAACATGTGTGTTCAGGGTCGAGAGCGGCCATGATAGGCAATCAAGCTCGATTGACGCCACACCCAGTACTTTGGCCGCATAATGCAAGTCGCATCCAAGTGAAGGTTGAGTATAATCACGATAAATGCCACTCGTTTGGCGATTCCAAGGTAATAGGCCGCGCTCAGAAAGCTGCCGCACCCCCAAGGAACCAATGATTAGAAAATAAAAGACTCACAACTCAATTGGTAATTTGAGGCGAAACGACAGCCACCTACATAGTAGGGGTGCCGGCTTTATTTCAGAATCATTATATGATACATAGGGTCGGTCGCGCCTGGGTGGCGACCAGAGGTGATACATGGGGTCGGTCGCGCCTAGGTGGCGACCAGAGGTGATACATGGGGTACGGCCGCGCCTGAGTGGCGGCCGATTTTGGATGCACAGGTTACGGCCGCGCCTGGGTGGCGGCCAATTCCTGGTACATGGGTCGATCACGCCTAGGTGGCGATCAGATTTGATGCATAGGGTCGGTCGCGCCTAGGTGGCGACCAGAATTGAAGTTCGAGCCCTGAGTGGCTAGCTTGGTACTGTGAACCCTTGGTGGTTCTGTTGCGATCGCTGATGGCGACTCGCGATGTTTGGAATATACTTTTATGGCCGATAGCCTGTAGTTCTTGCTTTCCTCGCCTCCCTTGCGGCTGTAATCTGAAGTCGCAGGTCAGGCAGGTGTCTTTTGGCCTCCACGATGTCATCAAAGTTTTGTTGCGGCTCAGGAACAGGCGCATTTTTGCGACGCAAGCGTCTCTGGCCATAGCCCTGTCGCCTTCCTCGCATTCTTGTGCTATCTCTTTATTGCCATTTATTGTGATGACTCCCTTGGGACCGGGCATCTTTAGCTTCAGGTATACGTAGCATGGTCGAGCCATGAATTTTGCGAACGCTTCTCTGCCAAAGAGGGCATGGTATGGGCTCTGGAAATCTACAACCTCAAACCAGACGTACTCGCTTCTGAAGTTGCTTTGCGTCCCGAAGGCGACTTCCAGGTTGATTCGCCCTAATGGTTGGGCTGATACGCCTGGCACGACTCCGTGGAACGTTGTTCTGGACGGATGCAGCTGCTTTTCTTGGAGGTTCATCCTCTGGAAAGTTTCATAATATAATATGTTGATGCTGCTACCTCCATCCATCAGCACTTTGCTGAGTTTATATCCTGCGACTTGAGGGGCAACTACAAGCGCGAGCTTGCCTCCTTCGTTTATTTCTCCAGGATGATCTTCGCGGCTCCAAACTATTGGTTGCTCGGACCACTTCAGCCACTGTGGTATGGCTGGTACTACGGCGTTAACAGCTTGATTGCGTCGTCGCAGCTTCTGCTCCCTCCTTGAGGTATTAACCACAATTGTGTGATATTGACCCAGCTGTTTTGGGAACTGCGGTTGATTGGGCTGTGGGTTTGGAGCAGCATTGTGGGCCTCCGCCGTGGTTGCCTCCCTCATTGTTCTGATGGTTGTTATTCCCATTGAGTGGCTGCCCATCCTTCCACTTTTTGTAATGATAGCATTGCGCCTTTGTGTGGTTGGGTGGTTTTCCATCTTTTCCCACGTGGATGTCACAGGGGCGATTGAAAACCTCTTCCAGGTTAACTGGGTGGAAATTTCTTCCTCTGCCGCTGCTTGGCTTGTAACGAGTGTTTGTGTTTGCGACTAATCCCGAGTTTCCTTCCTCGTTCTTGCGCTTGTTGTAACTCGCATTACTATTGCTAGCTTGCTGCTGTTGAGGCTTGCTGCTGGTCTTCTTTCCTTTGCCAGCAGTTTCCTCTTCCTCTCCATCAGATGCGTCCTTGGTTTTATCCGAGCTTGCATACTTGTTAGCCGCTGCCATCACCTCGCTTAGGCTCTTTACTTTGTCCTTCATGCGACCCAGTTTATGGACCAGCGGCTCAAACTTGCAGTTTTTCTCCATAACCAGGACAGCTGAGCTTGGAGGTATGTTGTCTGAGGAGTGTATAATTTCTGCCACTCTCCTCATCCAGTGGCGACTTGACTCGCCTTCCTTCTGCACGCAGCGCTCAAGGTCTTCTATGCTGCAGAGTCGCTTGCATGTTCCTTGGAAATTCTTGACGAAAGCTTCCTTCATCTCGTCCCAAGAGTTTATTGAATTTGGTGGCAGGTTCTGTAACCAGATGTGGGCTGCGCCTTCCAACATCATATTTAAGTATCGGGCACAGATCTCTTCAGATGCGTTGAGGATGCTCATACCCATCTCATAATTGTTGAGCCAAGTTACTGGATCCATGCTTGGGTTGTAATTCGCGACCTTGCGAGGTCCTTTGAAATCTGCGGGAAACGGCTCAGACCTAATCTTTTCGCTGAAGCAGACTGGACCTTTGAGTCGCGATGACAAGTTGGATGGCGCTGGCCTCCCTGCTGGATTAGCCATCACGTGCGGCTGCACAACTTCTGCGGGTTGGACTTGCACCGCCGGCTGATTTTCCCTTTGTCGCCTGGCTGAACTTGAAGTCGCGACTTGCGGCGACTCGGCACGGATGCTTCTTTCCGCCGTAACTCTACTGTTGTAGGGGGTGGCGTGTAGCCGTCCCGCATGTTCAGACATATTTGCCTGCTGTACTACTGCTGTGCTAAGCATCTCAATGGCGCGCCGCGCTTCTCTGTCCATCGGTGTGTTTCCTGCCGGCGTCAACCTGGCCAAGATATTGGTAGCCGCATAGAGATTCTCCACTGGGCTAACATAGTGTCCTTGCGGCGTATGGAACCTTTGAGGCTGCGGTGCTGGCTGCTGCACAAAGGTTGGCTGTGGCGACGGAGGTGGCATGACAGCCCTGTTGTTGGCTTGCACCACAGCTCTTGACCCTGGTGCTTCCGCCGCTCTTGGTACTGCGAAAGATGGAACTGCTGGCGCGGCTGGTGGTGACGCGAACGTCCGAACCGCAGGGCGACTAAAGGCGCCGCGGGTCGCGTAACCGCGACGGGTGGTGCCATGTACGAGGGTGCCGCAACTGATGGTGCTGCGGCTTCTGACCATGCGACTGGACGCACCGTGTTGGTTGCGATTGATGGGATCGCGTGGGGCGGCGCCGTGGCTATTGGTGTATCGATTGTGGGACCGCGGCTGTAGGTCCAGAGGTGGGTGATTGGAATAACTCCATGGGATTTACTGTCCCTGGCTGCAGGCGACTGACTGGCGTCTATGCGGCAAGGTGCTTGGCCCTCCTTGTAAGATGATGGTGTCCTCAGCGAGTCGCCATTGTTCTTGTTGGAGGCGCTGGTCCTCGCGTGCTAGCCTGCTCCTTTCGTCTGCAATCCTTTGGACTTCATCATACAGCCCAATCCTGGTAGCTTCCAGTTCTGTTACTCTAGCGGCAGCATTAACTGCAGATATAGGTGTAAACAGTGGGCTGCTCCGTGGCATCACCGTTGCTGCGTCAGGGGTTGTTCTTGGTCCTGTCTCCGTGGGTACAGCTCCGGACAGGACTTCTCTGTTTGCGACTCCTGAGGCCGCGACTCCTGGGGTGGTTGCAGCGGGCGCCGCATGACTTGAACCGAGCTCTGCGACTCCTGATTCTTCTGGCGCGACTTGTTCCGCTGCTTCCGGCGCCGTGGGGGCTAAGCTGCCCTGTGGCATGCCCAGCCCTTCCTCTGCTTCCACGGTCCTGTAGATCCCTTCCATGCACTGATCTCCTATGGAGGGCGAGCTGCCTCCCCTAGGGTTTCCACATAACCTTTCTTCGAGCACATACTCGATGGATTGAGCTTCTTCGTCTTCGAGGGGTAGTGGCTCGTTGTTGGTAGATTCCTCTTCTTCGTCTACCATTACAGCGACTCCTTCTCTGAGTCGCCCTGCTGTGAGGGGTCTCTGATCCGCCGCCGATGAAGACGACGAAAACATGGATAGATCCAAACGGGATGATGCGACCCGTCTCCAGGTAATCTGCTTCTGGTCCCCAGCTTGAATCGTCAATTAGAGGCGTGCCATCGACCGTGATGATGTGGCCGATGGCGAGATCTTCAGCTCCTTTCATCGATCCTGCGCGGAACGTGATGCTCTTGACCGCATGCTCCACGGTGGGCGCCAACTGTCGTGGGTTTGTCACGTCAGATGTCATGGATGACTTCGTAGGTGTGGGATTACGCGAGTCAATCGTCTCCGAGCTTGGGATCGCAGGAACAAAGATGAACACACCCAGGTTCGGCCCCTCAATGTGAGGTAAAGACCTACTTCCTGCCTACCCTAGCTTGGTATTATATGATATATGTGGTGTTACAATGGAGGCAATCTGATCTCGGTACTTGCCGTATGAACTAGGGTTTGAGGGCTTGATAGCTTGTCCCCGTCTAAGTCCTGCGAGTCCTCTTTATATACACAGAGGCTCGCTAGGTTACAAAGGAAACTTCCTCCACAAGGAATACATCAACTGGAACCTAATTGGAGACCAACTCTTCCTTACGTCTTCCAGAATATGTCTTCTAGATTCTTCTCCTTATGGCGGTGCGATATTGGGCTTGCTTTCATGTAGGCCTTTGCTAGTGCGAGTAAAGTGGGTCGCACTTATCAATATGGGCCGCGGGTTAACCCACAAAGCATTCCCCCGACAGTGGCCGCCACCAGCCGGCAACGAAGACGGGATGCTTGGAGACGGCGGTCGCGCAGCAAGCCAGCGAGGAAGACGAGATGCGATGCAGTGCGGCTGGAGCCGGTGGCGGCGCGGGTGATCGTTGGCGCAGGCCGGACTAGCTTGTGCCAATGCAACTGCCCAAGCCAGCTTCCCAAGAAACGAGCAGATTGTTATTGCTCCGATCGATTTGCTAGCTACTTCCTCCGTTTTTTTAATATAAGATGTTTTAGTTTTCTAACCTCGTTGGTTTCATCTCGTTTGGAGCTTCCTTGCAAAAGTTATTGCGGTTTTCTTTATCTGTTTCTGCAGTTTCTTCTTAGGCCGGTAGTACCGACCCAAGCCCGGTACTACCGGGTGACCCCGACTTTTTGGCCGTGCGGCACTACCGCAGCCAGTACCGGGTCACTACCGCATCTCCGGGAGGCTTTCTGTATTCGAGGAATTTTTAACCGGTAGTAGCCCCGGTAGTAGCTCGGTACTACCGGGAAGGGAGTACTACCGGACCGGACCGGCCGGTCCGGTACTACCGCTGCGGGCGGTGAGCGAGGCCCGTTGACCATCTTCGACGACGGCTGACTCTGCGCCGGCCGGTAGTACCGGCTGAGGCCCGGTACTACCGCTGCGGCCTATTTCGTCTGCAACGGGCAGATTTTTGAGAGGACCTTTTTAAAGGGGTTTCTTCCCCAACGGTTCTCACATCCTTTGAGCTCGTTTTTCCCCTCTCTCTCCTTCATTGTTGACCTTTGGAAAAGCTTGCCTTCCTCTCATTCCCTCCCATGATTCTTGCATATCTTTGAGGGAAATTGAGAGGAGATCTAGATCTACATATTCATCCATTTCATCTCTCCTCTAAGTGAAGGGAACCTAGTAGATCTTGATCTTGGAGTTCTTGGGTCATCTCCTCTTTGTTCTTCCTCTCTTATTCTCCCATAAGCATTTGTTGCTTTGTTGAAATTTGAGAGTGAAGGATTTGAGCACTTGTGCTCTTGCCTTTTGCATTTGGTGCATCGGTGTGCTCTCCACGAGGATTCCTGGAAGTTGAAAGCTTGTGAACTTGCTACTCTTGGGTCTTTGGACCCTAGACGCCCGTGTGGTGGTTGAGACCCTTGTGTGGTCACTTTTAGCTGTTCGGGAGCCCCCAATCCCGTTGTGGGTTGTGCCCCGGATCGTTGTTGAAAGGCTCCGGATTTCCGCCTCGAAGGATTCCGATAGTGGAAGGTGAACCAAACCTTTGTTGTGCGGTTCATCGGAGAAGAAGGTGAAACCTTTGTGGTTGTTGAACCATTGTGTTGGTTCACACCTCTCCAACGAGACGTACTCCCCTAAAAAGGAGGAACTCGGGAATACATCCTCGTCTCCGCGTGCCTCGGTTATTTCTATACCTGAGCTCTTTACTTATGCACTTTACATTGTGATAGCCTTCGTACTTGAAGTATTCTATATTGCTATCACCTTGTTGCTTGTCTTGCTTAGCATAATTTGTTGGTGCACATAGGTGAACCTAGTTTATTTAGGTTGTTGACTTGTTGATTTAAACACCTAGTTTTATTCCGCATTTAGCAAGCCTAAACCGGAAAAGTTTTAATCGCCTATTCACCCCCCCCCCCCCCCCCCAATCTAGGCGACATCCTTGTCCTTTCAACTAGGCAACTACCGCAAAGCTAGCTAGTCCTTGTATTTAGAATCCTGTTGATTTACTCGTTCAAGCACATCTACAACCTTGTTTTTATTCTTTAAGACGAGCTGAGCACACGTACTGATCATTGGAGTACAGTCACTACAGTGTAGCACATGTGATCCTATTAATATTCTTTAAAATACTTCTGTTGTACAATTTGGATGCACAGATTGGTCTGCTTTATTTTTTATTTTGTACTAGATTTATCCCTTTTCTCTAATGAATGAAGAGTTTATCATACAAGTACAAATTGAATAATTTGATAGCTGATCAAATATTTCCAATATTTATGTAATTTTATATATACCAAAAAAAATACAAGTGTCTACATTCATATATGAGATGAGGTATGCTAGACTATGTTATGGGTCAATGCATCCATATATCATATTACTTTTCATTGTGAATTAATACTTAATAGCAATGATCATCACGATAATCAAAATTTATTGAGCCTTCGAGCCGGCTTGCGAGATTCACCGAGCCGGTTTGTCGAGCCTCGAGCCTCGCCCGGAAGGTTTAGGCTTGGCTTGTACGACCTTCGAGCCGAGCTGAGCCGAGCCGAGCCATGTCGAGCCCGAGCCGAGCCTCGAGCTTCGTGTCCACCCCTACCCGCTTCCCCCGCCGCCGCAACGACGGCCGACCACAGCGCGCCTTCCCGCCCGAACGCAGCTGCCTCGACCAGCGATACTCTAGGATCCCATATCTTCTCCCCGACGGCCGAGAAATCCCTGTCTACAGAGATAGCCATGGCGTTCTCGTCACCGACTATGGCGGACCGACACGACCCGTCGCAGATGTCAACAGCGAAGCCCTCAGCCGCGATCCACCAACGCCGTATCCGATTTTTTTATGCACTCGTGTATTTCTCGCTGTCTAGTCTTGTTTTACTGAATCCTGACCAAATTTAAAAATAGGGTTCAATAGTTTCTAAAAATAGGGTTCAAGTCTCCGACCTCCGGAGGAGGCCCCACGATCAACAAGCGGAGCCAACTCTAAATCCTGGACCCTCCCGAGCGCAATCCGCCTAGGCACCTCAACAAACGCCCACACCAAACCCTGGACCAACCAGAGCTGTTGCTGCCCAGCAGATTTCTCAATGGTATGCGCTTTCTTTTTATCTGAGCTATTTCTGCCAGCGTCGCTGAAATCATCACATGGTGAGAATGAAATAAGAAAAACCACAATGTGTTGCAACAATTAGGAAAGCAACGCCAACTTAATGAATATTACATTACTAAAGAAATCGCTAATATCAATCTCTCTCCATGAAATCATTACTGCTTGAATTACTAGAAATCTCCCATTTTGAACTAATTAGCCCAACTTTCTTTACTCTCATACATATCCCAACTTGCATGTTTGTGTCGTTTCTTTTTTCTTAATCTCTTCAAACCAGATTGGCTTTTTTTTACATGATGGTTTGGCTCCTTAATTTAGGAGTTGTAGTTTCATTTTGTCTAAGCTAGATTGTGAGTGAGTGAATTAAATTCTGTAATGCATGCATGAAGTAGTAGTTTGTTCAATCGTGTCCCAACATTATTTCAGAATTTGTCTGATCCGCGAAATAATCAAACAAACTGTGTTTCACTTTCAGGTGTGATGTGTTTTCATTGACGCCTACTCGTTTGCTTGTCCAATATTTTGTCAGAGTCGATAAGGGGGGATTTTTCCATGTATATCCTGATCGCGGTGGACCGTTTCGGAGTTCAGACGAAGCTCAGCAAGCTATTGACTCATATCATGCTGTTGGGCAAAAAAACTTGTAAGCCTATCAACTTCATTTGATTTTTATACCTGTTAAATTAATTTTAAAGTTTTTTGAAAGTTAAGAAAATATTTTCTATATTTTTTATAGAGAAGTTGAAATAGTAAGCCGATTTGAAAATTCAAAAGATATAATATATATGCTATGCTCTTGGTTTATTTATTTTTACGTTACTTTTAACTTGTACAATTGGGTAGATAATGGCCAACCACACCCACATCAAGAACCATGTGTTTGTAGCCGGACACAGTTATTTGAGGATAGAGAAACAAAAGGTTGATACATAAAAATGCTTTGTCTTGTAAGTATTTAGGGGGCTGATTTTTGTTTTGTGTTTTATTGTTTACTAGAAGAATACCCCGCGCGTTGTAAATGAAAATGTGTAAGGTAAATATGAAGTTGTTTACAAAAAAATATGCAAAAGTTATCAATAATCAAGTGGTGTTATTTAATTGGCGTGAAATTATTGTGTATTTGATGACAAATAATTGGTGACATAGACAATCGTATGGCGAAAAGAAATATGACATGGATAGTTTGCATGTACAATATACTAGATTTAATGAATATTAGTGTAGTGACGTGGACAATTGATTGGCTAAAAGAATGGATGATGTGTATAGCTTGCATGTTGAGATAGAGAAATAATTAATGCATGTTAGTGGGGTTTTGCTTTATAAGAAGTATAGCTAGATAGATTACTATCATGCATGAGTTGTGTCATTGAAAGTGCCCTATATCTAAACTAGGTGCATGGATGGACTTTCGTCCATGGAGAGGTCTGTGCGGTATGCTTTATACTGGCATCATGATGGCACAAGGAAAAATTCTGCAGAAGCCTTTGCTGCTATGGCGACCTATGAGCCTGTCCAAGAAGTTTTTAAAGCCCTACTGGACAAGTTCAACGAGGACAATGGTTGTTTTGGGGTATGATCTCTCTTGACTTTCTTGTTTACACGTTTTGAATGACATCATATATATTCATATTCATATGTACTCAATTTTAGGATCTTGCATTGGAACTAAAAGATATAGTGAGCTATAAACCGTGTTTTGATGGGAAAGGCTGCGCTTATAGGTCATATTCACATTTGAATATGACCATGAAGACTAAAGGAGCAGATAGTGAACTATTTTTTGCTGAAGTCACCTGCATGGTTGACGAACATGAAGAATATGTGCTCACCTGTATCTGCACAGTTGGACCTGATGATAATGGTATGTTATATTTGCTCTATATTTGCTTTGAGTCTTACGGTTTTCATTTCTCAAATTTGTTGATGTGTTCCTTTTAAATTAAGGTGAATGTCATGTTTGTGGAGATGAAGTGAAGCACCCCACTGATGCTGAATACAAACACGGTCGCTTTCAGCCACTCTTTAGATGTTGTTCTTATGCTGATGCAGATGACTTATATGATGAGGTGCAATAATTTACTCGGCTCCTAATCTGACGTTTTTCTTATGTCTAATTGAATATTAACATGCATGGTTTACAGCAGCTAAGTTTCTAACAACAAACATCAGCACACCATCAAAGATAGCAAGATATCTAACTAGTATCAAGAAAACTTTGTCAAATATCTTAATTAGGAGAAATTAAAGGCAGTGATTTATCTACGACGAAAGTATGATATTTTTTGAAACGAGGCAAAAGATTTGCCTTTTATATTGATATAGGAGAAGCAAACATGATACGGCCAAGGCCAAAAAGAAAAAAAAGGCATACATGTCAGGGCCTACTAAACGAAAGAAAGTAGCCCCGGCCCATGAGGATCCAGATCAACCTACGAAAGTATGATATTACTTTCAAGTTTGCACGTTCAGATTCTTTAATGAAATAACTTGTCCATTTGATTGTGTAGCTAGTCGGCAAACACTCAAGTTGTGTTGCTTATTGTTGTTAAGTTCATATCTCCTCTCTATTTTGCAGTTAGTTACCGTGCGTGATGAGGCTTGGCTGAAAGAGGAGGAAGCTAGGGTGAGACGCATGTTCAAGGAATCGGATGAGGCTATCAAGGTGGACACCATAAGGGGTGGCCATGGAAAGGGGGTGGCCACGTTGAAGGAAGCGGATGAGGCTATCAAGATGGAAACCATAGGGGGTGACCATGGAAAGAGGGCAGCTAAGTATGTAGTACCGGCCAGACGGAAATGAGTTGATGCACATACTAATGGTTGTGCAATGCGAAGCTCAAAATGCCCCTTAGCAGCCACGCTTCACCATGCGTACATTGCCTTGCTTTTGCTCAAGGCCAGTGGAGACCTGTCGAACAGCTACGAGAATCCGTGGCTGAAATCGCCAAAATGGCTGGCTGAAAACAGTTATAGTATAGTTGTTTGAATCATGTTGTGCTGATGTTTGGCAAATGGATGCACTGGTGGTGCTGTGGTGCATCCATTTGTGGTCAGAGACATATAGTGACTTTCAACATATCAGTTGGCCTCACTTCTTTCGGGTCAACTTCAGATATAGAGGAGGAATCATGTTTGTGATAATTGAAGTTCTTATACCCAGTTAATGTCAATGCATTGGCATGTGCACCTAGTTGGATAAAATTGTTGCTCCATGAACCATTGGTACATGCGCTATTGTGCTTTGCTAGCTGTGATGATTTCCTTAATAGTTTGTTAGTTCAATTTTAGTTTTTATTTTATTAGTTCATTTCATGGAAAATGCAATAATCATGAGGTGTTGATTCCAGATTTCTTGAGAACACCCCGTCACTGATACTGGGCAGTCAGTGGCAACTGCAAGTTACCAACAACAAATAAGTATGTTCCACGTGTTTCTGGTCGTCTTTCTAAATATGGTGCATAAGTCTGGAACTAATGCTATCCTCTGTTTGAACTTTCAGGATCTAACAGCATAATTGGCTTCTCTGGAAATGCAACAACATTTTTGGGGATCGTACTGTCAAGCTTAATGCGCTGACCAGTATTCCAAAAGACCGATCTGATAGAAAGGGCTAGGCAATCCATTTATACATATCAACACAAGATTTTCATGGTTGCAGTTGGCCACTGAATTTTTGTTTTAGGTTAGTTCAGGTGTAGCCGGTTGATGTGTTGGTAGATTCGGCTTGTAGATCAGTCGATGTCATAGTTGCGCTAGTGTACAATACTTAGGTGATGTGTATGGTAGAGTTACCAAAGGTTTCTACTTTTCCTTAAAACTTGTTCTTCTCCCCACCTCTCCAACCTGTTGTATGATTAATGGCTGGTGGCAAAATAGAATGTAAAGTACATAAAATACATACATACGCACCAATACTGTTCCCTAGTTTGACCTAGAGTCCTAGAACATGGGTAGACCAGTAGTTCATGGATATGTGTAGCATCAACGGATATTGCCTCTGTTATTTCTGAAGATGGCACTGTAACTAGCACATCAGAGTGATGTGTGGAGCTCACGAGCCTAACTTAATCCGTTCAGTTGTTGTACCGATGCCAGATCAGCATCAATGTTTTCACTCAGAACTTGCTTGTAACTTAATCCATTGCTTGCTTGTAATTACAGTTCAACTCAACAGGAAATTCTTGACAGCTTTGACTTGTTTATCTGAAATGGATTTCCTACATAAGGATACCGGGTTTCATGGATGGTAGAAAGTTTACCGTGTTAGATGGTGATGCGAGTAATCTGCTGCTACACTTCAATCCAAGTGGAAGCAGCAGTCTTCTCGATCCTTTTTACAGTCATCCTCTCCCTGATAGCACAGGCATCGTCCCATCGTCCTGCATTAGCCAGCGACTTGGACATGAGCGTGTACGTGCCCCCTCCGGCGTCCACTTCTCCGTCGAGAAGCCTCTCCCAGAACCATTCGCCGGATACGCCGTCCACTTTACTCAAACTTACGTAGGAGCAGTAAGCTCCAAGCACCAGCTGATCGCCTTCCACCGGCATCAGCCTGAAGATTTCTGCAACTCTGTCGAGCTGCCCGGCTCGGCCACAGGCGTCGAGAAGGCACGTGTAGTGCTCCCTCCCCGGCTCGATACCGTACACCCTCCTCATGGCGGTCAAGATGTGCAGCGTCTGGTCGGCCAGACCGGCATGGCAGCAGGCATAGAGCAACGCCAGGAACACGGCGCCGTCTGGCTGAACCCCGCGGCGCAGCATCAGAGAGAAGAGCTGCAGTGCCTCCCTGCACCGGCCGTGCACGGCCATGGCCCTCATGACGGTGCCCCAGGAGACCAGGTCCTCCTTGTCGGGGAGCAGGCTGAACACCTCAAACGCTAGCCGGGCCTCCCCGCACTTGGCGTAGGCGTCGATCAACGCGTTGCCGACGACCTGCTCGCCACCGAGTCCTCGCTTTAGCACGTACGAATGCAGCACCTTGCCACATGCCAGAGAGCCGGTCGACGCCACGGCGTGCAGGACGCTCACCACGGTGGCCTCGTTCGGAGCGGTCTGGCCGTCGAAGAGCATCGCCCGGAACATCCTGCGGGCTGCCGCTTCTGGCGAGCCCCCACACCATCGCGGTCCAGGTGAAGACGTCTCGCTCGGGCATTCCGTCGAACAGGCTGCGCGCGCTCCGGAGTGCTCCGCACTTGGCGTACACGTCCAGCACGGCGTTGTCCAGGATCGGGTTCGCGCCAGGGCCGCCCCCTCGCCGGAGCCAGAACCCGTGGATGGCCCGCCCAAGCATGAGGTTTCCTAGACTGGCGCACGCCGGGAGGACGCTCGCCAGCGTGAGCGCGTTCGGCGTCGCGTCCATCCTGGCGAACTCCGCGACGGCCTCCGCCGCGCGCCCGCTCCTCGCCAGCGCCGATATGCGCTTCGTCCACCGCACGACGTCTCCCGGCGAACCGATCATTCATGGCAGTGCGCGAGCGCGAATCACGTGCTTAAGACGAACAGGGCGCAGGCCTGGCTATCATTGTACTGAACACACTGCGGAAAAGGTCGTACATATTTCTACGGGGAAGAAAGTCCATTTTTCATCCTTTAACTCTCGAGAAAGTTCACTTTTTGTTCTAAACAACCCTGAAAACTTTTATAAATGTACGTGTCCAATATAACTCGAGGAAAACATCATATGGACAACATGTGGCACAAAAAAGGGTAAACAAGACCGAACAAGAACAAAATCTGAATCAGGCCGTTCCACCCGGAATTGCTTATCCACGAGCGTGCGAGCGCTCGCACGCATCTTAGGCGCGCGTGGACTTCTTCCTCGCACACAGCTGCCAAGCCGGAGCTACGGCTGGCCGCGGCGGAGGTGAGGACGAACCTTATCGCGGGGGTGCGGGGTCGGGGGGAAATCGAAGCAGCGCCGCCGCCAACTTCCTCTCCGGCGAGACGACGGCCATGCCGAGCCGGAGCCACTGCAGCCGTGGCGGAGGCGGCGACGGCGAGGACGAATCTTAACGTAGGGGTGCGGGGTCGGGGGGAATCGAAGCCTCCGGTTGCTTCGCCGCCGTCATCTTCTCCTCCTCCGGCGAGGTCTCCGGCAGCGGAATATTCCGAGGAATATCCGTGCGAGTCTTCGCACGTGCGAAGACTAGCAATCCCCGTTCCACCGGGTCAAAACCCCTGCTCGGACACGAAATCCCCAAACCTCGCACGTGCCGCCCTCCTTAGTCGTTGTCCCAATAGTCCCTCGTGTTGCCCATCAACCCTTGAAATTGTTTGCATCCACAACCCCACTCGCCCACCCACAACTCGTCCACATCTCCCCTCCTCGAAACACACTGATGTGAAGCTCATCGTCATCGTCGTGCTCATTGGCGGCATAACGTCATCGTGCGTTCATCCGAGGAATCTCGTGGTCGATTCATGTTGCCATTCTCATTCCTTCAAGTTGGAAGCCGAAACAAAGCCAGACACCTTTCAAGGGGGCGTCGTGATGCAGTACTCCATGTCATCGCTTTTCTTGGGTCAGATAGGTTGTGAACTTTTTAAAGAGTTCGAGATTTAGTTTGGACCAAACAAAAGTTTTACAATGAAGAACAAACTTCCTTAAGAATCCAGGGGTGAAAAATAGACTTTCTTCTATGGGAGCATCTTCAAGGAAGATAATATTGTACAAATTCCAGATCATATATTGTGTGAGTCCACAATCTGCACAAGCCAAATTAATCTAATCATATCCGTTTCCAGTCACACACGTAAAACTGAAACGTCTCTCGTGAATTGGCAAATGAAATCCTCAATCGAGAGTTCAGAATGAACTTTTATGAAGTAGCCGCGGAGCAGGTGGCGCCGGCCGCGGCGGCGAGGGCGTTGTCCCGTCGCGGCGTTCTTCTCCTGAGGTAAACCACGCACTGGGAGTCGTGGCGGTACGTGAGCCTGACCAGGCTCCCCACCACGCGGTACCGGGACCGCGACCGCACCGTGATGGTGACCGGCACGCCCTTGCCAGACTCGAGCAGGTCCTGCATACCGCGCCCCGCCGCGTACATCGGCTTCTCCTGCGCCGCCACGAAGAGCCTCACCGTCGTAGCGGCCCCCGGCCCGACGGAGACGGCGTACGGCCCCTCTCCTTGTGAGGTCGCGAAAGTGAACTGGAGGAAGGACATGTGGAGCAGCGGTGGGAGGAGGTGCAGGCTGAAGACCTTGGAGTGGTTCTCCACGGCCATCTCGACGGAGCAGTTGCAGTTGAGGAAGCTGGTGATCACGCCGGAGCCGTCGAGCCCTTCCCCGAGGCTAAACTGCTCGACCTTGCCGACCTTGAAGGAGACGCCGGGGCGGGCGGGCTTGGTGGCGACGACGAAGACGAGCAGCGCGATCGCCACGCTGACGGCCACCCTCCACGCCACCTGGAACGCGATGCAGCAGCAGGGCGCCTCCGGGTCCAGCTTCACGTACCTCCACGCCCCGCTCCTCCGGTCAGCGCCGTCGACGTCATCGTCGTCGTCGCATGCAGAGGACCGCTCGGACACCACCCTCAGTACCTGCCGCTGCGGTTTCTTGTCGGTGAGGAAGGAGTTGTTGGAGCCGCGGGAGGAGGAGTAGCGGGAGAGGGCGAGGCGAGAGGCCTCTTGGTCGTGCTCGTGGCGGCCGGCGCCGACGTCGTCGCCGCGGGAGGAGCGGTGTGGGGCGGCGAAGGCGGCCTCCGGGAACGGAGAGAGGATGAGCGCCGTGGAGTCGGACGCCGGGTGGCTGAGGGTGTGCGACGCCGCGGAGGGGCTCTGCACGTAGTAGGCGCACGGGGACGGGCGGAAGAGCGGCAGCTCCTGCTCCTCCGCGCCAATGGCAGCTGCCATGGCCACTTTGTCGATCGATCGATCACAGCTGCCTCTTCTTGGGCTACGCGCTAAGTTCGCTTGCTCTGCCTGTGGAACTTTGAATCAGTGATGGCTTATGTAGAAGCAAAAGGGGTCAAGGTTTGGACTTCGATCATGGCATGCGAAATGATAATCCGCAGCGGGTTGCGTCCAACTTTTGCAAAATGTGGGGGGATAAAGGGGAAAAGAAGGACCAGTATATGAGATTATAACCCGGTTTGACAGGCGGGATTTCATCAATTGCCCCGTTGGGCTCAAATGTCGATGATGGTTAGCACATAGCTTTGCTATAGCAGTGAGTGAGAGTGCGGGACGGAGCAAGGTGATGAGTGCACGTGCCGCATTTTTGTATGTAATGCATCATGGACCTCTGCTCTCTCTGATTAATAATGGTAGCCGAGCTAGTCTCCATATCCAAATTAAGAGAAAGATGTTGCTATGAAAGTCTTGGGCTGGCTAGCGATTAGTTAACGTTCTTCGATGAGAATGGTATGCTAGTAAACTAGATTAGCAGCAAAGGTACTCTCTCGTTCGGGTGATCGTAGGGCGACGGAATGAGATTATCAGCACATGACAAATTGACAATTATCAAATACAACACCAGTGCGCCACGCCATTATTATGTATCATCATGAACCGCAACTCTACTACATGTGCTCTGTTTTACCGGCAACAGGTGACTTGGGTTTTAAGGTAGATGCAATGGTACTCATGCCTGCATGCGTAGCAGAAAAGTATAAGACCTAGTCACTGTCCCGAACGGTGAAAAGGTGAAACGGTATGCCTGTGGTCGGTGGTTGATCAGGTTCTTGATACTATATCCGTCCAAATCGCAGTTGTCAAGATTGTTCTTCGGTTTTTTGCCTGAACGTGGAAGGGTTTTGGCCAGATTTTTACTGTGCATGGTCAATTATGTTATCGGTTTTGATAGTTCTAGGTCACCGGGAATTTCTTAGTTCCCCATCAGTGCCAATAGTCGTTGGTCCCCTGTGGTCGAGAACAAAATAAGAGGAAAATAACCCATATGCGAGCTGCGCTGATTAGGTCACACTCGTAGTCGTGAACCTAGGTGGGGTCCTTCTGGTGCTTCAGTGGGGAAAGACGCTGAAAGTGCATGTTGCCCCATGCGTGGTTTTGGTAATTAATGACAATCCTTATGGACTAATGTTTGTATTGAGATATTCTTATAGGTTTGTCCATAGGCATCGCTTGAACTCCATGTGTTTGATTCAAGGTTGTATGCCATCAAGAGCATTGATTATAATAGACATATTTGATATGATCAAAAAGAAGAAAAGATACAAGGTTGATCAAGACTAAGTGCAAAGAGTGGATTCAAATTGATCAACACACAAAGCTAAATGATATACCATGTGGGATCATGTGATCCAATGGTATGGTAAGAAATTGTCCATATAGGTTTATGAACTAACCCATTATGTGTGTGTGGCATTCCTTTGTTGGGGGGCTTGCATCAAAAGGAAGATTTCTTATAGCTCATGGAGGATGACGTCAAGTGTTGATCGTCATCAAGTTTGAGACGTGCAAGTTTAAGATGGGCATATAGAAGATATCATGCTTGAAACTTGCAACCCATTTGGAAATAATGGTCAAGTGAACATATTCCTAAGAGAGGCACTCTCATCTTGGTGTATGGGGGAGCAACATGTGAATCATCACCGAGCAAAGCGCAATCAAGAAAGGTGGTCCACTTGAAGAGATCAAGATCGTCATCATCTAGCTCAAGTGGAATGCGCAAGGCAAAGGTATGATCTTGATAGGATTTCTATTTTACCGGTCTCATGGTGTTAGTGGGAGACCGGGTTATAGGATAGATACCATACTATCAAGAGGGGCTCTCAAGTGAGTAACTTGATCGCATCTTTGTGGAGAGCTCAAACCTTTGCATTCTTGGCATATCATCTTTCTTGGTTCTTATTTGGCTTTTATCCATGTGAGGATTTAGAGCTTGTGTTCATCTCCATACCAAGCTCTAGTTCATCAAAAACGGATTTCATGAATATCTTGTTACGTTTTTGTTGTTGGAGGTTTTACCGGTTGGTCTTTTCCAAGAGAGGTCAAACTCTCTTCTTGTGGTTTCCTCCTCACATGATGGATTATGATGTGTATATGCATGATCTTGTAGAGCTTGTGATTATCTTCGAAACAAGCCCAAGATCATAGAAAACGGAGTCCGGATAAAAAAGTTATGGGTTTTTCTGTTTGCTGAGTTGCTGCAGGAATTTCTAGGCCGGAGTCTCCGGCCTGCTGACTGGAGTCTCCGGTCGGGACCGGAGTCTCCGGCCTCAGGGGTGCTCAGGGGCCGGAGTCTCCGGCCTGTCAAGTTTTGGAGCGAAGAGCTCCACAGGACAGCAGCCTTGGATGGGGGGTCCGGAGTCGGTCCGGAGTAACCCCGGAGTCCCCGCCCTTGGCCGGAGTCTCCGCCCCCTCCGGGTCCGAAGTCTCTGCCCAGGCCAGAGTCTCCGGCCCTCCTGGACCGGAGTCTCCGGTGTAAAATTCCTGCAACGGCTCTATTTTTGGGGGACCTATAAAAGGCCCCTTCTTCCCCAAAGAGACCAAGTTTTCTGCAGCACGTTTTTCTCTCTCTCTCCCACCATTGTTGACCTTAGAAAGCTTGCCTCTTTCTCAATTCGTCCCATGATTCTTGCATATCTTTGAGGGAAAAGAGAGAGGAGATCTAGATCTATATTTCCACCAATCCATCTCTCCTCTAAGTGAGGGGAACCCTTTCGATCTAGTTCTTGAAGTTCCATTTGTTGAGTTCTTCTTTGTTCTTTCTCTCTTCTCCCCCCCACAAGTATTTGTTGCTTTTGGTGGGATTTGGGAGTGAAGGACTTGAGCACTTCTTGTGTTCTTCCCTTTGCTTTTGTGCATCGGTTTGCTCTCTCCACGAGGATTCGTGGAAGTGAAAGTTCGTGAGCTTGTTACTCTTGGGTCGTTAGACCCTAGACGGTGATTGAGACCTTTTGTGGTCACTTGGGAGCTCCCAATCCTTTTGTGGGTTGTGTCTCAAGATTGTTGTGAGGGACTCGATTTCCGCCCAAAAGGAAATCAATAGTGGAAGGTGAACCGAGCTTTTGTGCGAGGTTCATCGGAGAATAGGGTGAGACCATTTGTGGCGTATTGAGTTTGAAACTCACACCCCTCCAACGAGGCGTACTCCCCTCAAAAGGAGGAACTCGGAATACATCATCGTCTCCGCGTGCCTCGGTTATTTCTATACCCGAGCTCTTTACTTATGCAATTTACATTGTGATAGCCTTCATGCTTGAAGTCTTTATCTTGCTATCACCTTGTTACTTGTCTTGCTTAGCATAAGTTGTTGGTGCACATATGTGAACCTAGTATATTTAGCTTGTGTGCTTGTTAAATTAAAACACCTAGTTTTATTCCGCATTTATCAAGCCTAAACCGGAAAAGTTTTAAATCGCCTATTCACCCCCCCTCTAGGCGACATCCTTGTCCTTTTAGACGCCCCCCCAGAAGCAGTCCTCAACGACATTGCTCATGGTGAGGCCACAAACATGCAACTCGAGGATCATTGTGCCGTACCTCTTGAAGAAGATCGTCTCCGTTGGTTCCTCATCCCAAGTCGAGGATGTCGCCGGGGCTCGTTGCGGAAACATCAACATTTCCCGCATGGCATTGCAACTACCCATCGGGCGTAAGACGAGTTCCATGCATGGCATGAAATCTGGAAATGTAAGAAACTCCCCGGCCCTCTCCGGCAAGAGGCAGAGACTGCAAGCAGAAAGAACATTGGACAAGCCGAAGGTGGATCTCTCCGGGAAGAAATAGCCCATCAATAGTCCAACAAAGGGCAATGTAGCCACATAACCCTCACATAGTTGCATGAAGATCCCTCTAAGAACGATGGAATCAAGAGTAAGCTGCATCAGATCTATGCCGAAAAAACTGGAGCACATCTCGCCGAAAAAGTAGAGATGAGAAGGTTCAGACCGTAGTGGAAATAATCGGCGAGCACCACAGTGCACCGTCGGTCGGTCTTCGCACCCCCTCAAACTAATTAATTACAAAGTTACATCCAAAACACATAGGATAATTCTAATTTTTTTAGGAACCACATTGTGTGATGAATTAATCTAACAAAACCACAATTACTACTTCATCAAAAACGAGATGCATCATGTTGGTTTATAACAAATAAACAAACAAACTATTAATCAGTTAAAAACTTAAAATCACCATACAATTCACACATCTAAAATGTAAAGAAAAAGTTCAGCCTAACTTTAACCAAACAACAATCTATTGCTCGAAAAACCACATGAATAGATGCATAAAAACATATGGGAGCTCGCCTAACATGTAAGGCACCTAGAAGCCATAGCAGAGAATTATAACTACAACCCATAGCAGAGAATCTACGGGTACAATGCACAGACAGAGAAGGTTGCTCCTAAAACCACTACGTCGATGTTATACCGCTAGAATTACAACTTAGACAAAAAAAACTTCAAAATCGGGGTTTAGGATGACGAAACAATGCACAAGACGCAAATCGAGAAGAATGCATTAAGGTGATGATTGAGACCTAGTCCCGATAATCCTCCCCGCCCAACCCTCTTAACAAAGATTGATTGAACGCGTCGGTGGATGCATAGATGCACCGAGGGAAGGAAGAGGTTCACATCGTCGATGATGCACCCTTCTCACCACGGTCCCCAATACTTAACCGCCCGACTCAATGTGACGGCTCCGTACCGGTCGATGCTGAAATGGGAGAATCATCAGAGAATTCGCATGAGGGTCCTCGTCGTTGCTAGAAGTGAGAAATGGGGGGGATTTTGACCTATCTCCCAAAATTTGAACAATGTGCAGTTTTTTATGACAACGAGGACACACAAAGGGTCGCGCACGTCGTATGATCAAGATCTGATGTCTGAGAGAGATGGGCACTTTTTAAGACAAGAGCGAGCCCGTGCATGAATTAGGTTTCGCGATAAAACAATGGATTGACGAAGGAGGTTAGATTTCATCTACATCGATGATTTACGACTCGCACTGTGTTTTTCTTTGAAGCAGCAACTGTCGTGTATTTCTCATGAAGCGGAGGATCCATCATTGCAAATACCCATTGATATTTTTAGTGGAGCAAACATTCAGTTATCTGGTAGCAAACATTCAACTCCTCACCTGTTTTTTTTTTTAGGGTGAACTCCTCATGTGTTATTTATTTATTTTTGGAGATCACTCCTTATGTGCTAAAGCGGAAATCACTAGCTAAAGCCCATACGAAGGCTTGATAGTTGTCCCGGCCTAGTGATGCGCGAGGCCGAGGCGCGCAAAATCTGTCACACGGCAAAGCCCGCTCAGCGCCCAATACGACTGCACGACCGGCCCATCCATCCAAGGGCGACAGCCCCACCTCCTCCAAAGACTCCGGCCGAAGGAACTAGGCGCAGAGGCAGTTCGCTGCTCCACAGTCCCCAGACCAGATCCGACGCCGTGGCCATGGATCCCCCGCCGTTGCCGCGCGTCCTCCGCCTCGCCCTCCTCCTCCTCCTGCTCGCTTCCCCCGCCGCGCTCGCCTGGAAGAAGGACGAGTTCCGCAACTGCAACCAGACCCCCTTCTGCAAGCGCGCCCGCACCCGCGCCCCGCACTCCCTCGACGCGCCGCTCTCCCTCCTCGCCGGCTCCCTCGCCGTCTCCCCGAAGGCTCGCTCACAGCCGAGCTCTCCCACCCTTCCCGCCCCCGCCCGCTCATCCTCCGCCTCTCCGCGCTGCCCCCGCACGCGCTCCGCCTCCAGATCGACGAGGACTACTCCACCAGCACCCCGCCCTACCGCCGCTTCCACGTCCCCGACGTCCTCCTCCCCGACGTCGACTCTCGGGCGCTCCACCTCTCCAAACCCAACACCATCAAGGGCGTCTCCACCGTCGCGCTCTCCTCCGACCTCGACGTCGTTGTCAAGCACGATCCCTTCGAGCTGACCGTCCGCCGAGCCGGCTCGGGCGACCCCGTGCTCTCCTTCAACTCCCACGGCCTCTTCGACTTTGAGCCGTTGCAGGAGTCCAAGCCCGAGGGCGAGACCTGGGAGGAGAACTTCCGGAGCCACACCGACACGCGCCCACGCGGCCCGCAGTCGATCAGCTTTGACGTCTCCTTCCATGGTGCGGACTTCGTGTACGGCCTCCCAGAGCACGGCTCCACATCGCTCGCCCTCCGCCCCACCCGTGGCCCGGGGGTTGAGGAGTCCGAGCCTTACCGCCTCTTCAACCTCGATGTGTTCGAGTACCTCCACGAATCGCCCTTTGGGCTGTATGGGTCGATCCCCTTCATGATCGGACATGGTCCCGGGACGTCTTCAGGGTTCTTCTGGCTCAATGCTGCGGAGATGCAGATTGATGTGCTTGCACCAGGGTGGGATGGCGCCGCATCCACGGAGAATGGGAGGATCGACACGCTGTGGATGGCTGAGGCCGGCGTTGTTGATGCGTTCTTCTTTGTTGGGTCCGAGCCAAAGGATGTAATCAAGCAGTACATTAGTGTTACAGGTGCGCCCTCCATGCCACAACAGTTTGCAGTGGCATATCACCAGTGCCGATGGAACTACCGGGACGAGGATGACGTTGCTGGGGTGGATGCTGGGTTTGATGAGCATGATATTCCATACGACGTGCTCTGGCTCGACATTGAGCACACGGATGGCAAGCGATACTTCACATGGGACCGTTCGACGTTCCCGAACCCAGAGGAGATGCAGCGGAAGATAGCGGATAAGGGCAGGAAGATGGTGACGATCGTAGACCCACATATGAAGAGGGACAGTGGGTATCATCTCCATGAGGAAGCTACTGCTAAGGGGTACTATGTGAAAGATGCAAGCGGGAAGGACTACGATGGGTGGTGCTGGCCTGGGGCATCATCATATCCTGACATGTTGAACCCTGAGATACGGGACTGGTGGGCTGATAAGTTCTCCTATCAAAACTACAAGGGATCAACTCCAACACTGTACATTTGGAATGACATGAACGAGCCATCTGTCTTCAATGGCCCTGAGGTATGTCGATGAATTGCAATATGTATCTTGTGAAGATGAGGTTTACAACACAATTGGAACATTTTATGCATGAATCAATATTTATAGTATTTTGCCCTTAAATAGGTCACCATGCCTAGGGATGCAATTCATGATGGTGATGTGGAACACCGAGAACTGCACAATGCATATGGGTACTACTTTCATATGGCTACTTCAGATGGCTTCTCAAGCGAGGCGAGGGTAAAGACAGGCCCTTTGTTTTGTCAAGGGCCTTCTTTGCTGGAAGTCAACGGTATGGGGCAGTTTGGACTGGAGATAACAGTGCAGACTGGGATCACCTTAAATCTTCTATTCCGATGGTTTTGACCCTTGGTCTTAGTGGCATTACCTTCTCTGGTGGGTGGACCTACATACCAACTTCACCTCAGTAATCCTGATCTTAGAAGCTTTACTAACATGTGAAGCTTTGACAGGTGCGGATGTTGGTGGATTCTTTGGTAATCCAGAACCTGACCTGTTGGTGCGTTGGTACCAAGTAGGAGCTTTTTATCCTTTCTTTAGAGGTCATGCTCATCATGACACCAAGAGGCGGGAGCCATGGCTATTTGGGTAATGCCACAAATAATAAAATTTATGGAATTTTGTTTAGTTTGGAAGTTCTCGACGTGGCTGATAGTCTTCTGTAAAAATGGGCTTTTAATTGAGGAAAAACAATCACAATGACTTGACTTCACACTGTCACCTATAAAATCTTCCTTCATTAACTTAGTTTGGGAAAAGTAGATCAGAAGTGATGTTTGTTTGAAGGCTAACATAATCTTTGTACTTACTACAGAGAGCGAAGAACTGCCCTCATGAGGGAGGCAATACATATGCGCTATTCATTGCTGCCCTACTATTACACACTGTTCCAAGAGGCTAGTGTAACTGGTGTTCCCCTTATGCGTCCTTTGTGGTTGGAATTTCCTGATGACAAGGAAACATATAATAATGGTGAGGCTTTTATGGTTGGGCCAAGCATTTTAGCCAAGGAATTTATGAAGAGGTAAGTGATACTGCATACATTTTTCCCTAAGCAACTCATATTTTGCTTGAAAGTGCATCATACCCGTTTAACATGCAGGGCCAGAAATCAGTGTCGGTTTACCTTCCTGGAAAGGAGTTATGGTATGACTTGAGAAATGGATCCCCATACAAGGGAAGTGTCTCACACAAGCTGCAAGTTTCAGAAGATAGCATACCAAGCTTCCAAAGGGCAGGTACAATTGTGCCAAGAAAGGATAGATTCAGGCGCAGTTCTACGCAGATGGTTAACGATCCATACACCCTGGTATGTTAAACATATTTCTTATGCAAGCAGCATTTAATTAGTTGTGTACTCAGTTGCTCTTTGGTACTCCCTCCGTTCCTAATTATAAGATGTTTTAGATATTTCAATGTAGACTACATACAGAATGAAATGAGTGAACATACACATTAAAATGTCTATATACGTATGATTCTAAAAAAAGCTAGAACATCCTGTATTTAGGAACGGAGGGAGTAACTCATAACTGCGTGTACCTGTTATTTGTTTGATGTGCAAATAGTCATTATTAGTGTTAATATCTACCTGGTATCTCATAATGTTGTTAGTGATGAGAATGTGAAACTTATTTTTTTTACTAAGGACTAGTTAAATAACCGCGTGTTGCTACGGAACTAATGAATATTATGTACACTTTTAGAAAGTGCAACTTTAGTGATGCTAGGTGTTTTTTTTTTCATTTGTCAATCTTATTATTAAAGGTATGATAAATTTTCTCTTTATTTTTAGCTTGTGATTTCTATTAGGTAGATATAATCTAACAATTAACAATACTTTTTTATGCACTTATGAGGCTGCGACGCTATAGATAATCTACCTAGTCTGATAACAGTGATTTCAAAAAAGTAAAATCTGATAAATATGAATAAACAATAAATACATAATAGGATATCATCGTCCTAATCAACGTGTGCATGGACAATATGCATAGCTGTGACCATTTCTCATCTATTGAAACTCTAGCCGCTGCATAATCCAATCTTGCACCAGTAAGATTCTTTGTTAGTTATGCCATTTGGTAGATAGCTGCAGGCAGCCTGGAGACTGTGAGCTTGCCTGTTCAAGCCCTAGCAGAGCACATTTTAATTCTCGTTATAGAAGTTGGGTCGAGTCCCATCGGGAGAATTTTTTATTGGCGACGGTAGTGGGGTGAGGGAAGAGGCAGGCAGGCAATCACGAGCCCCAACATCTGTACGTTTTTATTCTTTAAAAAAATCTTTAGCCCCTTCCCTATAAGTTGATGTTGTTATGATGACCAAATAACATCATTTTTCTACTGTTGTTGAATTAGTAGGCTCATTGGTCTGTAGACAGGGATGCTGTGATTTGATTAACTAGTGCTAACGCAAAACAAGCTAAATATATGACCATGCAAATCTAGCTTCGTTACTAGTACAGTTTATTGTTTCATTTTTTGTTTTTGATGAAAAAGGGCTACCGCTAATTTATGTTAATAGAAATCAAAGCTACAATGTCCAACCACCGTACACAGCAACCACCAATTTTTCCCAAACATTTTTACATTCCTAGAGAGAGTACAAAGGAGGAGCAAAAAGCCAAATAAGCAGTAGCTAGACAGCAGCTAGCGGCCAGCATTCTTTCGAGTAGACTATCTAACTCTGTAATTTTGCAATGATCAGGTGATAGCCCTCAATAGCTCGGGTTCTGCAGAAGGTGAACTTTATGTGGACGATGGGAAAAGTTATGATTATCAACAAGGGGCATTCATCCACCGCCGTTTTGTATTTGCCGACAATAAGCTAACTTCGATCAATATTGCACCTGATAATCTGGGCAAGAAGGTATTTTCTACTGAGTGTTTGATTGAAAGAATTATTGTGCTTGGGTTATCATCGGGAGCAAAGAAGGCTATTATTGAACCTGGGAACCAAGAAGTGGAAATTGATCTGGGACCAATTAGTTTAAGGAGTGGTTCAAAGTCTGTTGCACCAACAGTCAGGAGGCCCAATGTTCGTGTTGTAGATGATTGGACAATAAGGATAGCATGATATGCAGCCCTTTTACATCTGGAGCCTTCCCGTTGTTTCCAACCAGGCCATAAATTGGGCAGTGTTAGAAGGGTAGTTTGGCCTCGTAAGTGTTATCTGTAGACACTCAAATTTCATTGCTTTGGCGGCATCAAAATTTCTGCATGTACCTTGTACGCATGCTGTTTCTACTGCCAATTTTGACATAAGTCGAGACATAAATTGCTGATGTATACTTGTAGCTTTTATACTGATTTGTGTGCCACGGTACGGTGTATGTGATATGAAACATTACAATTTGATAGCCTTTTTAAAAATCTTTGTTGGTTCTTTGCGACTTTGCCTAACGTTACGTATGCACTGTTCAACAAAATCTTTTGTAAGCTCCATATCCCCCCAAGTGAGCTAGGGAGGATAAGCTCCTCGTTCAAAAAAAAAAAGAACTCTTCCAAAAAATTCTAAAAGATGACAGAATGTACATTACTATTTTGTGGAGACATCATTCTTGTGCCTTGTGTGAGAAGAACAAACTCAGCGCACAAGAAGTTGCTATTTTAGCTACTCATTTTTTGTGTGATCTCAAAACACCCTGTTTTCTTCTGAAAATTTACAGATACATACACCATATGTACACAGCTGATTTTTTTTCAGAATATTTTGAAACTTAAGAACACAGTATAAGAATTCTTTTAGTTAAAGGGTGCGAGTGAGCTGGGTAGGCAACATGCTATGCATCCAGCTTCCAGCCTCTTTTCTGACCTGGGAAGTATGGAATGCCTCGAGTGCAGAGCAACAGGGGTACTCCATAGCTTGGAGCCTTGGAGGTTAAGGTTGCTATTTTTTTTCGACAATTTGATTACTCAGTTTTGCCCAGGTCGAGAACAAAGCCTGACCCTGATTAATGAGAGGTAGAAGAGAGGGAAAAAAACACAGTAGAAATAGACCAATTTATCAGTGTGATATTGCAGAGCCCTGGTCCAATTAAATCGCCATCACCCGCACAGAACAACAGCCTGAATCACAAGCTCGGAGTATCCTCTCTATCCCAACAAAAGTCAGACGACCGTGAAGCAATAGGCCTCATCTAAGAGCATCTCTAAAAGACACCGCAAATCGGTCGGAACTGCAAAATCCGGCGAGTTTGCGGGCCGGGTTCAGTTCGCTGCGCAGATTAGAAACCGCAATCGCGGCCCGGCCTGCAATCGATTTCGAGGCCTCCGCAAATGTCCACCCGCGGACGCTATTTAACCCGTTCTGTCCCCGAAATTCAGGCCGAAACCCTCCCCTCCGCCACCGAACCCTAGCCGAAATCCCCCACATTTCTCGCCGCCGGCCACTCCCCTTTTCTCGCTCCAGTCGCCGATTGGCGCCTCCACCGCCACCATGGACGACCTCCCGTGGGCCCTGCAGCAAGAGCGTCGCCGTTGCGTCGCCGCCGACGCCGCGCGGAAGCGCTTGTCCCATAAATGGACGGGGAGGGGGCTCCCGGTGCCGGCGTCGCTGTTGCGGCTGGAGACGGAGGAGTTCGACATCCTCCACGGTCTCCTGCCGCCCCCCGCGCCTCCCGTGGCGCCTCCGGGGTTCCTGGAGGCGAGCTCCTCCGGCAGCTGGACCTTCTCCTGCTCGGGCTCGTCGCCGCAAACTCCGGTGCAGGCGCGCGAGGTCGCCGTGGACGAGGATGGCTTCGAGGTCTACGATCCGGCCGCGTTCGAGGGCTCGGTGACCCGCGAGGACTTCGTCCCCGACGAGGTCCTCGACACGGTGACCTGCGCGGTGCAGGCGCGCTCCGAGGAGCAGGACCGCCTCCACCGCCAGCAGGAGGCCTCCAAGGAGCAGAAACGCACTCCGGCGACAACGCGGCCGCACCCTGCGAGCTCCGGTGAGCCGATTTTGGTCAGTTAGGGTTAGGGCCGCGTAGTCTAGCTTTATTTTGGTTACTGAGCGAGCTCCGGTGAGTAATTCCGGTCAGCAGGCTGTCTATGTAATGAAGAACTGCGAGATGAATCTCCCGCGTACTTTGAATTTTAAATTTGCAGTTTCAATTGCAGTGTCTGATCTGCGCGCGACTCAACTCGGTCTGCAAACAGGTTTTCAGTAACATGCATCCAGGGTTTGCAGGTTCAGAATTTGCGGTGTCTCTTAGAGATGCTCTAACTCCAGTACCCGAAGCTTACAACACCACCAAAAACATGTACTATACTATACTATACTTATTTTAATTACATGGAGCGAGCATGCATTGGCTATCTACCAGCTATGTACTGTAGACAAATCGCCATCGATCTTGTGAGCCGATCATCACTTCCGGAGGAACACCCATGGCCCCTGGCCGCCCCCATCCTGCAGATACAAATCACAAACCTCGATGAGCCCTAATTGAAGATTACAGAACATTACGTGGAACACACAAATTTGTAAGGATTTCCCAAAGCACGGTTCAATTTCTGCTTAATTAGCGAAGCATTCTACCTTCCAAACTGCGTGTGAAAAGAGCCGGAGCAAGTGAAGAAAAGGAGGCACTGATGAGGAGGATAAGGTAGAGTATAGTATAATCCATACCTCCAGGTGCTAGCTATGGTCCTCAGGCTCATGTAGATCGTCAACGCGACCCATATGCCGATGAATCCGTTGTGCGCGGAAAGGTACACCAGGCACGGTATGGATATGGAGGCCACCCCAACCTGAATGTTTCCATGAGATATCGGGAAGAGTTTCAGAGCAAAAATTGATGCAGCAAGCTTGCCATCTTAGGTGTCAAAGGATTTGACTGTACCATGGAGTAAGCAGAGTAGGTGTAGTCTGACGCTCCGAAGTTGATGCCGTCGAACACGAACGCCAGGGCGTTTATCGTCTGTGTGCCGGCAACGAACTGAACCCCGAAATGAAGATATCTGTCAGTGCCTGGATCATGGTAAACATTATCGACATTTGAAAAGCCAAGGTTCTTACCGGGATAGCCTTGTGGATGACGGCGATCACGTCGGCATCCTTGGTGAAAACGCCTGCGCCGAATTTCATGAATAGACCAAGGACCACCGTGAGACATATCCCCAGAACAATGCTCAGCTGCAGGGTAAAAGAGATCACCATTAGTCTCTTCTTCTTAGTGAAACGATGTGCAGTGTTCTCTAGAAAAGGAAGAAGTGGCAAGAGGCAAATGTGACAAACCTGCAGCACGCGAGAGGTCACGGCAACCACCTTCTTCTTGTCGTTCTTGGCGAACGCGCTTGCGAGTACTGCCTGTAAGAGCTCATCCACAACAGAGTCCAGTTAAGTACCCTTCTCTGAAGCTAAAACTACTGCTCCCTGAACTAATGTATAGCAATCTGACGGACCTGTCCAGCGACGGCCAATCCGTCAGCGAGAAGCGACGTCGCGAGCCAGAGCTGGCAGCAGATCTGGAAGGCCGCCATGATGGTCGGCCCGTCTCGAGCAGCGAGCGATGACGCAAGCGTGACGCAGAACGTCACGGCTACGACCCTCGCGAGCAGCAGGAATCCTAAAGAAAACAGAGGCAACTTTCAAAACCGTTCCAGGGACCAGTGAGAGATGTTATCCAGTTTCAGGATTCCAACGGTATCTCACCACAACCAAGAAACCGTCCAAACTGCAGGGATTTAAGGCTGGGTGGGATAACATCAACTTGCTGGACGAGCCGACATACCAAGATCATAGTTATCAGGTACCTGTAAATAAAGATGGAACAGAGAGAAGTCAGGATAAGATTGATCACAGAAACATATGAGCTGAAGATGCTACTGGTTGTGGTGAAACCTACTGGGAAATGACATGAGCAACAGCTGCACCAGTGACGCCCATATGACAAACAAACATCAAAATTGGGTCCAGGATGATATTTGTTGTATCTCCAACCACTGGAATGTTATTCAAGGAAATGTTAGTAGCGTGAGGGACGATGCTTCTCTTTAATTATGTTTCTTGGTTGAAATGGAAACATGTATGCCAAGTTGCCAATTGAAAAAATGTCATCATCAAAAGATATATTTACCGGTAGCATATAACGGTGTCTTTGTGTCTTTAAAACCCCGGAAAACACCCTGCATTGCCAGAGACAGGAGAACAGCGGGAGCACCAAGTGATCTGATTGTTAAGTAACGGACTGCGGGTTCTAGCATCGGTGAATCCTGTAAACGAGAAGAAGAATTAACATGCATCATGGATAGCAACAAATGCATTACTAAATTAAGATTTAGCAGATGAATAAGGTACTAGCACCTACATGTTTCACACCCATGATGCCCAATACAACTTTTGCTGAAAAGATCAGGAACACAGCCTGAACTAGCCCGAGAAATGAACCAACTATTAGTGCTGATGTCACAGAAGGTATGTACTTTCTCTTGCAGACTTGATTGGAGAGGTCAGTACACTCTGTGGGGATACAAGAATTAGCACACACTGGCGTATCTTGACCTGGAAACAAAGTTTGACATGCAGAATACTTTAGTCCTGAGGTAAATTAAGTTACTATTCAGATATGTAAAAGCAGATATTTTGCAAGAACTTGGTACCAGATGCAGGCACACTGCATGTATCTGAATGCACAGCAGAAGCTTTCTCCAGGCCTTTGCCTTTGTTTTCTTCTAGGTATTTACTAATGATGGCATCTTCTTCAGCAACGAATGATGTTGTTACGCTAACTAGGGGGTAGATACAGACTTTGGAGACTTGGTTAAATATGGCAATCGAAACACCGACTGCAGCTATCTCCACCGAACCTGATGATTGATCAAAATTTCAGATCAGCACCAATATGAGCTCTTACATTTCACAAAGCAACAATTGATTGTAGAGTTTATGAAAGACTAGGTAGGTCCTTAAACATTTCGTTTGCAACTTGCTGGAACATACTAAAAGTGCAGAACTAAATGTGTATCTTTGGAAAGGATCATGCATTTCTTGTGTGTGAAAATGAAACATACTTTAATTGTAAAAGATCGAAATGGGGCTACTGTGATGTAATTCGACAAAAAGAGATGTGGATGAACTTATATTGAAGAGAATGAACTCAGCAAGTACCTGGCTAACAGATTGTGTAACGAGAAATTGCTAGTGGCACGCAAAGGAAGATTTAGAAAAGAAGCATTTGTGATGCATAAAACAACAAATAAAAACCAGACTGAGGACAAAATGCCATACGCAACAGAAAGAATACCGTTATTTCAGATATCTTAAAAATACCATTATAACCGAATCAAAGGAAAAAAGGAACAAAAGGAAAGATTAAGGTATCAATAAGGTGACATGCTCGTTTCAGAAGGAAAAAGAAGGCCGGAGAGCAAGTGTTCTCTTGTCAGCAAATCAACACTGACAGAAACAGAAAGTTAAGTTGGGCATTATCACTAGGAGTAGTAAAGATGGAGTACTCTGGAGCGCATTTCCTGAAAGTTGTTTTGTCACCCAGTGAACTGGTTATATGTCCAAATCAAGGGGTACTGCACTACTGCTATTGCAGAGTGAAGTTCGTTACTTTGCCGAACTGACAAAAAGGAAATGAAGTAAGGACTATGCAGTGACAGAAAACAGCAAAAGGCTGAAATATTTGGAAATTTGCTTGTATGGCTACCTAAAATTAGTATCGCCCGATGAAATGAACTTGAGAAGGTCTATTCCGTGAAAAAAATGAAGACTTGAACAGCGGTGGAAGTGCTAAGTGAAAAGTGAATATGGTGCAGCCATAGAAACAGATAAACCGGTTCTATATTTTTTTTCAGAAACAGATAGATCGTAGTACATGGTATGGATTGATCGGACGATCATGGTTACCTAAACGGCCGATGAATGCTGTGTCCACCAAGGACGCAAGCGGATCGGCCGCCAAAGCGAGCGACGCCGGCACAGCAATGCGCAACACCTCCGACCCGAGCTCGTCGAGCTTGAAGACACTCCTGCGAACAGTTCGGATTGTTAAGCAGATCAGACAATCGTACGTCAGTGCAAGGTTAAGGAAATCAGCGCAGTTAAATTAAGCGTCATTCATGGGCCGAACCTGATGTTCATGACGAAGAGGTAGAGCCCCGTCCTCCTGGGCCAGCCGGACAATGCAGGCGGCGCCGGAAGATGATCCTCCGCCACCTTCTCTTCTGCGTCATGTCCGTTCGCCGCCGCCTCACCAGGGACGTCGATGGCCACTGGCTTGTCCCCGGTCACGTTCGCCGCGGCGCCCTCCTCCATACAAAGATGATGATGCTTGCCTGAGATCAAACCGGTTCCCGCCGGTGCTCACGACTTTGGACTGAGAGAAGAGATGAGATCACTGAGAAGAGCAGTGCATCCCTACTTATACACACCTCTCGGAGTGCCGTGCTCGCTTATCAGGACGTCAGAAGCTGTCACATGGAAAGGCAAGGAGGCAAAGTTGTGTCAGTCAGTCTGTCAGACGCCTTCCGGATCCCAGCTAGCTATATGGTTTGCCAGTCAGTTAGAACTTAGAACAACGAACTATAGGAGTATCTCTCTCAAGAAAGAATATGAACAAAGGCAGGAGATCACCTTGAGCTAAGGCCGTGGATGTGTGTGCTCAGTGAAAGCGAAGGCCAAAACAGAAAGCATACCAACTGGGAGCGCAACGCGACAGTGGGCGGGCGTTGCGGGCTTACGGCCGGTAGCGATGCCAGCGAACGGAGGGGCCCAGGTCGTCAGAAACGGCAAGTTCGCGACGGCCTAGGGCCCGTGCTGGCGCGTGCCGCCGTGCGTCCTGCGCCGCGCGAACGGCAACATGCAGGTGTACTGCCAATGGGGGTTTTGTGTTTTGAGGTTATGCCAGCCACGGGCGGGCGGGATTGGCGTGGAACGCGCGCGGCGCAAGGCCGGCCGGCCGGGAGCGTTCGGGCTTGATTCCAGAGACACTGGCGACGGTTTCGGTTGGCATATGCGTGAGCGGAATGCCGCGCCGGGCTGGGGTTCCGGTGGTATTGATTGGTGCTGTTACGTTGCGTGACTAAACGCGCAAGTGACATGTCGTCGGTGCCGCCGTCCGTCAGTGCCGTCCCGGCAACTACCATGCGTACAGCGTACCACGTACCGTTGCGATGGCTATGGCTCTGCCTTGGCTTGCTCTTGTGCTGAGCGACGATACGTACGGTACGGCCGCCGGCGAAGGTCATCGTCGGCCGGCGTAGGCAGCATGGGCTCTATAATCTCCATCAGCTGTTCTGTCCGGTAACGGACGAGGAGATCTCTTGTACACAGTTGAACGGGAAACGGCCGGGGGAAGAGGTTTGCTGCCAGTGAGGTGCGTTCGTGCATATTTTCTTCCGGATCAAAAAAAAAAAAACGAAAAGGATGCAACGGGGTTGGATATCTAGTTGCGTTCATGGGGATGTGTTTCGATTGGCCGCGTGAATCCGGTGAGATGCAAGTGCAACAGGATAGATATTCGGATATTCAGATAAACGGGACAGGAGCATGGGGAGAAGGCCAGGATCCATATGTAGGACGGCTACGATTCGGATAAAGCTTAAGTGTGAAGAGCTAGGGTAGTGGTTTTCCAAGTGTGTTCATTGGCAGGAAAGAAGCAGTCATAGAATCTTCCTCTTCTTCAAGGTGGGAGCATGAAAGAAGCAATCATCTTGGTTTCCCCACTACTCATATAGTAACTCTCTCTTCACTCTTTCCAATGTGAGAGAGGTGGCAGGATATTATCACCTATCCCCTTCCAATCCTATTTGGACACCACCTAGCTAGACTAATTGGCATCGTGTTTTTATAGCCAATTCCCCCCCATCTAGTATAGCGGGAAAGGAGAGGTGAATATGCATGTAATGGAGTGAACTATAGAATTCGTAGAGCTTAATATACCAAAGGGTTAGGCACAATTGTCAGTATTTATCATCGATAATTGGGAAGGAAACAGAATGCAGTGTCCCCGCAGAACAACAAACTCCACATATGGTAAACTACAATATAGCAATAATTCTAGTATGCCATAAGTTTGCACATCAATTGCTCCATGAGGGCATCGACGGCGATGTTAACGTCAGTCTTTGGCACATGTGCCATGCAAGTTTTTTGTTATGTAGGAGGAGAGAGAATGAATAAAAAATAAGGCTGGCCTCTTTTTGTGCAGGGACGATCTTTGTGGTCTACACGCGTAAGAGATCACTATTTCACAGTTGTACCATCGGCCTTCCCTTTCGTCAGCTTTTTTACTATATGTACTTTTAATTGTCACAACATCTCTATATTAATGGTAACATTAATTTTTACATAAGACACTATATGTAATTTCCTTCTACAACAAGTTTCATTATTTTTTCTTAATGACTGCTGACTGTAACAAGAAAAAACCATCGTATAATGCTACAAAAGTTTTAAAATAGAATTTAAATTTTTACTATTTTGATCGAAACTTACTATATGGCGAAATACTGGCCGGTTAGCAACCCTAGTTGACCTGAAGGGCGCAACAAAAGACATAGTCTTGGCCTCTTGGGTACTATCATGATGATGCATGCTCTTACTGGTCCCTATCTTTCACATGAAAATAACTTGGTTAGATCCATTTTAAATTCATAACTAATATTTAACGTACTAAGTGCTAACTAGATGAACATAGTGCATGTTAAAGTTCTATGAGAAGGAAACTAGTTTTTAAGCCACAACACATCAAACATAAATTAATTATTGTGCACTACTATACCTCTCCTGCTGGTTAGTGCTGGGATTATATCGCTGATGCGCCGCCAACTTTTTGGACTAACCACATCCATAAAAAATTCTAATCATACAAAAGTTGGTGGGTTAGTCTTTCTAAATGTGATTGGCTAGCGTGGTACCGTACTACTTTTGACCATAGTTTGTGTATAGGAGTGGAGCTGTCTAATTCTATGTCGGTAGAAACTCAATAGAAAAGCGACTCAACAAAGTGGTAAAAGCAGGTTTAGGTTACAACATGTACTTGTATGATGTCACACTCTTCATATTACCACTAAAACTAAGAAAGGGTGGCCATAAACAACTACTCCCTTTCCATAATATAGATGTTATTACAACAAATGTAGGAGTATATTAGTGTAATAATATATTATAATAGGGACGGAGGAGTAAAACTAAGTGAAAAGGGAAAATATTCTCCATCTTTTGTGTCATCTGCAAGTGACATGTATGAATACGAGAGAAGGCGGCCAATTGTACCTCTTGACGTGTCTTATTAATTTCTAATAGCGGGTATATAGTCGGAACATTCTCATATCAACTTTTTTTCGTTGAACCAGAACATGTTGCCAAATTAACAACGCAAAGCATATAGCTTACCACATCTTATAGAAAAAGGGTAATACATAAATAATGACGTATTTTAGTTTCTTTGTCATGGAAAACAAATAACGATGTCTTATCAAAATTGTGACGTTTCTATCCTCTATGATTCGGACATATTGGAGCGTTGTGACTAATAATCTTACACTAGAGACCAGATAACTCAAATTGTTTGCATCTCATTAAATTTCTTTCCAAGAATATCTTACGTACCTAGGATAAATGCCTCGAGATAAAGCTATAAATAGACTGATGTGATCATTGACTTGAAACTCCACAACAATCTTGTGAAAGCAGCATAAGATGTGATACTAATGCTCGACAAAATGTGTCATGCCGGTTGACTCTAAATAAAGTCTTCCATGATATTTTCTCAAAGCTTCTTATTGAAAAAATTATCACCCTGACTGTTAATAGTTGTGCTGTCTTGCATACTCATACTATATTTTGTACAAAATCATGTATCTCGTCACAGTAGAAAGGGTACAACTAAGAAGCCCGATTTGCCACAGATATGTTATTTAGCAAAACAATGGAAACAACATACATGCATAGTGCTGATGAAGTTGGTACAAACCAAACATGCTTTATCACACCAATAAAACAACTTATAAAAGTACCTAGCTACATACTGTATCGGACCAGTATATCATTTGTTGCTCTTATGAATTTCTACCGACATACATTACGCACCATATGCACTAACTAGAAAGCAGAAAATGTATATAAGAGGAAACTAAAACTGTAATATAGCCTTAAGTAACGTACTTTAACCAAAATAAGCGATCCCCAAAGTAATTGAGTAGGGTAAAAAGTGTGAATTAATATAACAGCAATAACACTCTGATTTCCTTAGTGAAAATGTATAGTTTTGAATTCTAGAGACAAAAGACAGGTATAGTGAAAACAGATAAAGTATTATCACCACCGGACAAAAAAAGAGCTTGATCAGATTGGTTTATCCCTTATGCTGGCCACCCTAAAAGCTAAAATCGAGGGTCACATATTTATCCCAGTACGTCTGTTTATATATAGCCAACAAAAGCACACTGAAATGCGAGCTGCGTCATGGCCATTAGATAAGCAGCTTTAGGAGACTAATACCATCTTGATAGATCGTGCTTGCCTGCTTTGATTGCTTGGTTGAAATGAACGAACAAAAAGGAGGCACAATATCCGAACCTAATGACGTGTAGTTACCATGTTCGTTCGTTCTTTTGTAACAGCAATAACAAGGCGAACTTTGGACCGGCGCCAGCCAACTTTAGAAATCCACCATCCGAGACACGGAAAGAAAAAAAAGGGGGTCTAAAACGCACGAAGAATATGGTCATCGATCGAGTATGATCTTGTGGTATGCGTATATACCTATGGGTTCGGTGTTTCTAAGCATATGGTTTTATAATCTTGTGTAGCTTCTTATATATGCAACTGAAAGGATCGATCGAAATCCGCTGGTACACTGTTGACAGAGACACCACACGACGGCTGACAGAACGACAGGACAAATTAAAGGTGAATTAGGAAAACACTTGGGCTTGCTTGGCTAGGTTGGTTACTTACTAGCTAACATTAACCACCTACTCTAGTGAAAACGTCGGCACACTGAGTAGTACGCATCGCGGCTTGCCCGTAAGTCGCCGAGATCGGCCGTCACTATCTTTCTCTTCACTACGCTCAGCTCACTCGTGCTGTCTCAGTGAATTATAGCTAGGGTCTTGCGATCGATCGAGCTCCCATCCCATGGCGGCATGGCCCCTCTCGTGAAACCAACAACGCTACGACTGATCTAGCTAGCGAGCTAGAAGAAGAAGAACCTGATCAGAAATGGAAGGCAGAGCAAAGCATACGCACGCGTACCTCTGGCCTGAAATAGCAAAAATGGCCGTGGAGTGCAGATCTAGCTGGCCAGCTCTGTGTGCTTGCACTCTGAGCTTGCTGCTTCTGCTGCTCCACTCTGCCCGGCTCGTGTCCACTATAAATAGGCGCCGCGATCGGACGGCCGGAGGCATGAAGCACGCTGCAGGCGTGGCGCGGCGCCCGTACTTGCGGTCGCGCGACGGCTCGAGGGCCCGTGGATTTTCGTCTTCCTTCCGTTGGCTTTTTAGCTTCTGGAGTCCAGGTCGGATACGCAGTAGCCCGGCGAAAATCCTTGTTTAGTCGCGGGCCGCGTGGCCAGCACAAGCCCGCGTGCGCCGCCGGATCCGGCACCCCGAGCAGAACAGCGCGCACCGGCGACCCGTCCGCCGTGTCATTGCGCCATTGGCGGCTCGTCGTCGGCTGAGACAGGTCCAGCTCAGCGGCAGCACGCTGATTTCTCTTCTTCCTGCGGTGGTGTGTGGTGCGGCGTGTGTTCGAGTAGTATACAAACCGAGGATATTACTAGTGAAACCATTCCCCGCCAAAGAAAATCGAGGATAAAGGTCACTAGGAGAGGAGGCCGTCAATGGAAAGCCTGGCCTACTAGTTTAGGCCGGCCCGCCTGTGTCACTTTCGCATAATCACCCCTAGTTTACGCATTCGATCGACCTTAGGACGTCTCTGTGGAAAGCAGGAGCACTGCGAGCTGCAATCCGTGGGAAAGTTAGGTTACGAGGGGGCGGTCGACAGTGCATCAGTGAGTGTGGTGCGCGCTCCTTCAATTTTTATTTCTGGATCGAGAGCAAGATCACCGCAGGACGGGCCAAAGCTAAGCACCCTTGAATAATCTTTCCGCTGATAAGTTGATCTGGCGATTGCTTTTGGTCTGAATGCACGCGCGAGTGGTCGCTTGCGTGTGCCATCTTGTGTGCTCACGAACGCTCACCTCACGCACTGGGCGGATGCGCCGTCGCGCGATGCTGCTGCTACTAACATTGGGTAGAAGCTTGCGCCGACTATGGTAAATTGTCGTTTTATCATTCCACCCAATTAATGACCCAAGCTCGGAAGCCTAGCTGGTTACGTATATGTATGAATGGGAAGTTAATTAGACTTTTTTTTGGAGGAACAGCAACACTCTGCTGATTTTTCTTTTTTGAGTTTATCTATGTAATAATGTACAGAGCTATGCTACAGATAATGTACAAGAGAATAACTCCATGGCTTGAAACGAACATATTTCTTTCCTTAGCCCTATGGATAACTTGGCTAATTCTTCCTTTGCCAGTTACAAAGACTAGCTCGCACCAGGGAAAAATATTTCGTCGAAATTTCGTTCGAATAATCTTTCCGCTGATAAGTTGATCTGGCGATTGCTTTTGGTCTGAATGCACGCGTGAGTGGACTGAGATCCCGTGCCCTGCCTCTTGCGGGGCACGCTGTGCCTTGAGGCCCACCATCCACCATCCATCTCCCATCCAACGGTCAGAGCAGGTCCAAATTTAGATCTCAAAATTAAAACTTCTCAGAAAAAATCGAAAAATTTCCCACAAGTTCTATATGTCACGTTGTGTATTGTGGTAAATTGTAGATTTTTTTGGATCACCGATTTATGATTTAATAGCTTTTTAAGTTGAAAACACAGAAAATTTAGTTAATGGTAAACCATTTATCCAAAGAAATCCTAAAAATTTGTAAACACACAACGGAACATATAGAACTCGTGGGAATTTTTTCTGAGAAGTTTTATTTTTGAGATCTAAATTTAGACCTGCTCTGACCGTTGGATGGGAGATGGATGGTGGATGGTGGGCCTCAAGGCACAGCGTGCCCCGCAAGAGGCAGGGCACGGGATCTCAGTCCCGCGCGAGTGGTCACTTGCGTGTGCCATCTTGTGTGCTCATGAACGCTCACCTCACGCACTGGGCGGATGCGCCGTCGCGCGGTGCTGCTGCTACTAACATTGGGGTAGAAGCTTGCGCCGACTATGGTAAATTGTACTCCCTCCGTCCTAGTTTGTAAGGCTCAATTTGCAAATTTCTTGAACCAAGGTGCTAATTGATTGGAGGTAAAGTCTTGCATGCATTGGTGGGAGAGGCAATCACCCACTCATAGAGAGGGAATTAAATGCAATTGTGCCTAAGAGGCGGGACAAATTGTTTTTAAGATTGTGCCCTACAAACTAGGATGGAGGAAGTAGTTTTATCATTCCACCCAATTAATGACCCAAGCTCGGAAGCCTAGCTGGTTACGTATATGTATGAATGGGAAGTTGATTAGACTTTTTTTTGGAGGAACAGCAACACTCTGCTGATTTTTCTTTTTTGAGTTTATCTATGTAATAATGTACAGAGCTATGCTACAGATAATGTACAAGAGAATAACTCCATGGCTTGAAACGAACATATTTCTTTCCCATAGCCCTATGGATAACTTGGCTAATTCTTCCTTTGCCAGTTACAAAGACTAGCTCGCACCAGGGAAAAATATTTCGTCGAAATTTCGTTCGAATAATCTTTCCGCTGATAAGTTGATCTGGCGATTGCTTTTGGTCTGAATGCACGCGCGAGTGGACTGAGATCCCGTGCCCTGCCTCTTGCGGGGCACGCTGTGCCATGAGGCCCACCATCCACCATCCATCTCCCATCCAACGGTCAGAGCAGGTCCAAATTTAGATCTCAAAATTAAAACTTCTCAGAAAAAATCGAAAAATTTCCCACAAGTTCTATATGTCACGTTGTGTATTGTGGTAAATTGTAAATTTTTTTGGATCACCGGTTTATGATTTAATAGCTTTTTAAGTTGAAAACACAGAAAATTTAGTTAATGGTAAACCATTTATCCAAAGAAATCCTAAAAAAATTTGAACACACAACGGAACATATAGAACTCGTGGGAATTTTTTCTGAGAAGTTTTAATTTTGAGATCTAAATTTGGACCTGCTCTGGCCGTTGGATGGGAGATGGATGGTGGATGGTGGGCCTCAATGATGTAGGCCAACCTATGGCTCCTACAACAAGTGGCCCAATGACAAGAGCTAGAGTCAAAGCTCTCCATGATAAGGTGAATTCACTCCTATCTATGTGTGATCTCGACACTCCTTTGAATGGGTTGCTACTTCATACGGAAACTTTGTGCATACTCAGGAACCACCTTGATGACGGCCCACAATGGAGTGGAGGAGATGACCAAGAGAAGACCCAAGAAGGTGGCCAAGAGAGCAGCCAAGGAGAAGAAGAAGAAGCCCAAACTGCTTCGGGCGGTACTACCGGCTCCGACCCGGTACTACCGCCCCGCCTGACGTGTCACATGCTGAAGATACTACCGGGGCTGGTACTACCGCGTCTCGCCGCCCCGGTACTACCGCCAGACGCCGGCGCGGTACTACTGCGCCAACTGCCGGGTCTACTACCGGATCTCCCGGGAGCCTCGGGTGTCCTCGGGTTCCATCCCGGTAGTGGCCCCGGTACTGGCCCGGTACTACCGCACACCCGGTACTACCGGGTTCAGTCCGGTACTACCGCTGCGGGCGGGCCTGCGCGCTGAAAAGGCTCCCGTGCCTTGTAATCTTATCCCCTTTGGATCTAGAGTATAAATAGTTCGTCCCCTTCCTAGGGTTAGGGTTAGACTATGATTTGGGAACTAAAGTAGAGCCTTGCTCCTTCTTCTCAAAGTGTCTCTTTCCTCCTATGGAGATGAATCAAGGCCTCCCCTTGTGGAGATGAACCAAGGCCTCCTCTTGAGGAGAAGATCCTGCGTGGATACCAAGGCTTCCGCTTGTAGTTGCGATTACTTGCTAATCTTCCCTCTTTGAGTGGCTAGATTGGGTTGGTTGGATTGACCAATTGGACAAACAATCCTAAGAGTAAGGTGTGCTTGGGAGAGGAGAATTGGGGGCTACCCTCGGGGATTTGTTACCAATTGAGTCTTGCCGGGTTGCTACTTGCTATTTACCCTTGTTTTGAGTGATTCCCCTCTTTTGTGTTCTTCGTTCTTCGCGTGTTCTTCGTGTTCATCGATCCCTTCGCCCAAATCCGTGAAAATCGGGACCAACCTACATCATATGGTATCAGAGCTCTAGGTTGACACGGATTTGATTTGTGTTTCCACCAAAATCCACCAAATTTTTCTTCGTTTTTGAGAAATTCGAAAATTTCCACCAAAAATAGCTTTGCCTTGATTCGAGCCGATCTGTCGATTCGTTGCGTTTTTGGTAGTTTTTGTCCATGGATCTGTTGCTTTAGGACCCCTCCACCTTTGTTTGCGTTCCCTAGCCTTAATTTTGCCAATTTCCCACGAATTTGAGGATTTATCGGGTCCAATTTCCGCCCAAAATCAAAAGTCAACCATCAGAAATCGGGCAGGCCGGTACTACTGGGCCCAGGCCGGTACTACCGGGTTTTCAAAATTTGGCCGAATTTTTTTCTTTTTCCTTGGTTCGTTTTGACATTTCCTCTTTGGTTTGAGTCCTTTTGGGTGTGCCTTACGTCTTTGACATCGACAAGCTTCCGCAGAAACGCATCATCAACGCCAAGCGACGACGCCACCAAGGACTCGACATTTCCCCACCACCATAATCCGTTGTGAGCCCTTCTTCCTTTCGTGTACCTTGACCTATCAGACTAGCTCTTTGATATTGTGGGGCATTGCACTTGTTCGAGTGATTGTCTTAAAGTATTGGCGAATGTGTTTCGTTAGAGATCTTGGCACTAGCAAAAGAGAATGAATCATCGTCAAAAAGCAAAAATCGAAAAAAAAGAGAAAAGAGAAAAGAAAAGAACATGAGTAGTGCCAAGTATCATCTCTTGTAGGCCGCGACAAAGCTTGTACCGCCAAAGTGAGTGCGTGTGTAACACTTGTGCAAATCCGTTGCCCATCAAAAAGCAATTGAGCTAGTGTCCATCTTGTGTTGGGTGACATTTGAGCACGTAGTCTTCGTTAGGTTGTCTATCTTCGAGTGATCGCCCTTTGGTCGCCCAACCCCATCATTCGCTTTTGTGTGTGTTTCTTGATACTTTGTGGTTGGAGTGTCTTTGGTAATTTGATCATTGTGGATTTTCTCTACCTTTGACAATATACTTGTCGTCGGGTTTGCTTGTTTCGTTTGCCACTTCATACCTTCCTATCCTCATAAGTGTGTGTGTTGGGTGTTAGAACCGGATTTTCTCCTCTCAAGCCACATTATACTTGGGATATAGTTTGTCTTGGTTTTTCTTTATCACACATCTTACTTGATGTTGAGAAAATGTTTAGGGGAAGTACAAACGGAAGCTCAAGCTCGGACGATGAAATACATGGTGAAGTTCGCGGTGATCATGGCTATGTCACTCAAACGGAGTTTGTTGGTCTTCGACACCTTCTTCGTGATGGCTTGGGATGCTACGAGCGACATCTTCAAGCTCAAGAGAACAACTTCAACGAACGCATGCATGCGCAAGAAGCATCTATGGAGCGGGTGACCGAAACTCTCAACAACCTTGTGCGACAACGAGCTTCTTCACGCTCAAGCCGTACAAGAAGCACCTCAAGGTCGACACAAGCACGTCATGGTCGTCATGAACCTCGACATGAACGTCAACATGATCCAAGGCGCGACGCCCATGAACGACCTCCTCATAACGTTGAACAACCACATGATCTTCACGCGAACAATGCCAATGCGCATCAAAAGCAACCTCACCAAAATGTTGAACGTCGAGAACGCATACCATCACCACCACCGCAACAACGTGATCTTCATGACCCATTGGCTAATGACAATGGCGTTCTGGGTGCGAATGACTTTGGTGAACAAGGACATCACCCCCGTCATCTTCCAAGGCCACGTCATCAAAATCGTGACAATGCGAACAATAACGAACAACCCGTTCCTCAACAAGAGCTACCTCCTCAACATGATCCTCGTCAAGAACTTCCACATGATCGTCCACAACACCACCGCTCTGAGTCAAGTGATAGCGAGTCAAACCAACACAATGGTGATGGACTCAATCGAAGGAGACGTGGACGTGCATTCCCATTTGGTGGCCATCGTGACAACTATGATGACTTGACCAACGTCCGCTTTGACATACCCAAGTTCTACGGCACAAGTGATCCGGAAGCTTACTTCTCATGGGTACTCAAGGTTGACAAGATCTTCCGCGTGCAACGCTTCTCCGACAACAAGAAGGTTGCCTTAGCCTCGATGGAGTTTGAAGAGTATGCCCTCTTGTGGTGGGAACAACTACAAGATGCTCGCGTCGCTAACCACCAACAACCAATTGACACTTGGGTTGAAATGAAAGAAACAATATACAAGCGCTTCGTGCCAAGCCATTACTGTAACAGCCCCAAAATTTGTGTACCAAATTTTCACTTTGTGCCCTCAATTGCATCATGGCATGCATGCATCATTTGCATCCATTCTAAAATCACTAAACCTCACACTAAATTGGTTTGTCAAAGGTTGGAAAACTAAAATGCCAAGCTTGCTCAAACATTTCTACAAAGCAGTGGAAGCCTTCAAAGTTGCAAAATAAAATACTTTGACAAATTATAATTGTCCAGGAAGTTCCAAGAGACCAAAGTAATATTCTGCCCTTGTTTCAAAATTTCTAAAGTAATTGCATTTGGAAGTTTAGCTAAAATGCCTAAACCAAACTCTATGAACGAAGGTTGACCAAAACATTTTATTTGCCAACCCCAGATTTTGTGGAGTTACTAATTGTTAAGGGGAGCATCCCCAAATTATTTCATAATTTTTGGAGGTGGATAACTGCCTCAATTAAATCAAATACACCTGCTGCTGTTTTAAAACAGTACTGAAAAGGACCTAAGCGTGATAGTTTTAAAAGTGGCAGGGGGTTTTTCGCAAAGTTGCGGTTGTCTCTCTCTCCTCCCGCCTTCTGCGCGAGCGCCGTGTCGCTCCCACGCGTGCCCGCTGCACGGGGCCCCCTTCCCCCTCCTCTGCCTCGCCTCTGTAGGAGAAGAGCACCACGAGGAGCACTGCTCCCCGTCCCCACTCGCCCTGCCCCATCTCCTCTCTCCTTTTCTTCCTTCCACCGAGCCGCCATGGCCGCCGTGATGCGCCGCAGCCTCGCCGCTGATTGAGGAGCTCCCGAGCAATTCCAGCACCACCTGCAGCTCCGCCGTGTCGTGTTCTTCCTCCCCACCAGAGGAATCGAGCCGGGCTGGCCTAACTCGCCGTCGCCGTCCGGTACTCCGCCGCCGCAGCCCGAGCTCCGCCGCGGGCAATACGCCGCCCCCCGACCATCTCCTTCCTCCCCAAGCACACGAGCGTGTTCCTGGTGAGCACGCCCACCTTTCTCTCCCCTCCGTCCTCCCCTAAACCCCTGCGTCGCCGTTTCCCCGCCGGCCGCCGTGCGCGGCCGTGCTCTGCTCGCTCTCGGAGATTCCGAGCTGGTTTTGGATCGGATTTTCCGAGTGATACCAGTACGCAGTTGCTCCAGGTCCTTAGTCGTTTTCACTGCGTGTTGAATCCATCGGATTTTCCGATTGTTTCTTAGCTCGGATAATCCGAGTGAAGGCAGTACCTTTTTTATTTAGTCCTTAGCCGATTTCTTCAACACCCCAATCGACTCGGATATTCCGATTTGAAAATAATTCGGATATTCCGATTTAGCACAGTACAAAAATAATTTCTGTTCAAATTATTTTTCCTTCTCCTACTTTGGTTTTATTTAGTCGCTTGTGTTGGATTTAAATTAAAACCAGGACATGATGAAAAGGGGATTTTAAAATAATTCAAATCACATATTTAATTTAGTAAATGGTAAGAAGTAATAAATTTTTATCGGTGCATTCTAAAATTGGTGTATTATACCAAATTGCTCCCAAAAGTATGGTTTAACAAGTGGCATCCTCTCATGCATGTTTACCTCAAAGTGGAGCACATGAAAACATTAAAACCAATGTAGAGCAATATTTCTCCATAGGTGAATAAGTTATTGCTCGCTCCCCATTTAAAAATTGGTCGATCTTGCTTTAATAATCTCCGTGCATTATAAAGGTCATGTCATAGCATCTACAATTTATATCCTAGGGTTTCGACCACCGTAATCAACAAGTAAGATGATCCATGACCTAAATTCACGGATATCCGGGATGCGCCCCTCTAAGCACCCGAACTCCGTTTAATCGGAATAGTTGCATCATCCCCCTCCCGGGGATTTAAAATGTCATGTCATCATATGTTTGCGCATTGCATTTGTTAAGCATATGTGTGGTGATTGAATCGTTTTCTTCCGTTGTGTTGTTTCTCGTTAGATCAATCAACCGGGGTTACGCCACAATACCCCGAGGATCCGTACTACCAGCACGCTGATCAAGGCAAGCGTAATCCCCCTCTGAGCATATCTTATCCTATGTTTCCGCAAATATTTTCTCCACTATAATATTGCATGCGGTTCTAAATGTCAATTTTCTGGGATTAGAGTATCCTATAGTTGCATTAAGTTTCCGATGCCAATACCTGTTTTCCCTCCTATTATCCATAGGATTGTTTTGTGGCCTGAGATACTTACTATGCTATGTTGATGCTTAGCCATGCTTAGTAAATTGCATAGCTATACGACGGATGGTTTGTGGTGGAAACAGGTGATGAGATAAATGGTTGATGGTGGAGAAGTTGTGGTGACGGATAATAAAATGCTTAAAGGTGGGGATGAGAGGCCACTGTGGTTGTGGTGTTTTGTCTCGTTCTCGCCGCCTAGGTGCGAGTTCTTTACCTCTTGAACCAAGACTGAGCGTGCAACCATGCGTGAGGCCTATGCTTTTGCAGGAACCCTCATAGACTAAATAACTCGGGCGGGGCTAGCCAGGGTCCTCTAGTTCGGGCTTCCATTTGCGCGTGCGTGATGATGGTGGTATGAACTGGGATGAGGATTGTGGTGTTAGGAAAATAAGTGGCCGTGGGGCGGGGTGTTGTGATCCTGGCAGTCCTGCCGCCACTGATGATCCTGGAAAGTCCTTAACGAGGGAGAAGTCGACACCGCTCCCACCCAGCCGGCTTTCCAAGGAAGAGAGATAATGCGCAGGTAATGGGCCGGACGGTACGCGTGGCAAACATTTGTACACCCCTGCAGGGTTAAATCTTTTCGAAAAGCCGTGTCCGCGGTTATGGACGAACTTGGGAAGTGAAGGTAAGATCATAGAATAACTTTAACGGAATGATTAAAAACTGGGTACTAGAGGTACCACTCACAAATGTAAGGTGAACTTCCTCGAGGGTGATTCGGGGAGGTGCCTTTGATGAACAGGTACAGTGGTTGATGTTGAGAAAGGTGATGAAAGAAAGAGTACTCCTTACCTCTTTTTAAAATACTCTGACTAGTCGATGCTTTTGAGATATATTTTCATAAATAAAATCAGCTTTATGCAAAACAACCATATAACCTTGAAAGCCTCATCGAGCATATATTAGCTCCTAATCTTGCGAGTTCGTCGAACTCAACGTCGTTTGTTTTGTTTCAGAGGAGGACTTCACCGACCTCGAAGGTGGGTTCTTTGTGGACGTCGACGAGTAGTCTGGGGTTCCCAGGTGGCAGCTTGGGACATCCCGGAACAGCTGGCGCTGTGATGTTTATCTGTACGCCTCTTAGGCCATATGTTGGATCTTGTTGTTTAGAACAACCTATTTCGCTTCCGCTTGATGTAATGTTGGGTCTGTGACCTCTGGTTGTCATTTGCTATCTTTCTCTATTATAAGAGTTGAACTATATGATTTGTGTCGTAGAGTCTGTGATGTGCCAGTTGTTCCACAAGTCTTGATCTCTCTATTATACATTGAGGGTTGTGCCTGTGTTAAGGCATCAATCGGGGTGTTGTGTTGCCGATGATCCATTCCGAGCAACATCTGCCAAAGGTTTTGGCCGGGGATTGGTAAACCCGTAACCTCCGGTTGTATCGCTTAACCGGTGACACACAACATCACTGTATAACAGTCGGGTCGGGGCGCCACAAGTTGGTATCAGAGCCAGGTTTCGATCCTGGGACCTGTGGGTTATGGGCCCACCACACTTCCGCTGCGCTGTCAATCTCAAATCAACTCAGATGTTTCTACCGAGTTTAATCTTTTGATCCTTTCTTTGGGTTTTAACCCATGGACTTGAACATAAGGTCCCGGATTGTGTCAACTAGAGTGTGTTAAGTTGTGATTTCTTAACTCTCACTAGTAGCACATGATGCTGATCTTTGACCCAAGTTCTATCTTGTTGTTTTCCTTCTCGCAAAGTATTATCGTCCCTAGTCTGTGTACTTGTGTAGACGCTAATGCTATTGTTCGACCATTCGGAGAAAGATACTAACTGTGTCATTGTCAAATCTCCAGAATGGCTCGAGGAGGTCGTGGAGGCCGTGGTGGTCGCGGTAACCACAATGATGATGAGGATGATCTGCCGCCACCACCCTCGATGGCTGAGGTCTTGATGGCCATTGAGGAGAACCGTGGGCGCAATGAGCGCTTGCTTGAGCAGTTGGTGCAGCAGAATGCACGGAGGAACGAGTGCAACACTCTCACTGAGTTCCTGCGCTCCAGCCACCCACTTTGCTGATGCTAAGGAGCCACTGGAAGCTGATGATTGGCTTCGTGCTTTGGAGCGCAAGTTCTCCGCGCTCATGTCCCATTGGCTGAGCAAGTCAACTTTGCCACCTATCTCTTGGTTGGTGCTGCTGGCTGTTGGTGGGAAAGCCATGTGGCTTTGTTTCCAGCCAACCATGTCTTCACCTGGGCTGAATTCCGCACTGCCTTCCGTGCGGAGTACATTCCCCAGCCGATCATGGACTTGAAGAGGAGGGAGTTCCTGGATTTGCAACAGGGACGGATGGACCTCCGCACTTATGGTCGTGAGTTCAACCATCTTCTCGTTACGCCCCAAGGGACGTGACCAATGATGCTGACAAGCAAGAGCTGTTCCGCAAGGGTCTGATCCGCAGCTCCGCTATGAGTTGTTGCCCTTCAGGTTCCAGACCTATCAGGAGCTGTTCAACCAGGCTTTACTCTTGAGCAAGGAAGAAAGGAACTTGAAGCTTCCAAGAGGCCCGCACATGGGGACCACCAGAGTTCCTCGGGTTCTGAGAGCAAGAAGCGCAGGGTGTTTGTCCCTACAGCGCGTACCTCGTGCTCCATTCATGCCGGAGCAGGATACAGGCCACCTCCTCCGCGCCCACTACTTCGACACTTGGGATAGGCGGAAGTGGGTACCGTCCTATGCTACCTGCTCCACCTGGAGTCACTTGCTACACCTGTGGCCAGGCTGGTCACTACTCCAGGGAGTGCCCCCAGAAGGCACCTCTCGCGATAACTCCTGCACGAGCCCCTGCCACTCCAACTGGCAAGGCTGGACCTATGTGCGTGGTCGCCTGAACCACATCTCTGCTGAAGAAGCTGAAGAGACCCCGGCGTTCTATGGGTGAGTTACGAATCAACGGCAATACAGCTACAGTTTTGTTTGACTCTGGAGCATCGCATTCATTCATATCCATAGCGTTTGCAAAAGACCACAAAATACCGTTCGAGAAAATGAGCCGTCCTTGGTGATCGCTACTCCTGGTTCCAAATGGCAAACCGATGGGGTTACTCCTGAGGTCCAGATTAATATAGGTTCCTTGTCTTTTCCTTATGCCTTGGTAGCTCTGAAGTCCAAAGGCATTGATGTCATACTGGGCATGAACTGGCTAGCCAAATACCAGGCTAATCTCGACTGTGCTGCCAAGACCATTACGTGACCGCTCCTTCCGGTGACATTGTGAAGTATTGGCCTGCAACATCAATACCTCCGTCCGCCATCGTACCCGCTCACCTGAGATTCTCCTTTGCTTTATGGAAGGCGAATCCCCTCCTGAAATCCAGGACATACACGTGGTGTGTGACTTCCCGGATGTGTTCCCGGAAGAGTTGCCTGGCATGCCTCCTGACCGAAGTGTGGAGTTTGTCATAGAGCTACTTCCCGGTACCGCTCCAATTTCCAAGAAGCCCTACCGTATGCCGGTGGAAGAGTTGGCTCTGTTGAAAGAGCAAATTGATCAGCTGTTAGCTAAGGAGTTCATCCAGCCTAGCAGTTCACCTTGGGGTTGTCCGGTACTCTTTGTCAAGAAGAGGGATTCTACCGTGCCTCGTCTAGTCTCTGACTATCGACCGTTGAATGCGGTGACAATCAAGAACAAGTATCCTATTCCTCGCATCAATGATCTGTTGGATCAGTTAGCTGGTGCAACGGTATTCTCCAAGATGGATCTGAGGTCAGGCTACCATCAGATAAAAATCAGAAAGGAGGATATTCCAAAGACGGCATTTGTTACTCGTTATGGCTCATATGAGTATACCGTCATGTCCTTTGGTCTCACAAATGCCCAGCTACTTTCATGAGGCTCATGAACTCCATCTTCATGGATTATCTTGATAAGTTTGTCGTCATTTACATTGATGACATCCTCATCTATTCCAAAACCAATGAAGAGCATGAGGAACATCTTCGTTTGGTTCTGACAAGACTTCGAGAACACCGCCTCTATGCCAAGTTCTCCAAGTGTGAGTTTTGGTTGGATAATCTCATCTTCCTTGGTCATGTGATATCCGCTGATGGTGTGGCTGTCATTCCTGACAAGATTCAGTCCATTCTGGATTGGAAAACTCCAATGTCAGTCAAGGACATTCGTAGCTTTCTCGGATTGGCGGGTTACTACCGCCGATTCATCGAAGGTTTCTCCAAGATAGCCAAGGCCTGACTGACCTTCTCAAGAAGGATAAAAAGTTTGTATGGTCGGCCGAAGCTGAAGAGAGTTTCCAAACACTGAAAGCCAAGCTCACGTCCGCTCCTGTGCTTGTCCTGCCGGACACAAGCAAGGATTTCGTCGTCTTCTGTGACGCCTCTCTACAAGGCTTGGGTGTGTTGATGCAAGATGGCCATGTGGTGGCTATGCTTCTCGCCAATTAAGCCGCATGAGCTCAACTACCCAACTCATGATCTAGAACTTGCCGCTGTGGTCTATGCTTTGAAGCAATGGAGACCATACCTGTTTGGTAACCGTTGCGAGATCTTCTCGGATCACAAGAGTCTGAAGTACCTCTTCACCCAGCCGGATTTAAATCTCAGGCAAAGGCGTTGGTTGGAGTTAATCACGGACTACAATGTGAGTCTGAACTATCAACCCGGCAAAGCAAACGTCGTGGCTGACGCGCTAAGTCGGAAGTCCTATTGCAACAATCTGATGATTGAAAGGCCCAACCTGCCCTCTATGAAGAGTTTGCCCGTTTGAACCTGGAAATTGTTCCTCCGGCTACCTTGCAAATCTGGAGATCAAATCTACTCTTGTAGACCAGATTAAGGATGCTCAAAGCGTGACAAGGGTATTCTAAAATCAAGGAGAACATTGCTAGCGGGAAGGCCAAATGTTTTTCTGTCAATGAATCCGGAGTTGTTTATTTTGGTGACCGCTTGGTAGTGCCAAAGAAACGAAAATTGAGGGAGTTGATCCTCCAAGAAGCTCATGAATCTCCTCTCTCTATTCATCCCGGTAGTACCAAAATGTACCAAGACCTTCGCCACAATTCTGGTGGACCGTATGAAACGGGAAATTGCTAGGTATGTTGCTGAATGCGACACCTGTCGACGGGTAAAGGCTGAACATCAAAGGCCTGCCGGCACTCTTCACCCTATTGCTATCCCGAGTGGAAATGGGATGAAATTGGTATGGATTTCATTACTGGTCTGCCGAAGTCTCCAAAGGGACATGATGCCATCTGGGTCATCATTGATCGACTATCAAAAGTGGCTCACTTCCTCCCAGTTCGTGTTGACATTACAGCTGCCAAGTTGGCAGACCTGTATGCTTCCCGATTGTTGTCCTTCACGGCGTTCCCAAGAAGATAATTTCTGATCGTGGAAGCCTATTCACCTCCAAGTTTTGGACTAGTTTCCAAATGCATGGGAACCGTCTTAACTTCAGCACCGCTTTCCATCCCCAAACTGATGGTCAGACCGAGAGAGTGAACCAAGTTTTGGAAGACATGCTTAGGGCATGTGTAATCTCTTTCGGTAAGGATTGGGAAAAGTATCTCCCTTTCGCGGAGTTCTCCTACAACAATAGCTATCAAGCTAGTCTGGGCATGGCTCCATTTGAGGTTCTCTATGGAAGAAAATGCCGCACTCCTCTAAATTGGTCTGAGACCGGAGAGAGGGCACTCTTTGGTCCAGATTATCAATGAAGCTGAGGAGAAGGTTAGAATCATAAGAGAGAATCTGAAGATTGCTCAGTCTAGGCAGAAGAGCTACTATGATAAGCATCATCAGGAAATTCACTATGAAATTGGTGATAAAGCTTATCTCCGTGTCTCTCCCCTTCGTGGCGTTCGCCGCTTCGGAATCAAAGGGAAATTGGCGCCTCGCTATGTTGGCCCTTTCACCGTTCTGGCCAAGCGAGGAGATCTTTCTTATAAGTTGGAGTTACCGGTCATCTTTCCCAATGTGCATGATGTGTTCCATGTATCCCAACTTCGCCGGTGTTTCAAAGATCCTATCCATGGGGTCAATCATGAAGAGCTGGATCTCCAGGAAGATCTTACCTATCGCGAGCATCCTATCCGTGTTCTGGATGAAGCCGAAAGGAAGACCCGGAACAAGACTACCAAGTTCCTCAAAGTTCAGTGGTCTCACCACTCCGAGGATGAAGCAACTTGGGAACGAGAGTCTAGTCTTCGTGAGGAGTATCCCGACTTCTTTTCGCAATCTTAGAATCTCGGGACGAGATTCCTGTAAGGAGGGTAGAATTGTAACAGCCCCAAAATTTGTGTACCAAATTTTCACTTTGTGCCCTCAATTGCATCATGGCATGCATGCATCATTTGCATCCATTCTAAAATCACTAAACCTCACACTAAATTGGTTTGTCAAAGGTTGGAAAACTAAAATGCCAAACTTGCTCAAACATTTCTACAAAGCAGTGGAAGCCTTCAAAGTTGCAAAATAAAATACTTTGACAAATTATAATTGTCCAGGAAGTTCCAAGAGACCAAAGTAATATTCTGCCCTTGTTTCAAAATTTCTAAAGTAATTGCATTTGGAAGTTTAGCTAAAATGCCTAAACCAAACTCTATGAACGAAGGTTGACCAAAACATTTTATTTGCCAACCCCAAATTTTGTGGAGTTACTAATTGTTAAGGGGAGCATCCCCAAATTATTTCATAATTTTTGGAGGTGGATAACTGCCTCAATTAAATCAAATACACCTGCTGCTGTTTTAAAACAGTACTGAAAAGGACCTAAGCGTGATAGTTTTAAAAGTGGCAGGGGGGTTTTTCGCAAAGTTGCGGTTGTCTCTCTCCTCCCGCCTTCTGCACGAGCGCCGTGTCGCTCCCGCGCGTGCCCGCTGCACGGGGCCCCCTTCCCCCTCCTCTGCCTCGCCTCTGTAGGAGAAGAGCACCACGAGGAGCACTGCTCCCCGTCCCCACTCGCCCTGCCCCATCTCCTCTCTCCTTTTCTTCCTTCCACCGAGCCGCCATGGCCGCCGTGATGCGCCGCCGCCTCGCCGCTGATTGAGGAGCTCCCGAGCAATTCCAGCACCACCTGCAGCTCCGCCGTGTCGTGTTCTTCCTCCCCACCAGAGGAATCGAGCCGGGCTGGCCTAACTCGCCGTCGCCGTCCGGTACTCCGCCGCCGCAGCCCGAGCTCCGCCGCGGGCAATACGCCGCCCCCCGACCGTCTCCTTCCTCCCAAGCACACGAGTGTGTTCCTGGTGAGCACGCCCACCTTTCTCTCCCCTCCGTCCTCCCCTAAACCCCTGCGTCGCCGTTTCCCCGCCGGCCGCCGTGCGCGGCCGTGCTCTGCTCGCTCTCGGAGATTCCGAGCTGGTTTTGGATCGGATTTTCCGAGTGATACCGGTACGCAGTTGCTCCAGGTCCTTAGTCGTTTTCACTGCGTGTTGAATCCATCGGATTTTCCGATTGTTTCTTAGCTCGGATAATCCGAGTGAAGGCAGTACCTTTTTTATTTAGTCCTTAGCCGATTTCTTCAACACCCCAATCGACTCGGATATTCCGATTTGAAAATAATTCGGATATTCCGATTTAGCACAGTACAAAAATAATTTCTGTTCAAATTATTTTTCCTTCTCCTACTTTGGTTTTATTTAGTCGCTTGTGTTGGATTTAAATTAAAACCAGGACATGATGAAAAGGGGATTTTAAAATAATTCAAATCACATATTTAATTTAGTAAATGGTAAGAAGTAATAAATTTTTATCGGTGCATTCTAAAATTGGTGTATTATACCAAATTGCTCCCAAAAGTATGGTTTAACAAGTGGCATCCTCTCATGCATGTTTACCTCAAAGTGGAGCACATGAAAACATTAAAACCAATGTAGAGCAATATTTCTCCATAGGTGAATAAGTTATTGCTCGCTCCCCATTTAAAAATTGGTCGATCTTGCTTTAATAATCTCCGTGCATTATAAAGGTCATGTCATAGCATCTACAATTTATATCCTAGGGTTTCGACCACCGTAATCAACAAGTAAGATGATCCATGACCTAAATTCACGGGATATCCGGGATGCGCCCCTCTAAGCACCCGAACTCCGTTTAATCGGAATAGTTGCATCATCCCCTCCCGGGGATTTAAAATGTCATGTCATCATATGTTTGCGCATTGCATTTGTTAAGCATATGTGTGGTGATTGAATCGTTTTCTTCCGTTGTGTTGTTTCTCGTTAGATCAATCAACCGGGGTTACGCCACAATACCCGAGGATCCGTACTACCAGCACGCTGATCAAGGCAAGCGTAATCCCCCCTCTGAGCATATCTTATCCTATGTTTCCGCAAATATTTTCTCCACTATAATATTGCATGCGGTTCTAAATGTCAATTTTCTGGGATTAGAGTATCCTATAGTTGCATTAAGTTTCCGATGCCAATACCTGTTTTCCCTCCTATTATCCATAGGATTGTTTTGTGGCCTGAGATACTTACTATGCTATGTTGATGCTTAGCCATGCTTAGTAAATTGCATAGCTATACGACGGATGGTTTGTGGTGGAAACAGGTGATGAGATAAATGGTTGATGGTGGAGAAGTTGTGGTGACGGATAATAAAATGCTTAAAGGTGGGGATGAGAGGCCACTGTGGTTGTGGTGTTTTGTCTCGTTCTCGCCGCCTAGGTGCGAGTTCTTTACCTCTTGAACCAAGACTGAGCGTGCAACCATGCGTGAGGCCTATGCTTTTGCAGGAACCCTCATAGACTAAATAACTCGGGCGGGGCTAGCCAGGGTCCTCTAGTTCGGGCTTCCATTTGCGCGTGCGTGATGATGGTGGTATGAACTGGGATGAGGATTGTGGTGTTAGGAAAATAAGTGGCCGTGGGGCGGGGTGTTGTGATCCTGGCAGTCCTGCCGCCACTGATGATCCTGGAAAGTCCTTAACGAGGGAGAAGTCGACACCGCTCCCACCCAGCCGGCTTTCCAAGGAAGAGAGATAATGCGCAGGTAATGGGCCGGACGGTACGCGTGGCAAACATTTGTACACCCCTGCAGGGTTAAATCTTTTCGAAAAGCCGTGTCCGCGGTTATGGACGAACTTGGGAAGTGAAGGTAAGATCATAGAATAACTTTAACGGAATGATTAAACACTGGGTACTAGAGGTACCACTCACAAATGTAAGGTGAGCTTCCTCGAGGGTGATTCGGGGAGGTGCCTTTGATGAACAGGTACAGTGGTTGATGTTGAGAAAGGTGATGAAAGAAAGAGTACTCCTTACCACTTTTTAAAATACTCTGACTAGTCGATGCCTTTGAGATATGTTTTCATAAATAAATCAGCTTTATGCAAAACAACCATATAACCCTGAAAGCCTCATCGAGCATATATTAGCTCCTAATCTTGCGAGTTCGTCGAACTCAACGTCGTTTGTTTTGTTTCAGAGGAGGACTTCACCGACCTCGAAGGTGGGTTCTTTGTGGACGTCGACGAGTAGTCTGGGGTTCCCAGGTGGCAGCTTGGGACATCCCGGAACAGCTGGCGCTGTGATGTTTATCTGTACGCCTCTTAGGCCATATGTTGGATCTTGTTGTTTAGAACAACCTATTTCGCTTCCGCTTGATGTAATGTTGGGTCTGTGACCTCTGGTTGTCATTTGCTATCTTTCTCTATTATAAGAGTTGAACTATATGATTTGTGTCGTAGAGTCTGTGATGTGCCAGTTGTTCCACAAGTCTTGATCTCTCTATTATACATTGAGGGTTGTGCCTGTGTTAAGGCATCAATCGGGGTGTTGTGTTGCCGATGATCCATTCCGAGCAACACCTGCCAAAGGTTTTGGCCGGGGATTGGTAAACCCGTAACCTCCGGTTGTATCGCTTAACCGGTGACACACAGCATCACTGTATAACAGTCGGGTCGGGGCGCCACAATTACACTAGAGACTTGTACAAGAAGTTGCAAGAGTTGAAGCAAGGTTGAAGTCGGTTGACGAGTACTACAAGGAAATGGAAATCTCCATGATGAGAGCCAATGTCAACGAGTACGAAGAGCAATCCATGGCTCGTTTCATGAATGGCCTCAACTATCCAATCAAGAAGATCGTGGAGTTCCAACCATATGCCTCTTTGGTAGAGCTAGTACATCAAGCTTCCAAGGCCGAGCGCCACGTGCTTGAAGAGCTCAAATACCTCAAGACAAAGGCATTCTTCGCCAACAAGCCTTCTTCGTCAACTCCTACACCTTCACAAGCTCTTCCTCAAGCGAACACTCGAGGTCCTCCAAGAGTCTCTACTTCGACACCTCAAGCGCCTCAACCTTTCAAGAAAGTACCTCCCACAAGGCGCCTCAAGGATCTTCGTCCGGCACAAGACTTTGCAATGCTACAAGTGCGGCGGACAAGGGCACAAATCTTTTGAGTGCACCAACAAGAAGGTCATGATCATCAATGACATGGGAGAGTATGAATCTATGAGTGAAGATGAGTACAATGCTTTGAACAAGGTCGCCACAATGCAAAGTGCTCAAGAAGAAGAAAGTGAGATCTATTGTGATGGCGACAACAACCCTTCCTTGGTTGTGGCAAGAGCTCTAACCACCAATGTTCAAGTGGAAGAAGACCAAAGATGCAACTTGTTTCAAACAAGAGCGGGAATCAATGGAAAGTCCATCAAGGTCATCATAGATGGTGGAAGTTGCCACAACCTAGCGAGCAAAGAACTTTGTGATAAGCTCAACTTGAAGTTCAAGAAGCACCCACATCCTTACCATGTGCAATGGTTGAGTGATACCGGAGCCGTCAAGATTCAACACATGGTGCAAGTGTCCTTCAAGATTGGAGCCTATGAAGATACGGTTGATTGTGATGTTGTGCCTATGAACGTTTGTCACTTACTCCTTGGGCGTCCATGGCAATTTGACAAGGGTGCTATGCATGATGGAAGGAAATTACTATAGCTTCAAGAACAACGACAAGACCTTCGTCCTTCGTCCCATGACACCAAGTCAAGTCATCGCCGACAACGCCAAGACTATTGCAAGGGCACAACAAGATCGTTCGTCAAGTGAGATGAGTGGTGAGCGAGAGACCCACCATAAAGTGAGTGAGAGCCACAAGCCAAATGAGTGTGACACTTCAAAGAGAGTTCCCACAAAACTTACACTATTTGCCACAAAAGAGAGATGAGGGAGTTGAGAGAGAACCCATCCACCCTCCACTATGTGCTCATATGCAAGGGTGAAGTTTCTATGACTAACACTTCACAAACCTTCCTCCTTCTTTGTTGTCTCTTTTGAAGGACTTTGAAGATGTCTTCCCTCAAGAGTGCCACCGGGACTACCTCCTCTACGCGGAATCGAGCACCGCATCGACCTTGTTCCCGGCGCACCGCTACCAAACCGCGCTCCTTACCGCACCAACCCCGAAGAGACAAAGGAGATCGAGCGGCAAATACAAGAACTTCTTGCCATGGGACATATCCGCGAGAGCTTGAGTCCGTGCGCCGTGCCCGTCATCTTGGTACCCAAGCACGACAACACTCTTCGCCTTTGCATGGATTGTCGCCCCATCAACGCCATAACCGTTCGGTATCGCCATCCTATCCCTCGACTTGATGATATGCTTGATGAGCTTTGTGGTTCCGCTATATTCTCCAAAATTGATCTTAAAAGTGGATATCACCAAATAAGAATGTGTGAAGGTGATGAATGGAAGACCGCATTTAAAAAAGCTTGGTCTTTATGAGTGGCTCGTCATGCCATTTGGTCTTTCCAATGCACCTTCTACTTTTATGCGTCTCATGAATCATGTTTTGCGTCCTTTTATTGGCAAATTTGTTGTGGTATACTTTGACGACATCCTTATCTATAGCAAGTCTTTGGAAGAGCACACTTCTCATGTTGCTCAAGTTTTGTTGGTTCTTCGCAATGAAAAGCTTTATGCAAATCTTTCTAAGTGCACTTTTGCCACCAACAAACTTGTTTTCTTGGGTTTTGTTGTTTCTTCGGATGGAGTTGAAGTTGATGATGCAAGATACAAGCAATTCGGACTTGGCCTTTTCCGATGTCACTTGAGGAGTTGAGACGTTTTCTTGGTTTTGCCGGATTTTACCGCCGTTTCATCAAGGATTTTTCCACAATTGCTTGCCCCCTCCATGAACTTACAAAGAAAATGTACCTTTCATTTGGGGCAATGCACATGATTTTGCTTTCAATGAGCTCAAACGGTTATTAACCGAAGCACCACTCCTTGCCCTTCCGGATTTCTCTAAGACATTTGAGATTGAATGCGATGCAAGTGGATTGGGCATTGGTGGAGTGCTTATGCAAAATGGTAGACCCATCGCATACCATAGTGAGAAACTAGATGGAGCTCGCTTGAATTACCCCATTTATGACAAAGAGTTATTTGCTTTGGTTCGTGTTTTGGATGTGTGGCAACATTACCTTCGTCCTAAGGAATTTGTCATTCATTCCGACCATGAATCCTTGAAATATTTGAAAAGTCAAACAAATTTGAACAAAAGACATGCTAAGTGGGTTGAGTTCATTGAGTCTTTACCTTTGTAATCAAATACAAGAAAGGTAAAGACAATGTGGTCGCGGATGCTCTATCCCGCAAGGCCAACCTACTTACACGTCTTGACATTAGTGTCTTGGGTTTGGATGAGATAAAGAGTTGTATGCTACCGATGCTTTCTTTGGAGACATTTTCGCTCAATGTTCGGAGCACAAAGGAATTGGTGATTTCTATTTGCACAAGGTTTCTTGTTTAAGGCTAACAAACTATGTATACCCGAGTCTTCGCTTCGTTTGGTCCTTTTGAAGGAATCTCATGGAGGAACACTCATGGGTCACTTTGGCCGCGACAAGACCTACGCCATGCTCGCCACCAACTACTATTGGCCTAGAATGAAGCGTGATGTGGAACGCCTAGTTCGACGATGTTCTACATGTCTCAAAGCTAAGTCTACTCTAAACTCTCATGGGTTATACACACCATTGCCTATTCCACATCACCCATGGTCCGATATAGCTATGGATTTTGTCTTAGGACTCCCACGCACTAAAACAAACAAGGATTCCATCTTTGTCGTCATTGATCGCTTCTCTAAAATGGCACACTTTATACCTTGCAACAAGAGCGACGATGCTTCACACATTGCTACTTTGTTTTTCAGGGAAATCGTCCGTCTTCATGGCGTGCCAAGACCATTGTGTCGGATCGTGACACCAAGTTCGTGAGCTATTTTTGGAAGACTTTGATGGCCAAGATGGGAATCAAGCAACTATTCTCCACCGCATACCACCCTCAAACCGATGGCCAAACCGAAGCCTATCTACACTCCTTCGTGTGTTGATCAAGCCTAACTTGAAGAATTGGGGAGTGCATCCCACACGCCGAGTTCGCCTACAATCGAGCACTACACCGCGCAACAAAGAGAACACCCTTCGAGGTCGTCTATGGCTCCAACCCCTACACCGCGCTAGACATGCTCCACTTCCACTCCGTGAGCAAGTAACATGGACTTCGACAAGCGCGCCGCGTACATGAAGAAACTACATGAAGACACAACACGCTTGAGAAGCACAACAAAGACCATGCTACGAAGATGAACAAAACAAGCGCGCCATGATATTTGAAGAAGGAGACCTTGTGTGGCTACACCTTCGCAAAGATCGCTTTCCGGATGCAAGGAAGTCCAAGCTTCACCCTCGTGGAGATGGACCTTTCAAGGTCATCAAGCGCATCAACGACAATGCCTACAAGATCGACATCTCCAACTCCAAACACTTGGTCCATGACACCTTCAACGTCGCCGACCTATCGCCATACCTTGGAACATCAAGCGATGAGGATGACCAAGAGTCGAGGACGACTCTTTTCCAAGGGAGGGGAGATGATGTAGCCCAACCTATGGCTCCTACAACAAGTGGCCCAATGACAAGAGTTAGAGTCAAAGCTCTCCATGATAAGGTGAATTCACTCCTATCTATGTGTGATCTCGACACTCCTTTGAATGGGTTGCTACTTCATACGGAAACTTTGTGCATACTCAGGAACCACCTTGACGACGGCCCACATGGAGTGGAGGAGATGACCAAGAGAAGACCCAAGAAGGTGGCCAAGAGAGCAGCCAAGGAGAAGAAGCCCAAACTGCTTCGGGCGGTACTACCGGCTCCGACCCGGTACTACCGCCCCGCCTGACGTGTCACCTGCTGAAGATACTATCGAGGCTGGTACTACCGCGTCTCGCCGCCCCGGTACTACCGCCAGACGCCGGCGCGGTACTACCGCGCCAACTGCCGGGTCTACTACCGGATCTCCCGGGAGCCTCGGGTGTCCTCGGGTTCCATCCGGTAGTGGCCCCGGTACTGGCCCGGTACTACCGCACACCCGGTACTACCGGGTTCAGTCCGGTACTACCGCTGCGGGCGGGCCTGCGCGCTGAAAAGGCTCCCGTGCCTTATAATCTTATCCCTTTGGATCTAGAGTATAAATAGTTCGTCCCTTCCTAGGGTTAGGGTTAGACTATGATTTGGGAACTAAAGTAGAGCCTTGCTCCTTCTTCTCAAAGTGTCTCTTTCCTCCTATGGAGATGAATCAAGGCCTCCCCTTGTGGAGATGAACCAAGGCCTCCTCTTGAGGAGAAGATCCCTGCGTGGATACCAAGGCTTCCGCTTATAGTTGCGATTACTTGCTAATCTTCCCTCTTTGAGTGGCTAGATTGGGTTGGTTGGATTGACCAATTGGACAAACAATCCTAAGAGTAAGGTGTGCTTGGGAGAGGAGAATTGGGGGCTACCCTCGGGGATTTGTTACCAATTGAATCTTGTCAGGTTGCTACTTGCTATTTACCCTTGTTTTGAGTGATTCCCCTCTTTTGTGTTCTTCGTTCTTCGCGTGTTCTTCGTGTTCATCGATCCCTCCGCCCAAATCCGTGAAAATCGGGACCAACCTACATCACTCAAGGCACAGCGTGCCCCGCAAGAGGCAGGGCACGGGATCTCAGTCCCGCGCGAGTGGTCTCTTGCGTGTGCCATCTTGTGTGCTCACGAACGCTCACCTCACGCACTGGGCGGATGCGCCGTCGCGCGGTGCTGCTGCTACTAACATTGGGGTAGAAGCTTGCGCTGACTATGGTAAATTGTAGTTTTATCATTCCACCCAATTAATGACCCAAGCTCGGAAGCCTAGCTGGTTACGTATATGTATGAATGGGAAGTTAATTAGACTTTTTTTTTGGAGGAACAGCAACACTCTGCTGATTTTTCTTTTTTGAGTTTATCTATGTAATAATGTACAGAGCTATGCTACAGATAATGTACAAGAGAATAACTCCATGGCTTGAAACCAACATATTTCTTTCCCTTAGCCCTATGGATAACTTGGCTAATTCTTCCTTTGCCAGTTACAAAGACTAGCTCGCACTCATTTGAAGATATGATGATCATTGCGAGTAGTCCATTTTGCCTGTGTTGCCGGAATCAGAACTTCCAAGTTAGACTTCTTGTGAACATCATCTGGCTTTGTCACCGACAAAGTATATCAGTTACAAGTTTGTCAGCACCTATATGTGATCGCTCACCGGTTAACAGTTTCCATGTAATAACACCACATAACACGCGTGTGGTAAGCTATTCTAAAGCAATCCGGGAAAAGATGTTTCCAAGCGACAAATTCGGTCCGCGTGCATAAGTTTATGCACGACGGAGAAAACCTGTAAAAGGGCAGTGTGGAAGTACAGGTGAATTGTCCATATACTTGTACCAATTCAAGCTTTTAGGTGAATCCCTGGCTGGCACATGCAACTCAATAAAAGCTACAGTCTCTCAAATCTTATCTTGTCACTATCGAGCGCATATATTAAATTTATGGATCACTGCAACAATCATCACGTCTATACAACAATTTCATCGACATTCAAGCGAAAATGTGTAGTATTATCAGATGGAGAAAAGAGAATGTGATGGGTGACATCTAGGGCATAAATGAACACGGGATTGAGGCATACTAGAAAAGGGAGAATCTTTGGCGGAAGAAAAGCATCTGCATTGACGTATTTTGCACTGTTAACTATTAATTATCCTTTTATGTACCTCACATAGACCACAGCAACCCGTTTCACTGGAGGGGATTTGTCCTAGCTAGCTAGCTGCAATTTGTAACAACAAACCAGCCAAAAAGTACCAATACCTAACAAATAGTGTTGATAAAGTGGTTGTCACAGCCCATAGTTCTACGTCTATTGGGATAGATTTAGAATTTGTGCATTTTGCATTCATGTATCTAAGAATTGGGGTGAATTTAAACATTTTATTAAACGAGGGGTATGGAGATCGAAATTTCGCTCTAATCGATGAACTAAGATTAGATGACGATACATTTCTGTATGGCTTTTATAGTATTTCTAAGTTTTTGCACAGTTTTAATAAATTTGACTATAAAAGTGCAAAGTGCACTATTACCACATTACAATTAAAAAATAGAGACAAATGTATAGTCCCACCTTGCCAGTTTGATGATTTAGAGATGATTCGAGCCCAAATTTCCCAAATTAAATTAACGATTAAAAGATGTGGTTTGCTATTCATGTGCTTATTTACAGATAGAATTGAACCCCATGCGAGCCCTAACTTGTGGAAAAACTCCATGAGAGCCCAAGGCCGTGGAGTACAAAGATTTGCGACTAAAATTAAAAACTAAATTCGGAGAACATGATGCTTGATCACGAGAATTTTTTTCATTAAAATATTTGAAAAAGGTCCTACTACTACTTCAGTACAGTAAGGGTCCTTCTTCTTCTTCTTCTACGAGGGCCTTTCCGCTCCATCGTCATCGTGACGCTTCCTTTTCTTCGCGTCGTCGTCTTCCTCCTCCTCGTCATCGTCCTCCTTGTCATTGTTGTTCTTCTCCTCCTCGTTCGCTTCGTCTTCGGCGTCGTTGTCATCGTCGGGGTCCGCCTCCTTCTCCACCACCACCACCTCCTCCTCCTCAGCCTCCTGCGTCGGGTGCTCCTCATCAGGGTCGTCAGAGTGGTCGCTCGGGGACGACTGGTTCCCTTTTTCCCACCAAGGAAGGAGGGATTCCAGGTCTTCGGCACTTGCGTCGTTTCTTGGGGCATGCTTCCATCAGGGTTCGACCATGGTTGTGCGAGACAACTGTGGGTTCGGCAATGGCGTTGGGATCCTTTTATTGGTGAAGTACACTATGGGTTATTCGGTGAAAAAATTAATCATAGCGAGAAGATTGAGAGGAAGTTACCATGTGTGGAACAATTATCCGCAATGTGGAGACTGAAACAACCTCCTCATTTTACCCAACTTTGCGTTCTGAAGAGACATGAAATAAACCGCTTGCATTAGCCATGATGTCGGAATGTGACTCTGCATCGATCGTGGTTCAGTTGAAATGATAGGGAAAATGCATTGTGCGACGTGTTGTATGATCCATCTAGGAAACATGATTTAATTCATTTAAGTTGTTCCTTTTTCATATTAATTACTTTTAATGTTTAATTTAAAAATAGAAAGTACATGTATTATCTTTCATCTTATTTAAGTACATAAGTGGTTGTATGCCTTGTTTATATAGGAACAAAGATTTAATATATTGACTTTGGCTCCTCGTGGGTTCAACACTCGATACGTATCGTATCGCGCTACAACAATTCGCTAAATTGGGGGGTTATCGGTAATGCATGAAGAACACTAGGTGGATTCGAGGATGAATTCATGAAGATAAAGCTATGCGTTAAGATTTCGTAATGGTTCAAAATTCCTATGGACCAACGATTTCATCAACTTATATATGAAAAAATGTTCCATAGTTGATGCATTGAGTACATTATATGGATTCAGGATGAATGTCATCAAATTAATATATGCATCAAGATCATTGGTTTCAAGATATGATGATATTATGGTAAGAATGAGCACAGGAATAAAACTTCAACCATCAACATCATCTTCAATGAGTAAACCAAATATGATCAAGACCAAATCCATGTGAAGAACAAGATTTGACTAAGATGTAGTTCTTCAAAGGAACTCAAAGATGGTCATGATTGGGATAATTGTTTGGGACATGGTTGATCAAGTCTTGAAGAAAGTAATCAGTTTAAGAACGCCTCGGTTTCTCAAATTGTTTCCCTGTTAGTGTACAGGGGAAGGGAGGTGGTCTAGCTCTTTGGTGGAACAATGATGTAAAAGTAGACCTTATTAATTTTAGTATCCACCATATTGATGTAATCATCGAGGATGATAAGGGAATAAAGTGCAGGAACACCTTTGTTTATGGAGAGCCGTGTGCACAACTTAGACCTGAATTTTGGAAATTGTTAAAAAGGATAAAAATAAACCGAGGTACTGGGCTGCCTTGGCTCATGCTAGGTGATTTCAATGAGGTTTTGTGGCAAAGTGAGCATTTATCTCATACTAGAAGGAATGAAAACAGGATGCAGGAGTTCAGAGATACTCTTCAGTTCTGCGATCTGCATGATATAGGGTACAGAGGAGTACCTTGGACGTTCAATAATAAACAGGAAGGCAGGAATAATGTGAAGGTGAGGCTTGATAGAGCTGTAGCTGACCAAGCTTGGAGCAACCTGTTCGTATCTGCTACTGTCAGTCATATAATGTCTTCCCGATCAGACCATTTACCTCTGGTTCTTGATTTGAGTAAGAGGGAAAACCAAGTTAGAAACCCACGTGTTCAACGCTATGAGTACATGTGGGAGAGGGATGATTCACTGGAAGAGGAAATTGCTACTACCTGGGCGGGTTGTAGCAGAGCTCAAAATCTTGCTGATATCAAGAGTAATTTGCAGACAACAATGAAGAATCTGAAATACTGGAGTAAAGAAAAAATTGGTAGGGTGGATAAAGAGATCAAAAAGTTAAGGAGCAGGCTTGATTGGCTATACAGGCATAATCCACAGAGAAACAGAGTTGAAAGAAAACATATCACTGCCAGACTAGATGAATTACTCCTGAGAGAGGAGATGATGTGGAGACAAAGGTCCAGGATTTCATGGATGAAACAGGGGGACCAAAACACAAAAAAATTCCATAGAAGAGCCACTTGGAGAGCAAAAAAGAATACCATACATTCTTTGAAAACAGAAGATAACCAAATCCTTGAAAGCAAAGAGGAAATGCTGAAGTATACAAAGGTTTTCTTCTCAAGGCTGTTCACTAGAGATAAGGAGGTGAATCCGACAGAGTTGATTGATATTATTCAACCAGAGGTCACGCAAGATATGAATGATACGTTACTGAAAGCATACAGTGATGAGGAGATTTCTGATGCTCTTTTCCAAATTGGTCCGCTGAAATCTCCGGGTCCGGACGGCTTCCCAGCTAGGTTTTTCCAGAGGAACTGGCTAACACTGAAAGCAGATGTCATTAAAGCTGTCAGGAGCTTTTTCTCTGAAGGAACCATGCCGCAAGGAGTGAATGACACAGTCATTGTTTTAATACCAAAATCGAACAATGCTGCTGAATTAAAGGATTTCAGACCTATATCTCTCTGTAATGTTGTCTACAAGGTTGTCTCAAAGTGTCTGGTAAATAGAATGAGACCTTTCCCTAATGATTTGATATCCCATACGCAGAGTGCTTTCATACCAGGCAGACTGATCACGGACAATGCTTTGGTAGCTTTTGAATGCTTTCACCATATCCGGAGGGGAAAGAAACCTGGGAATGATTTTTGTGCTTATAAATTAGACCTATCGAAAGCATACGATAGAGTTGACTGGGGTTACCTTGAAAAGGCTCTTATAAAATTGGGTTTTCATGCTGCTTTTGTCAAGTTAATTATGGAATGCGTTAAATCAGTGCGATATACTGTTAGACTGAATGGTGAGTTGTCTGAGCAGTTTATTCCTACAAGAGGTTTAAGACAAGGAGACCCCCTGTCTCCCTATCTTTTCCTTTTTGTGGCGGATGGTATGTCCAAAATTCTGGAGAGAGCTGCATACCTTGATGAAATTAAATCCTTGAAAATCTGTAGAACTGCTCCGGGGATTTCACATCTTCTGTTTGCTGATGACAGTCTTTTATTCTTCCAAGCCAACAGTCAGCAAGCTAATAAAGTTAAGGAGGCTATACAGCTTTATGAAAGATGCACGGGACAACTTATAAGTGCTGGTAAGCGTTCCATCCTATTCAGCAGCGTATGCCTGGATTCAGTTCAGGTAGCTATAAAAAATACTTTGGATGTGCAACAAAGTACTTTTGAGGAAAAATATCTGGGTTTTCCAACTCCTGAAGGAAGGATGAAGAAGGAGAAATTCCAACCTACAAAGGAAAAGTTTTCAAAGAAACTAAATGTATGGAATGAGAACCATATGTCCATGGCGGCAAAGGAAACCCTGGTCAAATCAGTTGCGCAAGCACTGACCACTTATATCATGAGCATTTTTAAATTACCAGCAAGCTTCCATGAGGACTACATGAAAACCATCCGCAAATTTTGGTGGGGAGAAGATGAAGATCAGAGGAAAGTTCATTGGGCAGCTTGGGATAATCTAACTATGCCGAAAATTAAGGGCGGCATGGGTTTTAGGGATACCAGACTGTTCAATCAGGCGCTGCTGGCAAGACAGGCCTGGAGAATTCTGAAGTTCCCGGATACGTTGTGTGCTAGATTATTGAAAGCTAAATATTTCCCTCATGGGGGATTTCTGGACACTGTTTTTGCTACTGATGCATCCCCAGCCTGGAGGGGAATTGAACATGGGCTGGAGCTTCTAAAAAAGGGAATTATATGGAGAATCGGAGATGGAGAGTTGGTGAACTTTCAAAGAAATAACTGGCTGCCACGGAGAATGCCTATGTCAATCATGAATGTTAAACATTCCACCAGGTGTAGAAAGGTGAAAGATCTATTTATCCCAGGAACCAGAAGTTGGAATGAGGAGAAGATTAGAGATATCTTTCTACCTCATGATGCTGATGATATTCTTAAATTAAGGCCTATGGAAGTTGATGGAGACACACCTGCTTGGCATTGTGAAAATTCTGGAATATTCACAGTTAAAAGCGCTTACAATCTTGCTTTCGAGTTGGCTAGAAATACCCAAAGCAGCGGGGAGTAGCAGCGTTGGTGATGACACAAGAAATATATGGAATTTTATTTGGAAATGTAAAGTACCAAATAAAATCCGTATTTTTGCTTGGAGATGTGCATCTGATAATCTTGCTACAAAAAAGAATAAATGGAGGAGAACGTTGGAGGTCGACAGTACTTGTGGTATTTGTGGTACCGGAGAAGAAAGCAGTTTTCACGCTACTGTGAGGTGTACAAAAGCAAGGGCTTTAAGAAATAAAATGAGAGAAGTGTGGAATATTCCTGGAGAAGAGCATTTTATTTACACTGGTCCAGATTGGTTGCTGCTGCTTTTAGCAAATTCTTCTCCAGATCAACACCCATTCATCCTGTTATTGTTATGGCGTGCCTGGCATCTGAGGAACAACATAATCCATGAAGATGGTCGTGCCACAATTGAAGCATCAGCGGTTTTCTTACAAAATTATGCCCAGACCCTATTTTCTGCTGGTTTTGCCTTAGATAAGAAAGGAAAATCGAAGAAGACTCCAACGGCTGGGACAAATCGCATGGATAAAGTTTGGGTTTCAGTTGCTGCTAATAAACGCTGGACTGCCCCTGCTATGGGTATGCTAAAGCTAAATACCGATGCTTCTTTTATTCAGGAAACTGGACAAGCTACTATGGGTGGTATTGTGAGAGATCACAATGGTGCTGTGATTTGTTCCATGGCTGAAAATCTTCCCTCTTGCTCTGATGCTGACGAAGCTGAGGCAATGGCGCTGCTGAGATGTTTAATAAGGTGCATGGAGATGAATATTCATCCTGCTGTTGTTGAAACTGACAGTCAGGCTGTGATCATGGGAGTGAAGGCGGGGAGACAAGATCTATCCAGACTTTGCGCTATCTTCAGGTGGATTTGCCATATAAAGGAGAATGTGTTCTTTTTCTCTTTGTTTCATGTTAAAAGAGTTTGTAATACTGTAGCTCATGAGCTCGCTAAGTTGGTGTGTGCAGAGGGTACTATTGGTTTCTGGCTTCACTCGTATCCGAGTCAGATTAGCACCCATGTACAAAACGATTGTAATTTGGTTCGGAGGTAATAGAGGTGGAAAATGTCAAAAAAAAAATATAAAGCATAAAGAAGAGAAAGATTGGTAAAGAGAAGGCTCGAGGATGGGATTCTAGAAGATCAACACAAAAGAGTAAATGATGTACCGTATGGGATCAAGTGGTTTAGTGGTCGGTGCGAGTCATGGGCTTGATAGATTGCATATAGCCCATGAGAGGATGGAATCAACTAGAGATGGTCATTATAGTTGAAAATAGAAAATTCAAGGCAAGCATGCTACGAATTATATGCTTGAAGCTTGTCATCGATTTGGTTATAATGGGCATGTGAAGACTTGCTTTATTGGAGGATTCCTATAGTGAAATATGGGGAGGAAAATTATGAGTCTTGACCAAGGGATCTTCATCAAGAGAAAAATTCTGAATTGATTCAAGTATGCGCGTCATCATCGACCTCAATTGGAATGTGTGGCGCTAATGTATGTCGTTGGTAGGTCTTCTAGATTAACGATCTTAAGGTGCTTGCTAGGAGACATGGTTATACGTGTTATAGTTGTACTATAAAGACGAGTTATTAGATGAGTATCTTGATCACACCGTACGTCGATTGCTCGAACCTTTGCATGTTTTGCATCCTCCACATTATATATTTGCTGGTGGATCTTTTTATATACTGGAGATTGTGTAGGCTTTTCTAGCAATTTTTTTCGGCTTGGAGATTTTGAGCCCAGTTCGAACTCCATTCCAAGCCTATCAACGAAGCACCTATACAGGTTAGAAATAGTTTGGAGATGTTCAACAGCTTGAATATTTCCAAGCTTCCCGGTGCCTCCGAGCTTCTTGCAAGTTCAGGTAATGGATACATGGTCTATCCATGTTCGTAGGTTCTGAGGTCGATTGGTACTTGTTTATCCAACATGGGTGACAAGCTACTCTTTGCACATGTTTGCCCACTGCGTTAGAACAGATTTATCTTTGTGTGTTGTAAGATATGGTTGTGCGCATCCTCCATGCAGATACCGGAAACTTTAGATTCTTTTTTGTTTGTACCATCTAGATACATTGTGAAGAATCGGTAAAGAGGATTTCATTTAAGAACATAATTGCCTTTTTAAAGAGTACTATACCTTTTTAGGTAATTTATTCCATCACTTTTCATCACCTTATATAAGGTGGCAATAAAAGTACACTCCAATATGTTAGTTAACATGTTTAGCAACACAATTATTGTCAATTATCATCGGATGCTAAGTCATCGTCTATACAGATACCGGAAGCTTTAGGCTCGTTTTTGTCTAGATACATTGCGAATAATGGGTAAAAAAGATTTCATTTGAAAAGATAATTTCCTTTTTTAAAGAGTACCATTTTTAGGTAATTTATTCCATCACTTTTCATCACCTTATATAGTATAAGGTGGTAATAAGTACTTTCCAATATGTTAGTTAACATATTTAGCAACACAATTATTGTCAAATACCATCAGATGCTAAGTCATCGTCTACTTGTTTTAGCTATCATTCAACAGCCACTTCGCAAGTGAATGGCAACTAATTATCTCCCATTAAGATTTCGTTTTCTTATCAAATGATAAGGATGATGTTGCACATCCTTTTACGTATACATGCATTTCGAGAGTTTATATGCATAGTATTCTCTCCAAGAAGAACATGCACTCTCTGCTCGCCCCTTCCTCTGCTCCATAATCACCGAGTTAATCTCTCTCTTCTGTCAAGTTATACTACTGCTCCATAATGGCTCCTGGAAAGTTTCTTTTGGCCTCCATTACTACCGTATCAATTCTTCTTCACATGTTTCCGCACGGCAGTTCAGAGCTGATCGCCTTCCCACCCGAAGCTGCGGATGGCCCAGCCGAAGAAATTCCAGACGCGGTGCTCAGCCCGGGGCCTCCGCCGAGGGTATTCGACGTCGATGACTACGGCGCGTCAGCCGGCGGCGACGCAACGGAGGTGTGAAACTAACCACTAAACAGAGCTGCTCTGCCTTTCGAGTTTTCCATGTAAGTAACACTTGTGCGTTAATTACAGGCGTTTCTCGGGGCATGGAGTGACGCCTGCAACTCCTCCGACGACCCATCCGTGTTCCTCGTGCCCGGCGGGAAGTCCTACCTCCTGATGCCCCTCAGCTTCTCTGGTCCCTGCAGAGCTACCTCGATCAGTGCAGTGGTGGGGCTACTCGTGACCACTATGCTATGTAGATTGTTCGTCACTGTTGCTTTTGTTTGGATCGTGATGTTTCCCGAATGATCAGATCCAGGGAACGCTGGAGGCTCCGTCGAACCGATCGGTATGGCTTGACGGCCATCTCCAGGAGCGGTGGATCACATTCGATAACATCGATGGTCTCCATGTCATGGGCAGCGGGACGCTCAACGGGAACGGGCAGGAGTGATGGATCAACTCCTGCAAGGTCAACAAATCCATGGTGCGTACCTGCATGTCCGCTCCTCCATGTCCAACCTCTGTCTGCACACATGCATTCCTGCGACAGTGATGAACCTGACTTCTGAACCTGCTTATTCTTTCCCCTTATCCTTGGAGCAGCGATGCGTCAATGGCCCGACGGTACCTTCCTGACACCCGAGACTTCGCCGTAGATCGATCGATCAGTCGTCGGAAATGTTGCTCATAAGTTGGCGAAATTTGCATGCAGGCGCTGTACTTCAGGAGCTGCAGCCATCTGGTGGTGGACGACCTCGAGGTTAGAGACAGCATGCAGATGCACGTCGTGATCGCCTATTGCTGGAAAGTGTTCGTCTCGCGGCTGTTCGTCACCGCGCCAGGATGGAGCCCCAACACTGACGGGATACACGTATCCAACAGCAGAGAAGTGTCCATAAGCGACTGCACCATCAGCACAGGTATAGTTCATTCGTTTAATCCGAGTGCAATGCACAATAACGTTCATGAAAGCATCATCAGATTCTTTTATCTATCTAGTGCTCCATATTATGTGATTACGAGTTTTCGTTGATTGCTTGATCACTGTTGTGCATGCCCTTGCGATTTGTTGCAGGTGATGACTGCATATCCATTGTGTCTGGTTCTGAGTTTGTACGGGCAACAGGCATATTTTGTGGACCGGGTCATGGAATAAGGTTTTTGCAAATATTCATTGCATGATTTCAATTTTAGCAGTGTTATAATAACTTTAAATCACTTCCATGTATTTCTGATTACTACATACTCCTCCATTGGTCAACATTAATTTGAATTTCCGTTCAATCGTTGACGCGTCCACTGTCACTTCAAGACATTGAAATACGATACTGTACTGCGCAGAGGAGTGTTTTCTGACGTTCTGTTGGCATTGGTTGCTCCCTGCAGCATTGGTAGTCTAGGAGCGAACAAATCGTGGGCCCGTGTCTCCGACGTGCTGGTGGAGAAGGCCACGCTGGTGGGCACAACCAACGGTGTGCGGATCAAAACTTGGCAGGTAATGCATGACCTCCTCGCTGCTGCTCGGCTGCCTGCCATGGCACCAAACCTGCAGTTTTCCTGCCTTTTCAAATTTGAGTTGCCTGCAAAATGGGGCCCGAAAAACTTCTGCTACACTATAGTATCTACCCTACAAATCTAGTAGCACAATCCTAATTATGCTGGACTAGTAATAAGAACTATTATATCAACACTTATGTGCACTCTGTGCTTCTCATGATTCCATCGACAGGGAGGAGAAGGGTATGCAGAAAGGATTACTTTCCAAGACATAAGAATGTTCAATGTCACTAATCCGATAATCATAGACCAGAATTACTGTGACTCCAAGAAACCATGTTCCGAGCAGGTACACAAACTATTTGGAATTCTTTCTTCTATTCCTCACCACCAATTCTATCATCTATCGTGTTCTCAACATCTATCATGCTCCCTTGCAGGAATCAGCTGTTGCCATACATAACATACGGTACAGCAGAATACACGGAACTAGTTCTTCGAAGATCGCCGTCAATTTCAATTGCAGTAGCGCCGTCCACTGCGATGGCATAGTGATGCAAGATGTTTCTTTGGTCGGGAAAGGGTCCTACCTTGGATGTTCTTCCCTGAATGCGAGAGTTCTAGGACTAGGATTCAACTCGCCTTATTGCAGCGTGGCCATGTAGTTGGTATTTTGTAGCAGTAGTAGTATTAGTATACAAGGTGTATATGTTTTAGGGAGTTTTGGTATTAGTTCAAAAATATACCCTCCTCCAAACACCCATTTATTACATATTCTTTGACAGTAAGGTAGTCCTTGTGTGGAGACTTTTCACATGTGTTAGTCCTCAAGATTAACAGATTTTTCACATGTACTTGTGTGACTTTATGAGTTTTCTTCATGGACTTGATGATTGACTCTACTATGTTGGTACGAGATTTTGAATGTGAAGAGGAAAACGTACAGAGGACATGTGCACCCAGGCAGAGTGTTTAGTTAATTGTAGTCCGTAAGGAGCCAACTCCACTGTATGCATGTGCTTTGCATGGCTAGACGAATGAATACGGACGACGCCGGGGGCAATATATACTCCCTCCGTTGCAAAATCTTTGACACACATTTGTTCAAATACGGATGTATTTAGACGTCTTTTAGTGTGTAAATATATTTATATGTAGACAAATAGAAATTAAGTATTTTGCAACAAAGCACATTGTTAAAATCGGGGTGGGGGGGGGGGGGGGGGGGGGGGGGGGGGTGGGGAGAAAAGGCAGAGGAATTTAAACGCTTCACTTCTTGGTCGCCCTGCGCGACCGGGGGTGGAAACCCTAGCCGCCGCCTACATCCTCTCTCCCACCTCTCCCTTCCCAGCCACCACGTATATCGCTGGATAAAGCCCTGTGCGGTGTTTGTGGTGGCCGACCTTCCTGTCCCTGACGCGAGGAAATCTGGGCAGAGCGGCGTCCTCCTTGGCGGCGGTACGGTTTAGCATAGGTCGGTGTGGCTTGGCGTGCTACGCTAGGGGGATATCTCACGAGTGGAGGCGTCGTTGGGTGGCGGTGCTCATGGGTGCCTGTGGCGGCAGTGGTGGTTCGAGGTCGTACGCCCGGATCCTGGCCAACAGGAGTGGGTCGGCAAGGCGGCGCGACAACGTGGATAGGGATGGAACCTTGGACGGCTGCTAATAGAGCTGGCCATCGATGGCGGCGTGCCCGACTTTGGCCCAGATCTGGACTTGGATCGAGTTGGCTAGTCCCTGCGAGTTGATTGGTTTGCAGGGCTTCCAGCTTAGGAGCCCAACCCCTAACATGGATAGTTGGGCACTGAATCCGACAGCAGCTTGACAACCCGTTACGGGCTCTGCGGGTTCGTCTACGGGTGTGTCCTTTTCGTTGAATAGTCCAAGTCTCGAAGAGTCGGTTGGCTGACTGCTCTTTCTTGTTTGTTCCAGTGGAATGGTCTTAGCGGTGTTTGGTCGCATCGTGGGCTAGCGATGCTTGATGCCAAGGTGGTGACCTTAGAAGGTGGACTGCGCGGGTAGCTCTTTGGCGAGCGTCGTGGCAGTGTTGATGACCCTGCTTTTGGCCACGTGGATGGCGCGGGGTGGTAGGGCATCCTTGTGTTTGCAGTGTTTTCACATTGACAACTATCAAATCGTGTTTCTGGATGCCCGACTTGATGACCGAAATACCGGGTGTGGGGCAAAGGTTTTTCTGGTTGAAAGCCATGCGTTCCCGCGCCAACGGCGATGTCGTAACCCTTTTTGGGGCGATGTTGTGGCTACTTTTGTCGTGTCAGGGCTTCTGGTAAAAACCTTGGACTGCGGTCTCAACAATGACGGCGTGGTCGTTAATTTAATGAGGGCATTGTTGTGGAGCTCTAATTTTTTCAGTTTCATTCCCGTGCCTACGGTGACTAGTTTAGTTCCCGTTTTTTTCCTAATCCTTAATCTGCTTTGTAAGAGAGTCACCTCATCACCTCGTATCAAAGTTTGGTTGTTAAAGTTTTTTTTTTTTATGTCTTTTATGAAAATTGAAAAGGCCAACAATTCCAGGCGGTGTCCCTCCGAACATGCATGGCTACGGATCACGATGGTATGCAAGAGTTTCATGACCAAATGTGCACTGGCGGAGCTATAGGTAAGTCAGGGGGGGGGGGGGGCACCGCCCCCCCCAGATTTTGGAGAATCAGTGAAGAAAAAAAATATTTAGGGATTTGGATGAATGGAAATAGAGTCTTTTGCCCCCCAAGTATGCAAGTATTCTGTTTTGCCCCCAGCCATTATCTCCAAGCTCCGCCACTGCAAATGTGTGATATGTAATCACGCGAGATTCTATGTGACGAGATTCTATGTTTTCACATATAAGACACGGTTTGAAGCAGTTTTATACACCGTTATTCGTGCTGAAGCTTGATGCAATAGTAATCTTACCCGTCATTTCAAAAAAAAAAAAAATCTTACCCGTGGACCGTGGTGGGACCGCCGATCTCCAAAGGACTGATGCAGCCAGTGACCAATTTTGTCGTGACAGTCGTCGACTTGTTCGTGCTCTGTATATCGACTCTGAAGCCATGCATCCGACTGAAACGAACAACTGCGTCCTCGCCGGCCGGCTGCCATATCCTCGTCGTACGTCCTCCCCTGCTAGTAGTTCAAAACGTGCCTCGCTGGCTGCCCAACACTCCACATGCATGCGTCCAACTCCAGCCAGCTCGATCCGTTGCACCGCACATGTCAGTGAAGAAGCCGGAACCACGTCGGCAGCGGCGTTTCGTTTTGAACTGGCCTCCTGAGCGCAGAGCGCGCGCACCGATCGAGACGACAGGCAAGGACCTGCAGCGGCACAGCAGCTCTGTGCACGGTTTCCATTGAACCGGGACTGTGGGGGGCCCGCTTGTCTGTCACTCGCCCGACCCCGAGGCAGCCACGAATCGGCCGCGGAAACGAGGCCATGTCGGTCGTCGCGCGGTTAGCACAAGGAACGGCTACATTAACTAGGCACGGCCTCCCCAGAGCCAGCGGCCCGGATTTAAACTTTGTTACGGCCATGTCGGTTCTGCTAGCTGCCTCTGCGTCTGACTGCATGGCGGCACTGCAGGCTGGCTGGTGCGTCGTCACGAGGCTCCCGGCGTGCCGGGCACGTGGAGGAGCGGTGCCGCCAAGTTCACTAGTGCGGCGTGACACGGCGCGGCAGAGAGAGAAGCCGTGCACCGGACTCCAGTCCAGCCTTTCCTGTTTCCGAACGCCACAAGGTCTCGGAGTACGTACGTACGACTGGCACTGTACTGTACTGTACCGTACCGGCCTAGCTAGCTGCCGTGAGAATCCAGTCTAGCCACAAGGTCTCATGATTGAATGCTCGATTGTGCTAGCCTCGCTGAAACGGACGTACGCACGCTGCCGTATGTGATGCTGGCTCACGCGAGTTAATTTGACTTGCCAGGCAGGCATTGTGGTTCCGTACCTAGGCCACTACACAGACAACGCCTCACTGCAGTGAGCCTGTGACAACATCTACAATAGCAGATCTATCCATCTACAAGCAACGAAACGTAAAACTTACAACACGATAGTTGTGCGGAATGATGAGATACAACTACTTCTCGAAGGAAATCGCAAACGGTCACATGTGTGCGACAAGATCTTCAAAATTCGATCAAAAAAGCTTCTGACAAGAATACGAAATTAGGACTGCACGGTTAACAAAAGCTCGAACTGATCGCGGGAATGGAACCGCAGCATCAAAGCGCATCATTTAGGTGTACAACGTTTTTTGATTTGAGCAGTGTATGAAGAATTGGAAAAGGGTAGGTGAAAGAGAGAGTGAGCGGAAGCAACGAGGTTGCATGAGTATCGCTACTTCTTGCAGCTGCGCGGCATGGCCGCCTGGAAACGGCCGATTCGGCCGTTCCTCCAGGGCCTGGCCCGAGTCTGCTTTAAGAACCGCGATGTGCAAAATTTGGGCTGCAGGCAAGCAAACGCGCAGCCCGTTTCTGCAGCCAGCGGGGCCAGGCCCGGCTGGCTGCAGCCTAGCAAACGCGCCCCAAAGGACTGATGCAGCCAGTGACCAATTTTGTGGTGACAGTCGTCGACTTCTTCGTTCTCTGTATATCGACTCTGAGGCCATGCATCCGACTGAAACGAACAACTGCGTCCTCGCCGTAGACCCGGCCGGCCGGCTGCCATATCCTCGTCGTACGTCCTCCCCTGCTAGTAGTTCAAAACGTGCCTCGCTGGCTGCCTGGTGCGTCCGCTGCCGCCCAACACTCCACATGCGTCCAACTCCAGCCGGAACCACGTCGGCAGCGGCGGGTGTCGCGTTTTGAACTGGCCTGGCCTTCTTGGGCCGGACGCGCCCTGAGCGCAGAGCGCGCGCACCGATCGAGACGACAGGCAAGGAGCAGCGCTGTGCACGGAACCAGGACTGTGGGGGGCCCGCTTGTCTGTCACTCGCGGTAGGACGCCCGATCGAGGCAGGCACGAATCGCGCGGTTAGCAGAAGGAACGGCTACATTAACTAGGCACGGCCTCCCCAGAGCCGGCGGCCCGGATTTAAACTTTGTTACGTACGGGTCCCGCGCCCGAGTTTAACCGCATGCAAGCAGCCCGGCTCGGTTCTGCCTCTGCGTCTGACTGACTGACTGACTGCATGGCGGCACTGCAGGCAGGCTGGTGCGTCGTCACGAGGCACGTGGAGGAGCGGTGCCGCCAAGTTCACTACTGCGGCAGAGAGAAGCCGTGCACCGGACTCTAGCCCTTCTTTCCTGTTTCCGAACGCCACAAGGTCTCGGAGTACGACTGGCACCAGGGCCGGGCCCATGGCAGTGCAACATGTGCAGCCGCACAGGGCCCATAATTTTGGGGGGCCCAAAATTTTTATGTAGGCCTATGTACTAGTATATGCTTATGAGTCAAAATCTGAAGGAAAAAAGCAAAATTGGGCCGCATCTGCTAGCTGGGCCGCATCCTCGTAGCGCTGCGCTGATTCTCGCGTCCGGCCGTGCGCTCACGTTTGCTCCCGTGTGGGCTTCGATCGATCACAGAAGCGTGGCAGGAACTAGCGAAGGAAACCACGCGTCCGACTCCAATCCAAACTACGAAGACTAATCGAACTCGAACAGCCAGATATAAAAATCGATCTGCAGGGCTTGTCGATCAACGATCCGCCCGACGCTGCGACGGATCAGCCTGACGCTGCGACGGAACAATTCGCATCGCTATCGGCTCTTCTTCTCACATCTTTTGATCGCTTGGTGCCTTGGTGAGCCTCTTTTTATTCTCCAATTATGAGTTAGTCAGTTCATATAATTAGCATTACAAATTAGCAATTTTATTAATCTCGAATCCGTGTCTTGGGTTTCAACAATATAGGATCGAATCATCATGGGGAAATATAAATCTGGTGCCCAGAAGCGCAAGATAAAAGAAAAGGAACAAGAATTAATTAAATCTCAAAAAGGTGCAATGGACAAGTTTGTTAGAAAAGAATCATCACAAGGGTCATCCGGTAATCAGTCGTCCGGTAATCAGTCGGTTGATCCTTCTACCCTTCCACTTGCAATTATTCCTTACGATAATTCTAGAGATGGTCAGACAGAGACAGATAATATGGAGGAAGAGGAAGACCATATGGAGGAAGAGGAAGACCATGCTGATGATTCTTTTCATACTGATATATTTGATCCAAGATGTTGGGATTCTCTTGAGCCTAAACAGATTGATATTTTAGCACAGAAGGGTCCAAAAAGAGACATGTCAATTAGAAAAGGTCCTAAGGATACAAATCGTCGAAGGTTTTCTGCACTATTCTATATCAGATTGATGTCAAATGGGGAGCATTGTGATAGAGATTGGCTTGTCTATTCTAAGGAACTCGATCGCGTCTTCTGCTTTGGTTGTAAATTATTTGCAAAAGGCCATCGGAAAGGTCAGTTGGCAAATGAGGGTTGCAATGATTGGACACATCTTGGCAACAGACTAAAAGAGCACGAGACAAGTGCAGATCATGTTTTGAATATGACTAATTGGTATGAGTTGCGTAGTAGATTGGAAAAGCATCAAACTATTGATAAAACTGCTCAACGACAACTGGAGAAAGAAAAGGAACATTGGAGAAAGGTATTATTCAGAATTGTTTCCATTGTAAAATTTCTTGCCAAGCATAATTTAGCCTTTCGTGGTTCTAACGGCAAGCTGTACGAAGATAGCAATGGTAATTTCTTGGGTTTGATAGAGATGTTGGCTGAATTTGACGACGTTATTCAGGAGCATGTTCGTCGTATTACAAATGAAGAAACTCATGCTCATTATCTTGATCATAAAATTCAGAATGAATTGCTACACTTGCTTGCTTCTTCTATTCGGCATGAAATTATTAAGAAAATAAAGATTTCAAAGTATTTCTCTGTCTTACTTGATTGTACGCCTGATGCAAGTCACCAAGAGCAAATGTCTATAATTATTAGATATGTGGATTCATCTTCAAGTCATGTTTGCATTGAAGAATCCTTTCTAGGATTTTTAGATGTAAATGATACGACTGGCCAAGGACTTTTTGATGTGCTAGAGGATGAGCTAAAGGTTCTTGATCTTGATATAAATGATGTGAGAGGACAAGGTTATGATAATGGGTCAAATATGAAAGGAAAGCATCAAGGGGTACAAAAGAAACTTTTGGATGTCAATCGTAGAGCTTTCTATTCCGCGTGTGGATGCCATAGTCTTAATTTAACACTATGTGATATGGCCAAGACAGATGGTAGAGCTAAAGACTTCTTTGGAATCATTCAACGCATCTATACAACTTTTGCTAATTCTACTAAGAAGTGGAAAATTTTGAAAGAGAACATATCAGGATGGACTCTAAAGTCTGTGTCAGCTACGCGTTGGGAGAGTCGTGTTGAAAGTGTTAAAGCTATTAGATTTCAATGTTCAGACATTCGGGAGGCTCTACTTCAGGTAACCAATATGTTTATGTTGATAATGATGTAATTCCTTTAGGCTATGGCTATATCCATATATAACATTTATAAACTTTATTTATTTTAATTTCAGGTATCCGAAACTGATAGTGATCCAAAGACAAGCAGTGAGGCTCTAGGTTTGGCAAAAAATGAACTTGGAGAGTATGAATTCATAGTGGCAATAGTCATTTGGTATGAGGTATTGTATGCTGTTAATTTAGTAAGCAAAAATTTGCAAGCAAAGGATATGCTTATTGATGTTGCTATTGAGAAAGTGCAAGGTCTTATTTCTTTCTTCAAGGGATATAGGGAAACTGGTTTTTTAGATGCATTGGAGATAGCCAAAGATATTGCACTTAAGATGGATGTTGGTTCAACATTCCGTAAAAGGAGAGAAATTAAAAGAAAGAGACAGTTCGATGAGAACCTAGATGACACAAATATTGCCACACAGTCTGCAGAAGAATCATTCAGAATCAGCTATTTTATACCTCTGGTTGATCAAGCAATTTCCTCACTCACAAGGAGATTTGAACAATATCAAGGTTATCAGAAAATTTTCGGTTTCTTATTTACCTCTGAAAAATTGCGCTCATTGGATAATAATACTTTGAAATCTTCTTGTGATGATCTTGAGGCTGCCCTTAGAAAGGGTAAAGAATCTGATATTATTGATCTTGAGGCTAAACTGGAAGAGGCTAAACTGGAAAAGGATAAAGAATCTGATATTGATCTTGAGGATGAACTTGAAAAGGCAAAAAAAATCTGATATTGATGCCAAGGATCTGTTTGTTGAGTTGAAGTTTCTTCAAAATTTCATGCCAAAAGAAAGTCTCGGGCCTGTTGAAATTCTGAAGTTTATAAAGCGCCATGATTGTTTTCCCAATGCAAGTATTGCATATAGAGTTTTGTTGACCATTCCGGTGACTGTTGCATCGGCGGAACGAAGCTTTCTAAATTGAAGTTATTGAAGTCCTATATGCGTACTACAATGACACAACAAAGACTCAATGATTTGGCCACAATAGCACTTGAGAGCGAAGTGTTGGAGAAAATTGATTATGAGGATATCATTGAAGATTTCATTTCAAAGAACACTAAAATAATGATGAGGTTCAAATAATCATTATGTAACTGGACGTTTAATAGATATGATTTTCAATATATGTAAAACATTATGTCATATTATAATTGTTCATAGTTCATTTTTTCGTATTAGATAGGGCCCAATTTTAGAGTTTCGCACAGGGCCCTGGATTTCGCCGGCCCGGCCCTGACTGGCACTGTACTGTACCGGCCTAGCTAGCTGCCGTGAGAATCCAGTCTAGCCACAAGGTCTCATGATTGAATGCTTGATTGTGCTAGCCTCAAGATCACACCAGGTTTTTTCGCAAATACTTGTGAAAACTAAAAATCCCCCTCAAGACCAATGCACTTATGTCACTAGTGGAAACATGGCTACTGGTCCCGGGTCGTAAGGGCCTCTAGTACCGGGTGTCCACCCGGGACTTGCAAGGCGACACTAGAGGCCCCCCTCTAGTACCGGGTCCGTTACGACCCGGAGTAACAGGCTCCCACGTGGCCGCCGAGGCGCGGGCGTGGTGGAGGACCTCTAGTGCCGATTGGTCATACGACCCGGGACCAAGGACCTCACACGTGTAGGGCTGGAATTAAAACTCGAAACTCGTTGCTAAACGAGCCGAGCCGAGTTTTCATTTTAGACGCTAAACGAGTTCGAGTTAAACGAGCCGAGTTCCGAGCTACTCGTTTAGCTCGTTTAACTCGGTAAAATAAAATCGTTACATTATTCTTGTCTTTCTGAATTATTTTACCTCATTATCATAGTTTAACGACTAGACAATACTTAATATTGTCATAGATTGTTTGATAATTGCATCATACATGCCTAAATAATTAGAAAAAATACATATAAAATCTATTACAATGCATGTTAAAAGTTTTACCGAGCTAAACGAGTTAAACGAGTAAACTCGCGAGTTTAGCGAGCCGAGCCGAGTTCCAATTTTGAACTCGTTTGTCGAACGAGCCGAGCCGAGTTCCAATTTTGAACTCGTTTGTCGAACGAGCCGAGTCGAGCCGAGCTCGCTAGTTGACCGAGCTTGAACGAGTCGAGCCAAGCCAGCTCGGCTCGGCTCAAATTCTAGGCCTACACACGTGGCAGCCTGTAATTTTTTTGTTTTTCCTCCCAATTTAATATTGAAATGGTGCAAAAAAATATGCGTTTAATTAATTAAAAACAGAAACTACATATAACATATCAAAATGTTCATAAATAAAAATATGTTCACGTCTATCCGGTTACATGGAGGTGCTCATAACCGGGACTAGAGCCCGTCTATTCGATTACACGTGTGTGGAGATCATAACCGGGACTAGAGCCCGTCTATTCGGTTACACGGGAGATCATAACCGGGACTTCACCGCTATTCTCCATTGTATGTTTCCTTTTGTAGGTATGACTTCGCTGAGCAGAAACCCCGCAAGTTCCTCTGCTAGTGCTTGAAAGCGCTTCTTTAGTGGCATACTCTCGCGCAATGGCTCTGCCTATAAAAGAAGGAGATCAATACGAATATTAATCATGACTATCAAAAATTATGAATGACACTGGAGATCAATTGATGAATATGATTGTTCACGTACGTCTAAAAATTTCTTTGGGTCCCGCTCAGTGACCGAACGACGAATCCACTCGCAAACGAAATATCCACAGAAATTGGTCCCCTGTGGTTGCCTCTCGATCCACTTTACGAGAATAGAATTCAATCAAATCATAGTCAACATATAGTGGTATTGAAAACTATAAATAAAGAGATGCGCGAACCTAGCTAGACCGTACTACCTACCTGTGGGTGAACAAAAGTCAGCTGTTCTTCAAATGAACCTGAACCCTTTGTCCTCGCTTTGAATTGTTTCCAAACCCTGCCGGCAAAAAAAAGAATAAATGAGTTATTAGTTGCTTGATATCTCTGAAATCAATAAGAGAGACTGATATAGTGCGATAATGTTTGAAATTACCTTTGGAGCGTATCTAGAATGCTTTGGTACCTCTCCTCAGGCCAGTCCAATGAGTCGTAGACTTGAACTCTTGATCTATCAACTTCAATGACTAGCAGAATGTAATGATCGCTGCGCATGATTATATACACGTCAGTAACTCATCAGTTACACTTAATTTGTACAAGCGAGTAACACTCTCTTACCTGAAGAAGTAAGGAAACATTATCTCCGTGTTGAAATGTTGCTTCATTAGGGCATTTAGCAAGTTCTTCTCCGTGTCCTTCACGTGGTTTTTTAGTGTCCTTGCATTAACTCGTACTGGGTTAACGAACCCAAAGCCATAGATGCCCTTTCTACCACATTCATCACTCTTCATTCTGCATAATACCGTAGTGAGCATAATTAGCGATGGCAATGAACGAGCTGAGAGCTAAAGACTTTATCTTTTTTGGAAATAAATGAATTGAATCACTTACAGACAGTAGGCACCGACGAGAGCCAAGTCGAGGGAGTCAAGGTTGTATAAGTACCAGAGTTCTTCGAGCTGAATTGTGAACATGTCTTCACCCGCGAAATGATTTTTTGTAACTTTCACACAGATCAAAAAGTCATCAAATTCCTTTGTGGTTTTCATGTACCAACTATGGAGTTGTCGCATACATGTCGGTAGACACTTTATCTGATCACCTCGCAGCAGGGACCTCCCCCATTTCCATTTCCATGAATCATCTACATCAGACGGAAAGAGATTTTCGTTGTCCAGTTGAGCAAGAGTAATACCAGCATCTGCAGCAAAGTCCTTCTTCAAGGATAAAGTAGGAATTAGGTCCGTCACGGAGCCATGACCACTGGGTATAACTACGAGCGGGGCTATCGACTGGTTTGCCTGTTGTCCGAGCTGGGCAACGTCTCTTTTCCCTCTGGCACTACTACTTCTCGTCTTGGGAGAGCTACTACTTTTACTCAGAGCTCGTAAATAGTTATCTGGCTTATTTTTCTCATATTGCGATGGTTCCGTGATGAATCCAATAGCCCACTTGTTTTCCTTTGCAGTAAATGTTTGCTTTTCCTCGGGCTTTTTCCGTGCAAGCTGTCTTTTTGTGTCTGCATCCACCCACGCATCCAATTGCTCTTTAGTCATGTCGCAAGCTCTGAGGTCGTCAAGGCTTTTGGGTACTTTTGGGAGGGGCGAACGTCGGGGGTCTCGCCCGAATCCCATGGACGACGAAGTGGCGCCCTTCCTATGTCGGGGCTCAGGAGTCGGCTCATGCGGCGGCGGAGTCGGCTCATGCGGCGGTGGAGTCGGCTCATGCGGCGGCGGAGTGGGCTGACGCGGCGGTGGAGTCGGCGCACGCGGCGGCGGAGACGACTGATGCAGAGGCGACTGATGGTTGTCGTCCCCTTCATCGTCATCAGGTGGTGAATCGTGAATTGGCGGAGACGATGGTGGCCTTGGCGCCCAGCCTTCAAACTTGATGTATTTCTTCCGCCATAGAATTAGACCACCCACGACGTCCCCTAGCACCGACTCATCATCAGCTCTTGGGAACTCAAGGTTCAGTGATTCATATCCTTGTACAACTTGATCCACGCCGACACGAGCAAATCCATCTGGAATGGCATTGCCAAGCCACGATGCTGTAGAGTCAATGGAGAATGCATAGCCGTCCGCCGCCTTCATGGATAAGTTAAATACTGGGACATGCAGCTCACAAGTTGTTTTCTCCGTGATATAATCCACGGGGTAACTTGTCTCATCATCACCGACCATAACCGAGGAAGCCACGCTGCTTCTGCGATGCGATGGGCCGCCTTGACTCGCTTGTTCCAGCTGAAGAGTTGGCGCCCCTTGCTCGCGCATTTGATCTATTTGCTTCTGCTGCTCCTTATAGAGAGCAACCATCTGGTCATGATTTCTTTCTAAGATCATCAACCGGTCTGATTCCTGCTGCTCCTTCCTCCTCTTTGCTCTCAATCGGCTTCTATAAGAGGCACGGTCCTCGGGAAACCCTTCAATCCACGGCACTTCTCCTAAGCCTCGTGTTGATCCTCCTTTTTCTTTGGTCCCGAGGGCCTCTGACAGCTCGTCCTTCTCTCTGTCGGAAATAAACTTTCCCTCTTTAGACTTGGCAATTAAGTCAATAATTTTTTTTGGGCTCCGTTGACTACTTTGCTTTCATCAATTATTAACTCCCCTGTTTCCATGTCATACTCCCCTCCATGCGCAAGTAGCCAATTCCTTATCCTTCTGTCCCATTCCTCTGTGACCGGGGTGAGCCCTTTTGCACGCAACTCGGACTCAATTTTTTCCCACTTAGGCTCGGCAACTCGGTAGCCACCTGGCCCCATCTTATGGTGATACTTCTTTTTCGCTGCATTATTCTTATTCGTTTGCGACCTTTTCTTAGCTCGTTCTGATTTCTTGTACTCCAGAAATGCAGGCCAGTGAGGCCGCTGCCTCTCTCGTGTGCCGGTGAAATCCGGAAGTTTCCCATCTTCTTCCCACTCACGGAATAATTTGTTCTTGTAGTTATTGAATTGTTGAGCCATCTTCTTAAGAGCGAAATGCTTGACTTTGTCCGTCATTTTTTTTGTCTTCACCTCATCTTCCAAGACCGGTAGGGTGAAATGTGCAATGAGCTTGTTCCAAAGCACATCTTTGGTTCTCTTGTCGACGTAACTAACTCCCTCTAACTTTGGCTTAATCCATTCCTGAGTGCTGATATAAACGTTGTCCCTGACAGTGACTCCGCATTGATGCACAAACTTAACTGCGTTCGGCACGGGTGCCAGTGGTTGGCCAGTAGTTGCATTCACCTCGTCAATTGTGAGATGCTCATCTTTGCCCATCCCTTGGGCATGGCCTCGTTTAGTGGATTGGTTCGATGCGGAGGTCTAAAAATATGAAACATGTGTGAATACATATATATGCACAAATCAGTTATTGCATCTGCTCAACATAGGCTTAATATACCTCGCCAGACGGCGTGGGTCCACCAATTTCCGAGTCCTCATCTTCAGCTCCTTCCGCGGGATGCCGAAATTCACCGGGTTCCAAAATGTAGGAAAGTATCTCTTCTTCCCCTTCTCTCGTTACGAAGGGAGCATCGACATCCATTGTTTAACTAATACAAAAAAAGATAAAACAATAATAGCATTAGTACAATAATTCAAAGGAGGGAACTATACAAATATGCAACAAAAACAATTTAATATTGCATCTAAAGAAAAAAATCTTTCAAAAAAAACATAGGCTGTCCCAATCCCAGCCCAGCCCAAATTTGGGCCAGAACCTGGTCAAAGGTGGCCACCGTGGTCATCGCTGGCCCACCTGCCAGCGCCTACCCGCCCCACCGCCACGTGTGACCGCCCACTGGCCACGCGTGGTCAATGCTGGCCCACCTGCCAGCGACCCAGTTCTGACCCCGCCGCCCTGCCTCGTGTTCCCGCCCCGCCTCGTCTTCACCTCCCCGCCTCGTGTTCCCACCCGGCCGCCTCGCCTTCACCCCCCGTGGTCAATGCGGAGCACCAACAGCCCCCGCCCACCCGGAGTCAATGCTCCTGGCCCACTTGCCAGCGACTCGGGCGCTGGCCCACCCGACGGTTCCCCTCCCGACGGTCCTGGTCTTTAAAAAGGGACGCGCCCGTGCGGATATGGACACTCCACTCCGCTCCGCTCCCACGGTTCCCCTCCGCCCGTCCAGTGCCCTCGCCGCCATGTCGCGCTGGTTCGGGAAGTCCCCGAAGAACGAGACCGGCGAGTCCTCCAACCGTCGCCGCGCTTCTCCACCGCCTCCACCGCCGGCGGCCTTGGGCGTCGTTCCGCAGGGCGTGCGGAGGACCGCGCCACCGGTGCGGGTCGCCCACGCACCCGACGCGCCGTCACGAACCACCACCACCACCGCCGGAGGGAGGAGGATCCGGCGCCGGCGCTACGTGCCGGAGCCGGAGTGCCAGTGGCACTGGGACAACGCCGCCACGCTGGAGTGGAGCGACGTCCACCTCCCCGAGGGCTGGCACCTGAACCCGCAGAGGATTCCGGTGCCGGCGGTCCCGCTCCCTGGGAGGCAACTGGACAGGGAGATCGCGCGCCGGCGCCGCCTCCTCCCTCCGGCGCTCCGCAACGACCCCGCCTACGCGGCGGACTCCCCTCACTGGGAGCAGTGGCTCAAGGACGAGCACGAGGACCGCCGCCACTCCTACTTCGCCCCGGCGCCCCGCGCCGTCCAATCCGCCTACCCAGCGCTGCCCGACGCGCTGTGGTTCGAGGAGGAGGTCCCCGAGGATGAGGACGACCCGGAGATGGTGGCCGCGTACGAGGCCTCCAACCTCAGCCTCGTCGAGGACGAGATCAAGAGGTGGGAGAAGGTGAGGACCGAGGCCGCGGCCGCGGCCCTGATGCCGCCGCCGCCGCCACCGCAGTACTACGACCCGGACGAGGTCGAGCCGTGGCACTACGCCATGGAACGCGAGCAGGAGCAGGACCTTCCGCCGCCGCCTCCTCTGCCTCCCGGCCTCGTTGGCCAGTCCTGGGTCTTTACCGGCGGGAGCTGGGAGGCGCCACCGGAGCAGGAGCAGGAGGCGCCACCGGAGCAGCAGGAGGCGCCACCGCAGCAGCAGGCGCCACCGGAGCATCTCTGGACCCCGCCGCCCTTCATCGTCCTCGACGACTAGGCGGCACCGGCGACGACGACCCCCCTCCCCCCTCCAATGTAATGGCCTTATTAATGGCCTCCCCCCCCCCCCAATGTAATCGGCCGTTTGTGGCCTCCCCATAATGAAATCGGCCCTTAGGCCCTAAAAATATGTTCTTGTTTGCCAACTCCGGCGCCGGCCCCGTGGTTAGGGTCCGCCGCCGCCGCGCGCTAGATCTGAGAGAGGGAGAGAGTAGTTGGTCGGGGGGACGAGCTCACCGTGGGTCGGGGGCGAGCTTTGCTTGCTCGGGGACGACGATCTTGCTCGGGGGAAGAGCGGGGACGGCCGCGCCCGGAGCAGGAGCAGGACGGCGACCCACGGTGAGGGCGGCAGCGGCGCGGGGACGAAATCCGGCAGCCTGGCGGCGCAGGAGGCGGCGTCGTCTGGAGCCCGGAGGCGGAGCGTCGATTTGCTGGACTTGGGCAAATTTTCGGCCCGAGCCACTAGAAGTAGCGCCAAAAAGGCCTCTAGTACCGGGCCGTGGCTCCACCCGGTACTAGAGACCCTCTAGTACCGGGCCGTGTTACCACCCGGTACTAGAGGTCCCTCAGGGCCGCGAAAATTTGCGCGCCAAGCCCAGTGGACCTCTAGTACCGGGTGGTCGCACGGCCCGGTACTAGAGGTTAATTTTTTTTAATTTTCTGGTTTCTTACTTTTTTTATATCTTTTGATTTACTTGTCTAAATTAAGTAAAAATTGCTTTCATTTTCCTGTTTTCTGTTTTGGTTTAAAATGAAGTATCACATGCGCTTGGTTTTAAATTAAGTACTACATACGCTTAATTTAAAATCAATTCAAAAATTTATAAATCAAGTACTACATGCGCAGTGGATCATTTCACATCACAAAGTTTGATGCTACATCAAAAATTTATAAATTAAGTACTACATTCCGCCACCGCCATACGCTTGATTTCATTGACATGTCTGTCTTGTCCTACTATAAATTATATAAAAGTTTAATAAATTATTACACATCATGAACAACATCCCTATTTAGTCTTCGCTTTTTCTTTTTGTGAGACCCTTTCTTCTGATCGCTCCGTAACCATGGACAAGGGTCTGCATATAACCGGGACTAAAGAAGCACACGGATCGTGTGTTTCTTTCAAGCGCTTGTGAGACGTTGGATCAGGGGTGAGCCCGACTTTAGTCCCGGTTGGTGTTACCAACCGGGACTAAAGAAGCACACGGATCGTGTGTTTCTTTCAAGCGCTTGTGAGACGTTGGATCAGGGGTGTGTTTCTTTTGAGGGATTGTGAGCTGTTGGATCAGCAGTATCATGACCACTTCGTGAGCCACATGACCCGGTTGGTGTTACCAACCGGGACTAAAGAAGCACACGTACCCTATATATAGCCCACCTGCCGGAATTCCAGCGTCACTCACTCACTCACACAAAACATTCCAGCGTCACTCGGAGAGGCATCTTTGGGCAACCAGCGGCAAGACGTCTCGATGACCTGCGACCGTTCCAAACGGTTGCAGATCATCAGAGATGTCTTGCCGGACGGTTGTAGATCATCAGAGACGTCTTACCGCTGCTTGGATCGAAGTGGCGCTCAAACACAAAACATTCGGGTTCCTAGCTACGTCCTGCAACCGTTTGGTCGGATCCAAGCAGCGGCAAGACGCTCTGATGATTAGCAACATCCCCAACACTTGTTGCAAATCATCAGAGACGTCTTGCCGCTCTCTAGATCGAAGGCCGATTTGCCGTCTCACGACCACGCGATTGTGTTGGTAAAACTGCAGCTGATTGACATAGTGTTTAGATCTCTCTTCTGAGTTTTCAGGACATAGTTACATAAAAGGTTTAATACATTATTACACATCAGCAACAACATCCCTATCTAGTGTTCACTTTTTCTTCTTGTGTGTCCCTTTCTTCTGATTGCGTCGTAGCCATGGACATTCTTCATCATCAAAAATTTATAAATTAAGTACTACATTCCGCCACCGCCATACGCTTGATTTCATTGACATGTCTGTCTTGTCCTCCATACTATAAATTATATAAAAGTTTAATAAATTATTACACATCATGAACAGCATCCCTATTTAGTCTTCGCTTTTTCTTTTTGCGAGACCCTTTCTTCTGATCGCTCCGTAACCATGGACAAGGGTCTGCATATAACTTGAGACTTGGGTCAGTGGTCACTTTGAAGGGCGGAATTTCATGAAACTTGTCGTAATCTTCTGACATGTCTGTCTTGTCCTCCACTCCCACGATGGTTCTTTTCCCTGAAAGAACTATGTGGCGCTTTGGCTCATCGGCTGATGTATTCACTTCCTTATCTTTTTTTTTTTTTTTTGGGCTTGGTAGACATGTCCTTCACATAGAAAACCTGAGCCACATCCTTGGCTAGAACGAATGGTTCAATGTCGTACGAGACATTCGTGAGATCCACTGTAGTCATTCCGTACAATGGGTCTTCCTTTACCCCGCCGCCTCTCAGGTTGAACCATTTGCACCAGAACAAAGGGATCTTCAAAGAAGGTCCATAGTCAAGTTCCCATACTGCTCTATGCAACCATAATATGTGACCGTGGCCTCATTCGTGCTCTTATCATCAAAGCGGACACCACTATTTTGGTTGGTGCTCTTTTTATCTTGGGCGTTCGTGTAAAATGTATTCCCGTTTATCTCATACCCTTGGAAAGTCCAAATAGTCGAAGATGACCCCTTAGACAACAAGAACAGCTCATCTGAGACTGTGTTGTTGTTGTTCAGATGCGTTTCCAACCAACCACCGCGGTAGAGGATGCAGTCATTAATGCATGCATGTATCTTCTGCACATCTAATCCTAGAGGGCAGATAATCTTCTTTGCTTCATACGCACTCTTGGGCAATTCGTTACCAGCCGGTAGCTTGTCCTTCACTATTTTCAGTAAACTCCCAAATCCCTTGTCAGATAAACCATTCGCTGCCTTCCATTGCAATAATTCTAGTGTGGTACCGAGTTTTGTGTTGCCATCTTCGCAAGTTGGGTACAACTTTGTTTTGTGATCCTCTAACATGCGCTCCAACTTCAACTTCTCAAGTGTAGTTTCTGCTAGGGTATGTGCATCAACGATGACCCCACGTAAATCATCATGTATGATGGGATCATCTGGTACCTCTTCATCATCAGCTTCCCTGTTGGGTTACCAACATATTCAGGGTACATGTAGTTGTCATCGTTCTCTTCTTCTTCGTTATCTTCCATCATAACCCCTTTTTCTCCGTGCTTGGTCCAACAATTATAGCCGGGCATGAAACCAGAAGTTATCAGGTGGAGGTGAATTATGTCTGCGTTAGGGTAATCCTTCTCATTCCGACATTTCTTGCATAGAGAACACATAAAACCATTGGGCCCTTGTTATCCTTAGCCACATTGAGAAAAGATTGCACGCCATCCATGTACTCTTTAGAGCGTCGGTCAGCGTACATCCACGGATGACTCATCTGCAAATCACCGCTAAAACCCATTACGATAAACCAACATAATAGGAAACATATCATATTCATTAATACAAGTTCATCACATTAAAACCAAAGTATAGTAGTGACCAAATGTAATACATAGTTCTCATAAAACATAAATTAATTGAAACTAGAATACAACTATCTAAAGAATTTAAATCCAACAACAAATGCGATCAGAATCGCAACTAAGGTAACTATTGAACCAACAGCATAATGATACCAAGCCTCTTAACTAATGACATATTTTCTAATCTTTCTAATCTTCAAGCGCATTGCATCCATCTTCATCTCGTGAACAGCGACGACGTCGGTAAGCTCGACCCCGTGAGCATCAACAATGTCGGCAATCTTCAAGTCCAATACCATCTTCTCTTCTAGGCATTGGAGACGAAGATCTTCACTTATCTTCAATTTTGCTTTCAAATCGTTGTTTTCTTTTTTAAAAAACTCTACAATAGGGTCGGCTGGAATTTCCGGTTCAACTACCTCCTAAATAAAAATATATCTATGTCAATTTGGTCGGCATGATTGTTATAAACACGAAACAAAATAAATAGTGATAAAAATATACCACATCCGAATCATAGACCGGACGAGGGACGACGGGGACGGATATCAAAACCATGACACTATACATAAAAAACATAAGAAAATTATACAAGAAAAATAATTATGCATTCAAATCATACAAGTAATTTTGTAAAATAACAGATAAAAGAAGAGGCTCACCGAGGTGGTGCCGGTCACGGGATGGCGAGGGCTATCGACGGCGGTGAGGACCGAGACGACACTAAAATCCACAAATAATAAATTAATTTGAGCTCAAAATACATAAAAAAATGAACTACCTAGCTTAGGCATTTCATCAAACACCTAGGTAGCACTATAAAAATGAAATGAGCTAAACTTGTATGGAAATGGCTAAAATTCGGCCGCCGGGTGAAAGGATCAAGTGTTGCTAACCCTTGGAGAGATGGGTGCCGTCTATCTTGACAAATCTTGGAAAAAAAATGGGGCTACACTTGAGCTTGAGAGAGAAACAATGAAGATGAGCTTGAGAGTTCAAAAATGGTGGCTGGCCCGGGGTGGGAGATGATATAGCGGGACCTCTAGTCCCGGGCTGTACCACGGCCCGGGACGAAAGGTCCACCCTCCTGTCTCCACCCTGCCGCTGACTGCCTCGGTCCCGGGTGGTATCACGGCCCGGAACTAGAGGTGCCCTACAACCCGGGACCCGACCTGCGCAGCGTCGGAGCAGCCGGCCCGGTACTAGTTCCCTCCTCTAGTCCGGGTTCGAACCACGCCCGGGACTAGAGCCCAACACCCCTCTCCACCAAAGCTCCTGTTTCCACTAGTGTGTGGTTCACAATAGAAAATTTACTTGTCAAGCACAATGTGACAAAAAAAATGCAATGCTTGTAAAAATGCTAACTTTTGTGACTATTAGGAGACCATTGAGAATTTATCCTCTAATGCTCTGTTCTGCGTATGTTTGGTGTAGTGTATATGATTTACAATATTCTTGACCAATCAATATGACAAATATGTTTGGTAATAGGTTAAATGGAATCAATAACAAAACTAAGAGTAGCATACACATAGCTTTTTTAGGGTTGTATTGGTCGTTACAGAATTGTAGAAACAATGTTAAGAATGAACCGTCCAATTTTGCACAGGTTATCTATATGCCTTCTCATTGGATCCATTTATGGTCCTTCCTTCTCCAGTCGGGTTACTGGATGCAATCGTTTGTTGAAAGTTTCTTAGATATTTATGATCAGGCTGGATGGCAGATATATGCTATATGTTTATTTTATTCCGATGGTTGATTCATGCATCGATTTGATTTTTGATCTGTAATAACTCGAAGGATGAGCTTCGTAATAAATATGGTTGCGTACACCAATCGGAGAAGCCAGGGTTATACTTCCATTTTTTTAAAGTACCATTCACCATTTTAGCTAGAAGTGTAGGTTTTTGGCAAGCGCAGACAATGTTTCGTATCAAACAGTGTCGAGGAACATCCCTTCTCGATAGTACGGCAAGCTGAAGGACTATCCCTCCAAAAAGAAAGATGAAAACTTTCGATGAAACCAAGTGACATTTTCTTAATCGGTCTATTCTTAAAAATATCTCTGTCAACTAACTTATACGCGGAACCAAGTAATACAAGGTCCGCACTACGGACTCAGCTTCAGTGACTTCACGGTCCTAAGTCTCCTGGTGACTTAACCCATTATCTCCCCTCCATTTGAGATCCGATGCGCCAGATCGAACCAGATTCGGATTAAAAAAATAAAAAAAGTTCAGATTTTTTTTGAAAAATTCTCATAAACAAGAATTGTTACGTTTTATATTATGGTAAGGTTCAAACCATTTAGATTTATGGTTTGGGATTAAATAGTATTTTAAGATCTAATACATAGAAAAATTACTCACAAACTATATATCCAAATAATTTGAAACCTGCACAGAATAGAATTTCTTGTTTACGAGAATTGTTTCATATTTTTCTGAACACTTTTAATTATTTTTAGTTCGAAACTAGATCGATCTGGTGCGTCAGATCTTAAATGGAGGGCAGATAATGGGGTTAGAACATGCACTTGTTTATTCTTATTAGAAAAGGAAAAAACGAAGTGATTGAAGCTGAGCCCACGCACAACGATTAGACAGGCTCGTTTCAAAATGCAAGATGCTGCAGCCGTACGATACTGCACGAGAGGCTGCTGTGCCCGAACCAACTTGCCAAGTGTCCACCCCGCGGCACGGAACTCCAAACAGTCACCCCAAACTAGCAGTAGCATCGGACGCCTGTCCGCTCGATCCCGTCCATCTCTTCGCCTCGTTCCCATCATCGTCGACCAGCTCCGGGGAAGTAGTCATTGCTCAATCGTGGCGTCGGAATCCCGGCTTGGCTTGGCGTGGGGCTTGGGCACGCCGGTCATTTCCGACTTTCCGTGCAAAGATCCTTTCAAATTGTGGCTTTTTGCTTCACGGAAAACGAGAAACACTGCCTCCATTCCTCTGGCCTTTTTCAGCACAGAGCACATCTCCATCCTCATCCTCCGAAGTCCGACCAACTTCTTCCCGCACCAAAAGCACCCGACCGTTGCCACCTAGGCCCGAGGCAACAAAGAGCCCACACCCATCCCTCCATCCACATCCGCACGAGCTTCTTGCCACGCCGCGCACCCGTCTCCCCGAAAACCAAACCAGCGCCTTCCTCGATGTCGTCGCGGCGGCCGGCGAGCCGGGGCCAGCATGCGATCGCCACGGCCACGGCGACGCCGCGGATCCTCAACCTGTCGAGGAGGTCGTCGCTGGGCGGGAGGCCGAGCCGGAGCGGCGGCCGTGCTCAGCAGCAGACACGGCCGGCGCCGTCGAGGCCGGTCAACCTCGGCGCGCTGTTCGAGATGGAGCGCCGCGTGCGCGGGCTGGAGTCGGCGCCGGCGTCGCCGCCCCGTGCCGCGCGGCCGCCGCGGGAGGAGGACGCCGGGGAGGAGCAGGAGGAGAAGTGGCGGTTCCAGGCGGAGATCCTCCGCGCCGAGTGCAACTTCCTCCGGATGGAGCGCGAGGTCGCCCTCCGCAAGCTCGACTGCCACCGCGCCCAGATGGAGGCCGCGCTCAAGACCGCCGTCGAGACGCTCGCCTCGGTACGACACGTCAAGAAAGACTCTCCCTTTTTCTCATCTGAAACTACTTGTTCAACTATGTTGATGATGTTTGATCGTGCGTGCGCGGATGGATGCAACAGGGGAGGAGGAAGGTCGACGGGAGGTGCGGCGAGGCCGGCGTGGCGGCGGCGTTGGACGAGGGGATCGAGGACCTGGAGGAGATGATGGAGGAGCTGCGGGTGGAGAAGGAGAGCGGAGGGAGGAGGGCGACGAGCGGCACGCGGGAGCTGCGGCGGAGCCACGGCCGGAACTTCGACCGGCAGGCGTCGTCGCTCCGGCGGCGCCTCGAGAAGATGCCACCGGCCGACGCCGAGCCCGCTGTCTGCAAGGACATCCGGGAGATCGCGCACCCTGTCGCCCCAACGCCGCCTCCGCCCGCCGAGGACCGCGACTGCGATGACCACGTCCCGAGGAGCGCCAATCTGTCTGATGTATGTAACTGAATGCGCACTGTCCACATAACACGTATTGCTTGTCGATGTTCATTGTGGTGAATCTGCAATGCTTGATGATCACTAAAGGTGCAGTCTTTGTGCGATCGTTTACACATTGCAGGTGGAGATGCTGAGGGTGAAGATGGAGGGGATGTCCAATGGCATGCGCGAGAGGATGGCGGAGTACAGTCGGCGGCTGGAAGCCGTCGCCGGCGCCGGAAGCGACATCGCTAGCTGCCAGTCCAGGACATGCGGCAACCGGCGGCACAGTCGAAAGCCAAGCACTTGCAGCCAGAGGAGCTGGAGCGGTAGCAGCAACGCGAGCAACGGCAATGCCGCGGCATTCCGGCCGAACGCCTCGCACGGCCCCAGCGTGGCCTCCGAGAAGCATCGCCACCAGCAGCAGCAAAAGGTTGGATTCAAATTTGTTTCTTACTGCTCACATTACACTGTTTAGGCACCATGATCTCCACTAGTCCACTTTGCTTATCTTATTATTCCATTGCTTCTTTTCGAAAACAAGATTAGTGGTGATTAGTCTTGGGCACCAGAATGTCGTTGACTCGAGGGGCTAGTACTGGTCAGCGACTTGACGGCAATATCAATCCACGATTATTAGGTCGGTTTTGTCTCATCCTGGAGCCGAGTTTTGAAATCGCCTGCAGCTCGGATGGAAATGCAATGCAATGCAATGCAGGCCTGTGCTGTGGGGATGGCATCAGAGCATCTCTAGCACAACCCGCAAAACCAGAAACCGCAAAAGCATTTTGCGGGTCGCGTTTTTCGTGTTTTTGCTCGGTATTTCGTGCAGCGAAGAACAGAACCCGCAAACGCAACCTGCATTTCTTCGATTTGGAAATTTGAGAATTCGCGGGAACGAACTAGTCCATATTCACAGCAGCAGCAGTTGATTCTTACACAAAATGCGGCCTAGTTCGCCGCCGATCAAACCTAGTCTACATCTACACTAGCCTAGGTCGCCGCCGATCAAACCCTACTGGTCAAAATGCGGCTCCTCACCGGAGCCATGGGCGCGGAGGCGACGCAGCGGCGGAGGAGCTTCACTCCTCGTCGGAGTCGGTGACGAGGTCGACGACGGGCGGCAGCGTGCTGATGACCAGCGCCTGCTCCAGGAGCCCCTGGTTGACCACCGCGGCGACCTTGGCGGCGGCGGCCTTCTCCTCCTCCTCGTACTTGGAGCGCATGATCGTCGCCGCCAGCTGCCGCTCCATCTGCTCGTCGGGGACGAAGTCCTCCGGCCCGAGCGTGACCCCGAAATGCTCGGGGTCGTAGTCCTCCGGCGGCGGAGCACCTGGGGCCGCGGAGGAGCTGCTGGCGCCCGCGGAGGAGCTGCCCTCGCCGTGGCGGAGGCGCAGTTGCTGGCGGCGGCGGATCTCAATCTCGCGCTCGCGCCGGAGCCGGTCGAACTCCGGCAAGTCGCGGCGCACCGACCCGCCGTGGCTGTACTTCCGTGCGCCGCGCTTCCGTGCGCCGTCGCTGCGGACGACCTGCGCGCGCTTCTCGTCGGAGTAGTCTCCGCCGAACCGGTCGTCGCCGGGGAGCGCCGCCTCTGGTTCCCGCTTCGGCGCCATGGCTCGGCGTCGCCGGATCTGCGGGAGGGGCGGCTGGATTGCTCGTCGGAGACGGCGGAGGGGCGGCCGGACTTCTCGATGCGTGCGAGGAGGAGTGGGGATTTCGACCCGCATCAGCGGTCGCAATCCGGCTAAATACGGGCTAGCCGCTTCGTTTCTCGGGCCCCCGCAAAACGTTTGCGGGCTGGGCTAAATATGCAGGCTCTGGTCTGGCCCAAAACGAGCACCAAACCCGTAAACTCGCCGGAATTATACGGTTCTGCCCCTTTTGCGGGTTCTGCTAGAGATGCTCTGAGGCATGTACAGGGTTTTGCACTGGTTTCAGAGGAAGATGAGTAATTGATCTGATTCACTTGGGTCCACGGATCATCAGCTCGACAGCTACCTAACACGAGAGGTTAATGGCCACTGCGCTGCATACTTGTGTTAACCACTGTTGATTTGATTTGGATGGGGCCATTCTTTCTTGTAGCTCGCCTCGCCTTGATACTACTCGTAGGGGTTTCAAAAAATGGCTTTGACATATGATCCATCCCATGATTTGAACCCGTCAATGATTGTGAGTTGGCCCACGTTGTCAGTGCCGTTGCTGGCTGCCCCCATTGGCCATGTTTGCAGTTGCAGATGGTCCTGGGTGAGCAGGCCTCCCCTTTTCCCCTTGCTTTTGGAGATTGTCCTGGGCCTTGGAATTTGGAAATATTCCCCTGTTATAGTAGTATTTTTATCGTCCGTGCGAGGCTTGTGCCAGTTTTATATATTTTTTGTATTTTTAAACTCTCTGGTTCCTTTGTAAACGAAGCATGGTCTAGTTCTGCAAATTTCGTATTTTTATCCAACTGGTCTGGTTCTAGGGTGCAAAGGAAAGCTGTTCTAGTCTGCATTTCATGGGCCTGAGCCGTGATGTTGCCATGGCTGATTGTTCGGAACGGTTCGAACCCAAAGGACATGTGTAGATAGATGCATGCAAGAATTCAATGTGATCTGCAAATTTGAAACTGCAAAAGGGGTGCACATTTCCGGCACATGCCGGCAACAGGATGTATGATGAATCCGGGCCATGTTGAACAAGACGAGGTGCCCACAACAGGAAAGTTTAGCCTTTCCTGGCTTATGCAAAAGATATGGGCCAGGCCCAAGGACCAAGACATGTGTTCATTGAGCTATTACTTCTCAACAACTATTGTGCCCAAGGGGACCATCGGGTCAAGCGTGCAGATGCATTGCCCTGCCCTGTGAACATTTTGGTAGACTGAAGTTAGTTCGGGTAGCTGCCAATGGCAACGCAGTATTGCTAGGAAACTCAAGTCTGAGAGGGCATTGCTTTCAAAAGCAAAGCAGTTTGTAATAATTATGAGCGAGCTATGCCATATTGCCATTATAAGCTTCTTTTTGAATGGGCAGCAGTGCTGCTGGATTTGGTCGACACATACTGGGAAAACTTTTATTGCACTCTCCCAGTCTTGACCTTTTATGCCCCACATGTACATGTACATGCATAGAGTCTTCGTGCTTTGAATCATTTGTCGTGTTAAGTTTTGAAAAATCTTGCTGAAAATCTGTTCCCTAGCAGGTTGTGGCTGAAGAGTGCAAGCTGGTGGGCTCTGGAAGCTGCTGCGACTGCAAGGAGATTGTGGGGAGGATAATGAAACAAGTAAGAGCTGAATCAGAGCAATGGACTGAGATGCAGGACATGCTGGAGCAGGTCAGGCTAGAGATGCAAGAGCTGCAGTCTTCCAGGGATGCATGGCAGCGCCGTGCCATTGCTTCTGATATCACTCTTGGTTCCTTGAATTCTCAAGTAAGTGGCTTCTCAGTGTACTTACACCAGTACCTAGAAATGCATCTTGGTAATCTAAAAAAATATGCATCTTGGTGTTACATGTTCGGTTGGGCTTTGTGTTGCTATGATGTGAAACCTGATTTTACGCCGCCGAGGTTGTGGTAATTGCATCATCCTTGTACAAGTTTACATACTGGTCTGGTGTAGTAGTAATTATACGGAGTACTTACTATGCTTCCATTCTTGGAATTCTGAGCAAGAAGTATTGATTGGCAAAGAAATGGAACTCCTTTCAGTAGTTATTTTGGCACTAAATTTTTTAATGCTCTTGATTTCATAATTTAGAGTTCTTGCTGACTGAAAATAGAACAGTGAATATGTCAGAATGCAGTGATGAACTAGTCTTGATATTCTACAGTACAAGTACAGACACACTGCCTTGCAGTTTTATTTGGAACTGACCTACTATTTCATACATTTTTTAAGGTTGTAGACAAAAATCTCTAGTTTCCAAAGAAAACACCAAGGCTGTAGAGAGATCTCTAGTTTCCAAAAGATCACACAGTTTGGCCTAGAAAAACACCATTTCGTTTTGTTTGCGATGCACATCAATACATTTCAAATGTTCTTCAAACTATAGTATGTGAAGCTGTTGTCTAAACAAAACTCTTGACATTGACAGATGCTGGAGTGGAAACAACAGGCGCAGGCGTCGGAACATCACGCAGATGATCTCCAGAAGAAGGTGACAGAGCTCCAAGGCAAGCTGCACACCTTCAAATCACATTTCCCTGCCCCAAGCTTGCCAGGCCGAGCATGGTCTGAAGCTTGCAAGATGGAGAACCCGCGAGCAGCCAAGGCTCAGCACCACCACCGGCCACCACAGGATTGCGGCAAGGAGAAGGAGAAGCACGTCCTGATCTGCCGCGTGAAGCACTCGCCCAGCGTGATCCCGAAGCGATCGCCACTGAAGGAGATCGGCAACATCAGCCTGCAGCGGCAGTGGCAGCGGTGAGCAGTCACTGACCATGACGAGCGTACCTGGGGATCGATCCTCTGCTGCGACCAAGGTTAATTTGGGCAGGGTGGGGAGATAGAATTCTGTCAATTTAGTTTAGCCTCTAATAAAGTAATTTATTACTAATTTATAATAACCACGACTGACTTCTCGTCGGTCAGATCTGTAGTGAGTAGCCACTAGTGGAGTAGTAAAGTGTTGAGGAATAGGCGAGATCGAGATGCATAAGGCGAATGCCTCTTTTTTCTGAGATTAATCGGCAGTTTTGTTTCCTTCTTCTTCGAACATCTGACGATCATGTGTGTTAACTGCACCCGTAGAGGTGTGTTCGTGGAACTTCTTCATTCTGAAACATGTTAGTATGAGAAGTAGTCCGATCTTATAGAATGATACCAAGAATCTCCAAAAACAAATAAAAAAATTACGAGTAGAATAACAGCAGAGACTTTATTGCCGCTAAATATGTGACATGGTAAAGATTCGAGAACATGCATCCCGAAATTTAACTACAACTATACATCTATGAATCTAGCTAGTGATGGATCATGGAAACGTAGGCGCAGTATGTACACACGAGCTTCTCGGAGATGTACACGTAGACGGCGAAGGAGAGGCTCATGAGCGCGACGTCCTTCCAGTCCCCCTTCTGCTTCGGGCTCAGGTTCTCCTGCACGGCCATCCCCGCCTTCGCCACGCCGCCGTGCACCCTTTCAGCCATGGCGATCCACCATGGTCTCTTCTTCCCTCCTCCTCCGCCACCGCCGTTGCCGATCGGCGGCTCGGTCGGTAACCGGCTTTGGCAGCGGAAGGAGGATCGTGGCCGACAGGCGGCGGTGATGCGTCGTCGTCTGAAGGTTTGGGAGACATGTAGAGCGGTGGTATTGGTCAAGGAAGCCATTGGATGGATGATGGATCGATGCTGCGATCTTCAGGAGGAATACTAGAGATGTGATCTATGGGGTTTTGTGGATCTTTCCAACACGAGAGGATAAGTAGCTCCTGACTACGGGAGGAGGAGAAGGGGAGACAGTGACAAGTAAGCGTGTCTTGTAGCAGCAAGCAGGCTGGCAGTTGGCCCAAGCAAGCTCATACTCTGGCGATATTTATCGATACTAAATTTCGCCCCTTTGGTTGTATATTTGCTCAAGGAAGGGATTGGAGTTTTTTTTTACTCAATTCACTCTCAGTTTTTATTCAAAAGATGAAACAATTTTTGACAAAAAAAGCTCAGTCAGAAAACCAGGGAAACTTGGAAAGAAGCAACATAACTAGAAAGACCTAAGAGCTCGTTTGGCACCCATCATTTCATTTCATTTGGCAAAAATGAAATAATGACATCATTTCATTTCATTTGGAAAGTGAAATGACAGGATTAAGGATAGGAATTGGTATAACACACAATAGGCATTTGCTGGAATTCCAAATGAAATGACATGGTAATTCCATGCCAGCCAAACAGGTTGAGCATGAATCACAAATGAATTCCATGATTCTAGCTCGAAATGATGGGTACCAAACGACCTCTGAGCAATTTTTAGCGTGCAAATGTGCTACATTATTTTCCTACGTTCGAATTTGAAACCCTGGAAACTGGAGGTTTCTGAAGAGGTAAATTTACATGAGCCGCGGGCACTACCGTTGCGAGTCGCCCACTACCTCTCTCGGCTTTTGGCCGGCCCATTTGTACCTATTTTTTCGTTTCTTTTTTCTTCTTCTTTTCCTTTCTTCGTTTCTTTTATTTTTTATATTTTTTGGTTTTGGTTGTTTCATTTATTTTTTGATTTTGGGTGTAATCTAAACCATTTAAAAAATTAAAGTTTTCAAATATAAACCATTTAAAAAATGAACATTTTTGAAATATAAGCAAAATAAAAAACTTAATTTGAGAAAATATTCAGATTTTTTTAAAAAATCAGGTTATTTTTTAATAAGGGCACCTTTCTAGGTACCAAACTCTATATATACAGGCCCCACACACACACACTCGGCTTCATGCAAGGGAGCCAGGCAATATATCAATGTTTGACATCAAGTATTTTTTTTGAGGGGGGGGGGGGGGGGGGACACCGTCCTGCTGCGAGCTTTATAACCACGATTACATCTTTTATGGGATTGTTCAACAGAAAATTAGGGGGCTCATCGTCCCAATTACATGAAATTTTATTAAGAAAACACACTCTAGCTAGCTCATGAGCAATTTTATTTGCTTCCCACAGACAATGTTGATAGGTAACACTTCCAATCGAAGATGCCAGGTCTATACAATCAGAAAAGATTGCAGCGATGCATTCCACCAAACCTCTTGGCAGTACATGCTTCAATAGTCTCCATTGAATCGGATTCAGCAACAATATTATTACAGGTCAGTCTACATTAGTAGTTGCCAAACTAGATCCTAAAATGGGCATAAATTCTATTGGTTTGAGTTGGTTTCACATTCTTACGGACCAAGACATCATTTTCGAGTTTCGTTGCACAATTTTCACATGACATACTATTTACATCTAACTCCAACCGAGTAGAAAAAAGAACAACTCTAGAAATTTAGATTAGGTTCTAAATTCTCCCGTCACAAAGCTCATGTTAGGTGACCGTGAAAGGTGCGAACATTCTTGAGATTACAAACACTGGATGAGATGCATATTTGACCATGAAATTGCGAAACAAAATAAGGAATAGAATGTGTGAGGGGAAAGGATCTCCAAGCAAGAAAATTTTCTACTTCACAAACATATGCCGGGATGTTTCCTGCATTCCTGGACTCATGCATTGTAGAACCCTCTAAAGGAACACATATAAACATATTATATGCATCTAAGCGACATAAATAATAATATTGTTGAATTATGCGTTTCTTCTATATGATACCGATCAATTCATTTTCCAAACTATAACTTAAAAATAACATAATTCCAATGACAATACATTTCTACTTTAGAAATAGTACATTTGTAATGTCATATATTGAAACTGAACAATCATCAACTTTAAGTTTGACATTACCAGCACAATTATGTGAACAACATTGGTGGTGTTAAAAAAATTAACAAAAAAACTATTAAGGATGTTAAATGCTTATAAAATAAATACTACATAAGATTGTTGACTAATGTGTCACCACAATTAAATATGTTTAGTATAAAGAAGAATGTGACACCATTGTCCGACTCTCTTCGAGCACACAAAACCATAAGGACGACTTTTCCAACAAGGAAAAATGTCATCATAGAACGCAACCATTAAACTTAAATGAGGCATCGATTGGTAGACTTTCTTGTTTATCGTGTGGTCGTATAAAACAATCATTTGAGTAGTTTTCCTGACACAATCTCGGCCAATCAGAGGCAGACTAGGGTAATGACATGGTGGATCGAATAGATTCTCACACCATTGCACAAGATGATAGTGTAACTGCCACGATAATTTTCACATCCTAAACTTTTAAGCTATGAATGCTTAGCTTTATAAGTCAACATCTGGAGTTAACATTACTTTTACATTCGCTCTTATTGATTTTTTTGGGGTTAATGCTTTTATTTGATCTTGATGAACAAGATTGTGAGCCAACACAATCAATATGCCTTTGTGATCACGTATGGAGCAGAAAGCACCACCACTGGCCGTACCAATATATAAAGGTTTTGAATTAGCAAGGGACCCAAAAATATACTTTTTATGCAAAAGGAAAAATGTTTCCAAATTAAGTGATATCGTGGCACCACGACCATACTACCGCGCTATTATGGATATATTTTTCCAACCTTGATCATGTCCGTTTTGCGAGGTTGACTCAGTTATCAAGGTAGAACCATGTATATTGGCCCTTTTGAGACAATTATATGTTCTAGAAGGCAATTCTAATTGACCAATAAAAATACAATTCAATGGAATTCCTACCAACACATAAGCATTTTGTCACATTACTATTACCCTGAGAGGATTACTTCCGGCTAATGTACTCCTCTTACTGTTGAAAGGATCAGTATGGTCAACTATACGGGAGTGAACACATGACTAACAATTTTTTCTTCTATTTAAATTTGAGGGATACAATTCAAATACAAGATTGTACAGATGTGCAACGAAATGAACAACCTAAGTCACAACCTCACGGAACGAAGAAACAGTAAATAAAGGTAAGAGATAACTGCAATGGTGGAGACGATGATGTATTCCCAAAGTTTTCTTTTTCGGGGAAGTATGTCTTCATTGGAGAGGTGTAGCGACACAATGTCCACCAACGCCACAAAGGCTCACTTTATTCTCCTCGTGCCTCTCGCACAAAGAATGGGGCTACGATCCAATAAGAGGGCGCTTGAAGGCGGCAAATGAACCTTACCAAACAAGGTCGGGCACAAACTCCACAAATCAATTGGAGGTTCGCAACACCAGGAAGCTTCATACACCAAAACTGAGCCTTGGGGCGACCACTTCCATCTAGGGTTCCAAATTACTTAAGAGTAACAAGATCCGCTAGGGATTAGCAGGTGGGATTCAAATTCCTTTGGTAAATGGCTGAATCTAGATCTCCTCCCTCACCTCTCAAAGAAACAAGATGTTTGGACCGAAGGAATGAGAGATCTAGATAATTTATTACCCGTGTTAATGGAGGATAGAGAGCGTAACTCGATCTTACCTCCTGGAGACGAAGGTAGCTCTTTATAAAGGGCCCCCATTTCTAGTATTGCTCACAGAAAAAGCACTTACCGCCCAAGGTCCACAGCTAGCTGCTAGGCAGGATGCGGGATGAAGCCCACGTGCAGTACTACCGGACCACCCACCGGTAGTACCGACAAATTAATTCCGAATTTGATGCTAGTACCGGGGTGATGCCGCTTCGGTACCGCCCATATAACGGAGGTGCAGGACCCGCCCCAGTAGTAGTCCTGTACTAGGAACCGAGATTGTCGCTCTTGGAAATGGGCGTTACTACCGCTCACCTAGACGGAACTACCGCACCTGGTAAGCCACCAGAAGTATCACCTCATTACGAGAGGTACTACCGGTGCCCATACCGGTCCTACTGGTCATGTCACGTTCTGTAGCTAAAAGTTATAAGGAGGTTGATCTCTCTCGACAATGGGAAAGCTTTGGGTGTGTAAATTTGGTTTGTGTACGTGCACTTGAATCCGTCGATACCTTTCTGAAGCCCCCACTCTGGATAGTACAGTTTTCCTAAAACTCAATTAAAAGAAAAATTCTTAAAACCCCGTCTCCGCCTATCCTTTTTAGGGTCATCGAATCGTCTTGTGCCAACTTAGAATACACCTATAAGGCTTATGCACATGATTAGTCCGCTAATTGCGGTGTCATGTACACCAAATTAAACCACTTAGAGATGGAAATTCCCTTTCAATCTCCCCATTATTTGTATTTGATGACAACAAAACAATTTGCATAAGGATACTATGATAACGCAAAGCAAAAGAATCATAAAGTATAGACGACTCCCCCCCACTCTAAATATCTTCGCTATTTGGATTGTGTGTTTCAACGCAAAAAATGCACGCCAAGTTCACGACTACATCAGTGTTGAAGACTATATTTAGTGCAATAAGGATACTTGCCCTTCCACTTCTTCCTTCTCCGGTGCACGGAGATCTTGCCCGCTCCGCCTCATGAATCTTCTTCTCTTCACGCTCCCTCCTCTTTTTCTCCAGTCATTGCTTCTCACGCCAAATGCTTTATCTTCTCTTCTGTATCCTCTTCATGAATTTTGTCCCATATACGTTCCCTTGAATTTTCCTTTGTCCATTCTACCTCGCGCTTTGTGGTAGCTATCTTGCTCCAATTCTATCAACTTGTAGTAGGCCAAAAGTGGTTGTGGAGAATAATAAACTATTTTTATTAGTATCTAGAAGAAATTAAGATATTGTCATGAATAAGGGAGGACACATAACGGCGGATGGTCATAGGCACACATCCAAAGCCTCCTTCCTCTTGTGTCATCTCAATCATTGGACTGATCTGCTTCGCAAATGTCACCACACCAACAATGAACCCCCACCCCTTATAGAGTGTCCACGGTGATCCTCCACCTCATCGGCCTCCCTTTCGGATCGGACAACGCCATGCCTACAAAAGTAAGAAATGGTAGTCAAAATGATATAAGCATACACCTCCAAGTCCACAAGGATTTACCTTGTTACCTCCTACCACTACATCTATTTATACCGTTCGGACGTCCAAGCAAATAAGACAAATCACGTGCTCTGCCACTTGGAACGCCACAACCACTCTCATGTCTTCTACCACCACAACTGACACTGATCCCATCCCAATCACGAACACCACTCACACCCCCATCCACCGCCACCATCACTTCCATCCCATCCACCACCAGCATCACTCCCATGCCATCGACCACCACCGCCATCCCCTCTACCACCACAACCACCACTTCTATCACCACGTTTGCCATGGCCAGCCTCATTCCCTCTACTACTTCAACCGCATTGGCTTGAATTTCCACCTAGCTGACTTGTACTTCTACGATCATCTCCCTTTGATTTTATTTATTTTGCTACAACTTCTAGTTGTGTCCCTTGTTGTCACGGTATCCACAACGGTGCTCTCACGAGGCTCCTGGAATTGTAAATGTTAGTTGCCCCATTCGCCATGGAATCCATCACCCCATTCGTCCATGTCACCCCTGAAATGATTTGTATGCTGTCTTCCACGCGTATTCACCTTTGTAGCTAGATCGAGGTATAGTGTGGGTTTGTCATAACCTGGTCAATGTGATTGATCTAAGAATGGTTGGAACCTTGCCACCCATCTCGACTTGACAACCTCGATTAAATGCTCTTCCAATCAAATATTATTTGACATATTGAGATCCAATTTTCTAATGTGTGATGCAGCCATCAAGTGCAAGCATGGGATATGGTAAAGTAGGTCTCTCACATGAGCACCCACCTTTGTATAGATAAACCTTGACGCGACCGCCTCCTTGCACACCACCTTAGTGGTTCCCCCTAACTCATTGAATTGATAAACGAATTCTATGGTATCACATTCTTCGACCTTTTGCGTGTCAACCTTCCTAGCGTGGTATTTCATCCAGTCGTCGATCTTGGGTGGATACTTGTACTTCTTTTTTGCCTTGTTATCCCAAGTAATTTGTTTAGCCGTTTCCTCATTTTGGAAATAAGAATTCAACTTCTAAAAGGTACGTATATTCCACTATTACTAACACCGTCAATGCAAGCACACCCTTAAGTACATTTTTGAAACTTTCTGCCATGTTATTTGTCATGTCACAATACCTAAAACCTTGGTAGTCATAAGCCCACACGCACTTATTCCTATCGGAAAAGTTTCTATTTAGGAACTCTTTACCCCTGAGGTTACAAGCAAGTACACTTTGTCATACAATCTCTTGAAATGTCTAGCGGTGAAGGCTGGAAAAGTGCCAAAGCTAAATATCGTGTTGTTGCTACTATGGTTGCTGAAACTTGTTGGATGTGTCATCTTCTCATGGAACTTCATCGACTAGTGCACACTATGACTGTGGTTTATTGTGTCAATGTTAGTATTGTGAACTTATCAGCAAACCTCGTCCAACATCGGAGGACAAAGCACATTGAACTCGACATTCATTTCATGCGCAAGATGGTCACCATTGGCTCGGTTCGTGTTCTGCATGTGCCATCCAGCTCTCAATTTCTCAATATATTCACCAAAGGATTACCCACGACTTTGTTTCAGGAGTTCAGGTCCAGTCTTAACGTTGTTCAACCTCCTAGTTCAGACTGTGAGGGCGTGTTAAGACAGAGAATCCGTCTTCGATCACGTCTGATCTTCTGGCGGTAGTTTTGGTAGTTGATGATTATGTAATCAACTTGGTCTCCAAATTTACTTGTAACCCGATCTAAATTGTGCACATATATACATGAGGCATCCCACGAGGTAGGCCAGCAAGCCGCCAGTGTTTACCCAAATTACAATCCTGGTCCACTGCCTTCTTGAATGATTTGGCTTCCTTAGGCGTCAAACCATCCTCATCAATTTCTACATCCGTGCCTTCGTCCTCGGAGTCCATTGCATATGGTCGTGTGTATGGGATGTCATGGTCCATGTCCTCTTCATAACGTACAGTTTGCCTCGACATTCCCAATATCATGGTTATGAATTAACCCTCTGTTTCATCCCCTTCGGACTCATCGCCCTCCACGTCCAAGCAATGAAGATCATATTAGTTATTCAAACCGGGCTAGGAGGTTGGGTCCTTGGAACTTTGGCCCATTGTTGTGTCATACATATCGGGCTCTGGGTCGACATGTGGCTTATCATGTTGAACCGGGCTAAGAGCATCACTTGGGGATGCATGCCAATACAAGTCAATGTGGAATCGAGCACCAACCTTCATTGCGGCAAATAACTCAAAGAGACTTGTCTTGTGAGGTCAAGACATTCTCCTTATAAGCTTTCCAATGCATTTCGGAGTCGAGAAACATTATCTTCCAACGAATATAATGTATGAACACAACATTATACCTTCCTTTCAAGTCATCAACATTACTTTTGTCCATCCAATGAAACTCGCTTCAGACCTATTCCACAACATCGGCAAGGAGGAATAGTGGAAAACACCATCACTATATATCTGGCTCAACATAATCGACATCTCCTTTCGAAAAGCGACATAGTCTACATGATGAACATTCATGATTCTCGCCATCTAAGAAACAAAACAATCAAAAATGACAATCACAACAATTATCATAGCAACCAATTTCCAAGCATTTGCATTTGAAACAAGCCATACCACATTTCCTACAAAGCCTAAACCTAACATACCATTTCTAGGGTTAGGCTTAGGCCTACCAAATCCCTAACCATGGCATTCAAAATCCATACCCTAAATCAAATCCCTAATCGTAGCAACCACCGATGGTCAACATTCTAAAGATTTTCTCCCGACTCCAATTTTGAGAGTTTCAAAAACAATTAACAAAACAACAATCCTCAAATTCTAATAGGTCAAAAGCGAGGAGAATGGAGGAGATTACCTTGGAGGATGGAGATGAGACGAAATCCACGGACAAACCCCTCCTATTTGGAGCGATTTGAGGCAAAATGAAGTAGGGTGTGAGAGAGGGGGAAGGAACCGTCCGCAGGAGCGTACCTAGGGGTGAGAGAGGGGGAAAGAACTGTCCGCAGGAGCGTATCATGGCATCCCCTCCACACATGATAAATAGTATACACCATATATATTAACTAATTGTGTAATACTCTAAAGTATATTTGGGACTGCTTGGTGGGATGATGATGGTATTTAGATACAAATATACTATATGTTGTGTAATCTTCACAAAATTGGAAATTGTGCATTGAAATTATGTTAATTTCAATTTGTGGCACTCCAAATGATATGGACCTTGCTCCGACACCTTAGCCTGAGACGTCATGGTACCCAGTAGACGCCATACTTACGCATGCGGAGCCAACTTGACATGTCGTGGTAACATCCATGGCGCTTTTGACCGGTACGTCGTGCAATTTAGCATGACACCTAGGTGCAGACGTAATGAAAAGGGACATAGCATGACATATTTCCAACTTTTGTGTTCAAATTTGGGTCAATTCTCAAATTTCACGGCTGTGAAAAATGAAGGAAATGTGAAAAAAAAATGGAACTGCGTGTGATGACCCTAGCTAATGGCAACACACCAGATAGCAGGAATTCATCGAGTTCAGATACATATCTGTGAGTTCATACGAATTCCCGAGATCCGGAAGCAAGGAGGAAGGAAGAGAGAAGACGGTAGCACAGCTACAGACAGGTTCAATGATGCCGATCTCTCCACACAAACATGCGTATTACATGGGCGTTGCCTTTGCTCAGCTGGCACAACAGCGTTTACATCTTGGGCCTCGGCCGATGCTTCTCTTGGGCTTAACTGGGCTCCCGCAGGGTACGGTCCGTGACATCCCCCTCCCCTTGAATGCCTGGTTGTCCCCAAGCAGGCGCTCCCGGAAAATCCTGCCGCAGTCGATTTTTGTTCTCCCATGTCAACCACGAATCTGGTAGTCCTTCCCATTGCACCTGCACCATAGGAATAATTGTATTACTAGAAACCACTTCTTTGGAATCCAATACCTGCAAGGGCTGAATGTTGCTATCCAACTAGGCGCATTGAGATGGTAAGTCAGGTTGAGCAATCATGTTAGCAGGCAATGCCTTCTTCAGCATTGAAACATGGATCACCGGACGTATCTGACCGCCCACCGGAAGTTGCAGTTTATAAGCCACAACCCCAACTCTCTGCAACACTGTATAAGGACCAAAGAACTTGAAACTGAGCTTTTGGTTCGATCTGCGAGCCACTGATGTCTGCACATATGGCTGGAGTTTGAGGTACACTTGATCACCAACTTCGAAATGCCTTTCCACATGCTTCTTATCAGCCTGGCTTTTTGAAAGGACAATGATGTCGCCTAGAGAGGGGTGAATAGTCGATTAAAGCTTTTCCGGTTTAGGCTTGATAATTGCGGAATAAAACTAGGTGTTTAAATTAACAAGCCAACAACCTAAATATACTAGGCTCACCTATGTGCACCAACAACTTATGCTAAGCAAGACAAGCAACAAGGTGATAGCGATATAGAATACTTCAAGCACGAAGGCTATCACAATGAAAGTGCATAAGTAAAGAGCTCGGGTATAGAGATAACTGAGGCACGCGGAGACGACGATGTATTCCCGAGTTCCTCCTTTTTAGAGGAGTACGTCTCGTTGGAGAGGTGTGAGCCAACACAATGAGTCAACAGCCACAATGGCTTGACCTTCTTCTCCGATGAACCGCACCACAAAAGGTTTGGTTCACCTTCCACTATTGTAACATCCCAATATTTTGGAATGTTTAAAAATCACTAAAAATTGAAACTTTTGTTCTTATTAAAAGAAAACATTCAATTTATAATAGAAAACAAATAATAGAAGACAATTGGCATCTTCAGAAAGCTTAATAGTTTATTACCAAATAATCTTTAATTCAAATTTTGAGTTCAGTTAAATTCTTTTATCCAAGGTATTTAAAGGACACCTTCATCTCATAAAATGTTTTATTCCAATTTAATGGATTTTGAAGATTTAACTTTTGACTTTTATTAAACCCTAAACCCATGTTTGCAAAGTGCTAAAGTCATTTAAAGTATACCTATTTCTAAAATAGTTTTGGTTAACTATATGATTTAAAATTTGGAGTTTACCAAACTCTAAAACAATATTATAAAGTATTTTAAATTATTTAAAGCATGTTCTTATTTAAAAATTGATTTTGATTCAATTATATTCATTTACAAATTAAGTTTAAAATGGCTAACTTTCAATATCTACATTTGTGTTATTTTATTTGATTTTATCAAGCCACAAATGTTTTTATTAAAACCCTACTTTTAAAATTGACATAAAATGTCCATTCAGCATTTATGCAAAATTTTAAAATTATTATTTTGTTTTGTTTTGGAAAAGTATTACCAAATAGTTTATATTGATAAAGGTTTATTTTACAAAAAAATTACAATTTGATTTGATTTCAATTGGAGGCTTAAATCAAAAGTTACAAAATATTTCAGAAAAGAAAAAGAGAAGAACAAAAAAAAATATGACAAGCCAAAATGGGCCGAAGCTTAGCAACCAGCCGCGCGCGCCAGCCCATCTCCAGCCCAGCCCGGCGCCCTCTCTTTTCCTTTCCCTCGCTGACACGCCGGCCCCACACGTCGGCACGCGTCTTCTTCCCCAAATCACGCTCGCGTCAACGGCAGGCGACAGCGGCGATCAATCCCTTCAATTCGTGCCATTAAGCCCGAAATTGACGCCCCCGTCTGCACCCACATATACTGCATGACACCCTCCGTCTTTCCCCTCTCCTTTATCTCCAAATAGCGCCTCCAGGACGTCGCAATCGCTCGCCGGAGTCCGCCATTTCCGTCGCCGCGTTTCTTCCTTTTTCCGACGAGGTGAGCACAGCCCGAGACCGAGACCCCGCTTATTCCTTTTCCCTCGTCCTCACGCACATTTTCATGTGCTCGTTTGATTTTTTTTCACAGCCGATCGACGCAACCGTCCTCGACAGGAGGTCACCGGAACTATCGAGCTCTCCGCCCGTGCGCCTCTGCCTCTCCAGGATGCAATCGACGACGCTGTCGTCTGCATTGCGTTCGCCATGACGTGCCACGCCCCGTAGTCACCTTCCCGAGCCCAGAGCACCACGGGAGCAGCCGTTCCATCCAAGTCCGATCCGCGACCGCCGCCGTCCTCTCCATTTCCGGCAGCCCAGCGCCGCCGCGGTAAGACCTAGCTCCTGGACCGTCCGATCTGTTTTAAACGACCGTGATTAGATCAGCGCGAAGAGGTACCCTTAGATCTCTGCCGTCCAATCTTCATAAGATCTAGCGGCCCCTGTTTAATCCAGATCCAGCCAATCACGGCACGCTACATGGCCTGTCTATTTTCTGGTTTTTATTCCGAATAGAATTAACTGACAGATTTGTAGAAAAGCCCCTGGAACTTCAAACCTTCACAACTTTTTAACCATAGATCCAATTTTGACAAACTTTATACCCTGGAAAGCCCTTGACCAGTAGAAACTTTTGGTACTGTTAGTTTTCAAAATTTGTCCAGTTTAAATTTATTCAAATTTGAAATGAGTAGTTTGAGTAAATTTGACTTAACTTTAGATCCACAAGACCAAAATTTACAAATAAAATAATTTTAGAAACCTTAGAATATGTGTAATTTTATGCCTCTATTATAAAATATTTTTGGGCATTATTTTGATGATTTAAAAATCAGAGGCTTAATTTGAGTAATTTTGGCATATCTTTAAATCTATAAATGCAAAATTTACAAATAAAATAGTTTTGGAAACCTTTAGATCTGTAGAATAGATTAGACACTGTTAAAAATATTTTTGGATACTTTTAAACTGATTTAAAAATCAGAGGCTTAATATGAGTATATTTGGTATAGTTTAAATCCTACAAACTATTTTATTATGTTTCTTTTTGCAAAATGTCACAATTTTTCTTTCTGTCCAGTAGTACTGTTTTTCATTTTTTAATAAAAATTTTAAATACCGAAACCATTAATCTTGGGTTTATTCCCTTTTTAGGAATTGTGTTGTTTTGTTGTTATATTAAAAATTGTTTTAATTGCATCTTGACTTCATGCATAATTTTCCTAAATCAGAAAAGTTAGTGTAATTTTTTATTGTGTTGTTATTTTGTTTCATTGACCAACCTATAACCAGAATGGAAAATCCTAAACCCAATCACATTAATTCTTTTTGCATATTGAATTATGCGATAACCCTTGACCAAATAGTTTGTCAAGACTTTGTTATGCATGTTTGCTTTGGTATGCTATGTGTTGCTGAAATGTTTGTTGTGTTATTTCTATGTATAGATTGAACGGAGTGCAACATACCTTGTTGAAAAGAGTGTGAGAGCAACGACAACTTCCAAAGGCAAGTGGCACATTCATAAACTTCCTAAGTATTTTGTCTATGCATGAGTAGAGTATTTTACTATAAGCATGTGTTGGATAGTATTGCTATGCAAAAATTCTTTAGAGTAGCACCTCTATACTAGTGGTCTAGAATCCTATTATAACTTAGTAGAAATATTGTTATGCTATGCAAAAGATTGTTTTGATAAAAGCTAAATTCGACTAAGTAAAAATGAAACACCTGGGTGGATTGGTTTTGATAAGAGGAGGTTTATGGTTGAGTGGCTACTCAGGGGTTTTACCTGAGTATGTGCAGTTGTGGATGGCCACCCAGGAACAAAGAGATTTGAAGTTACTCCAAGTGAAGATTGCTTCCAGTGCAGCCACTTGGTACTATGACTCTGCCTTGACTAAGTAAGTTCTAGGAACCTGATTCCGGCAGTTCACAGCGGATGAATGTCTTGTATGGGTCTGCCAGACGAACAGTGGACCGTTTCCCAAAGGTCTCGTCTTAATCTTCTCCTTTTCCTTATCACTAATGGAGTGTAGATGATAGTTTGGGCTGATTGAGTCTTGTGGTGAACGTGCACAACCTCTCGAGAGTGTCAAAACTAAGTACTTAGCCGTGTCCCCGGTTACGGACAATTTTGAGCAGCTGATCAAGGATGTCAACGGAGGATCCCAACATGCCAACTTCTCAAGTAAAAGTTTGAAGGGTGAACAAGGGTTGATTAGAAGAAAAGTTTTCCAAAGAGTTAGGAAAAAGATGGCTTTATGCAAAATAGCCTTGAACTCCACCAGCCAAATATGCATATAGGTTATTAGAGTTATTTCACTAAGTGTCCACAGAGTGTCACTTGCCAGTTCCATTTTAATGGTTCTGACCCACCTTGTTACAACATTTTTCCTGTTGCAGGATGTTCAGACGATGAGTGAGATTTCGCATAAGGTTTCGAGTCTACAACCAACATGTTTTCGCCTGTGGCACATGAAGATGATGGAGACTCACTGCTACTTTTATTTCCGCTGCTTTACTCTTTCAAAGCTAGCTTCATGCTATGCAAATTGTAATGGATATTTTCCTAAGAACTGGATCCACGTGTAATAATTGATACTTTGTTGTGATATTTCATCTTAGACTGTGTGTGCAAATGAATCGATCCACGGGTTTGCAGTATACACAGTGATCTTGCCAAGTTTTTAAGTGCAGGTCCACTACAGATGGTATCAGAGCACTGTGTTGCCTGTAGGTTCGAAACCCTAAGTTTGGATAGAAATAGGTTTGACCATAGGATTGAAATCTATTTTTATTCAGTTTTCTAAAAACAAAACTTTTCATTTTATCTTCTCGTACTCTCATCTAGTGTCGAACCTTCTGAAATTATCTTCTCTTATTCTAGATGACCATGTCCTTAAAGTCTGAGTCTGTTGCTTCATATGCAATTCTACGAGTGATCATGAAGCACTACATGCAAGACCATTGAAGAACCCAGATTCAGAGCTCAAACACCTAGAAGATTTTGAAGAAAGTTAAAGAGGAATTTGAAGCACTCAAGAAGAAGATAGACTAGATCACCAGTTAATTAGAACAACGATATCGTGATAGTGTATTGGCCATACCAACTTAGGTTGTATGACAATACTAGATTGTTTGTTTGTGTGCACCATGTTGCTTGATGTTTGTTGGATGTTGTTTGTAAGATGAATTGCCTTGATCTGCTCTGAGGTGTAGGATTATCCTTAGTATCTTTTTATCTATAAGCATCCATGCTAAACCCAACCAGATGTCTTATCCTTTTGACCACAAGTAACTGAGGACCAGTTCCCTATGGTATTACCAGCCATCCAACAGAAGAATGCTTTCCAACTTTGGTTAATTCCTTTGTGTGAAGGAACAATCACATCCTAGCTCCATGCCACCTCTATCCTTGGATATCACAAGTAGTTCAATGAACTTCAGTTATTCTACAGCTCTACCGTGAGGGAAAGTTCTACTCAAAGATTTCAAGACATCAAATCACAACAAGGAGTTGGTACATACTATACTCGAAAATTAAGGACGACGAAACAACACTCAAGAGATGAAGACAAGAATTCGAACCAGCACACAAAAGTTTCTTTTAAGGGTGGTAGCCCACCCAACTGTTCCAAAACTCATCTATCTTTCTAGCCTCCCCAATCAGCGGAATCATTCTCAGCTGGTTTTGCAGTTCCCGTGTCAGCAGCTGCATTACTTCACCTCCCCAGTTATCAGAATCATTCCCAGCACTTGCATTTAGTTCCCAGCTTGCCCGAATCTCGGGGACGAGATTCTTTTGAAGGGTGGTAGTCTGTAACATCCCAATATTTTGGAATGTTTAAAAATCACTAAAAATTGAAACTTTTGTTCTTATTAAAAGAAAACATTCAATTTATAATAGAAAACAAATAATAGAAGACAATTGGCATCTTCAGAAAGCTTAATAGTTTATTACCAAATAATCTTTAATTCAAATTTTGAGTTCAGTTAAATTCTTTTATCCAAGGTATTTAAAGGACACCTTCATCTCATAAAATGTTTTATTCCAATTTAATGGATTTTGAAGATTTAACTTTTGACTTTTATTAAACCCTAAAACCATGTTTGCAAAGTGCTAAAGTCATTTAAAGTATACCTATTTCTAAAATAGTTTTGGTTAACTATATGATTTAAAATTTGGAGTTTACCAAACTCTAAAACAATATTATAAAGTATTTTAAATTATTTAAAGCATGTTCTTATTTAAAAATTGATTTTGATTCAATTATATTCATTTACAAATTAAGTTTAAAATGGCTAACTTTCAATATCTACATTTGTGTTATTTTATTTGATTTTATCAAGCCACAAATGTTTTTATTAAAACCCTACTTTTAAAATTGACATAAAATGTCCATTCAGCATTTATGCAAAATTTTAAAATTATTATTTTGTTTTGTTTTGGAAAAGTATTACCAAATAGTTTATATTGATAAAGGTTTATTTTACAAAAAAATTACAATTTGATTTGATTTCAATTGGAGGCTTAAATCAAAAGTTACAAAATATTTCAGAAAAGAAAAAGAGAAGAACAAAAAAAAATATGACAAGCCAAAATGGGCCGAAGCTTAGCAACCAGCCGCGCGCGCCAGCCCATCTCCAGCCCAGCCCGGCGCCCTCTCTTTTCCTTTCCCTCGCTGACACGCCGGCCCCACACGTCGGCACGCGTCTTCTTCCCCAAATCACGCTCGCGTCAACGGCAGGCGACAGCGGCGATCAATCCCTTCAATTCGTGCCATTAAGGCCGAAATTGACGCCCCCGTCTGCACCCACATATACTGCACGACGCCCTCCGTCTTTCCCCTCTCCTTTATCTCCAAATAGCGCCTCCATGCCGTAGCAATCGCTCACCGGAGTCCGCCATTTCTGCCGCCGCGTTTTTTCCTTTTTCCGACGAGGTGAGCACAGCCCGAGACCGAGACCCCGCTTATTCCTTTTCCCTCGTACTCACGCACGTTTTCATGTGCTCGTTTGATTTTTTTTTCAGAGCCGATCGACGCAACCGTCCTCGACAGGAGGTCACCGGAGCTATCGAGCTCTCCGCCCGTGCGCCTCTGCCTCTCCAGGATGCAATCGACGACGCCGTCGTCTCCATTGCGTTCGTCGTGACGTGCCGCGGCCCGTAGTTACCTTCCCGAGCCCGGAGCACCACGGGAGCAACCGTTCCATCCAAGTCCGATCCGCGACCGCCGCCGTCCTCTCCATTTCTGGCAGCCCAACGCTGTCGCGGTAAGACCTAGCTCCTGGACCGTCCGATCTGTTTTAAACGACTGTGGTTAGATCAGCGCGAAGAGATACACTTAAATCTCTGCCATCCAATCTTCATAAGATCTAGCGGCCCCTGTTTAATCCCAGATCCAGCCAATCACGGCACGCCACGTGGCCTGTCTATTTTCTGGTTTTTATTCCGAATAGAATTAACTGGCAGATTTGCAGAAAATCCCCTGGAACTTCAAACCTTCACAACTTTTTAACCATAGATTCAAATTTGACAAACTTTATACCCCTGGAAAGCCCTTGACCAGTAGAAACTTTTGGTACCGTTAGTTTTCAAAATTTGTCCAGTTTAAATTTATTCAAATTTCAAATGAGGAGTTTGAGTAAATTTGACTTAAGTTTAGATCCACAAGACCAAAATGGTCAAATAAAATAGTTTTAGAAACCTTAGAATATGTGTAATTTTATGCCTCTGTTATAAAATATTTTTGGGCATTATTTCGATGATTTAAAAATCAGAGGCTTAATTTGATTAATTTTGGCATATCTTTAAATCTATAAATGCAAAATTTACAAATAAAATAGTTTTGGAAACCTTTAGATCTGTAGAATAGATTAGAAACTGTTAAAAATATTTTTGGATACTTATAAACTGATTTAAAAATCAGAGGCTTAATATGAGTATATTTGGTATAGTTTAAAACCTACAAACTATTTTATTATGTTTCTTTTCGCAAAATGTCACAATTTTTATTTCTGTCCAGTAGTACTGTTTTTCATTTTTTTAATAAAACTTTTAAATACCGAAACCATTAATCTTGGGTTTATTCCCTTTTTAGGAATTGTGTTGTTTTGTTGTTATATTAAAAAAAAAGTGCATCTTGACTTAGATAAGAGGAGGTTTATAGTTGAGTGGCTACTCAGGGGTTTTACCTGAGTATGTGCACTTGTGGATGACCACCCGGGAACAAAGGGATTTGAAGTTACTCCAAGTGAAGATTGCTTCCAGTGCAGCCACTTGGTACTATGACTCTGCCTTGACTAAGTAAGTTCTAGGAACCTGATTCCGGCAGTTCACAGCGGATGAATGTCTTGTATGGGTCTGCCAGACGAACAGTGGGCTGTTTCCCAAAGGTCTCGTCTTAATCTTCTCCTTTTCCTTATCACTAATGGAGTGTGGAGGATAGTTTGGGCTGATTGAGTCTTGTGGTTAACGTGCACAACCTCTCGAGAGTGTCAAAACTAAGTACTTAGCCGTGTCCCCGGTTACGGACAATTCTGAGCAGCTGATCAAGGACGTCAACGGAGGATCCCAACATGCCAACTTCTCAAGTAAAAGTTTGAAGGGTGAACAAGGGTTGATTAGAAGAAAAGTTTTCCAAAGAGTTAGGAAAAAGATGGCTTTATACAAAATAGCCTTGAACTCCACCAGCCAAATATGCATTTAGGTTATTAGAGTTATTCCACTAAGTGTCCACAGAGTGTCACTTGCCAGTTCCATTTTAATGGTTCTGACCCACCTTGTTGCAACATTTTTCCTGTTGCAGGATGTTCAGACGATGAGTGAGATTTCGCATAAGGTTTCGAGTCTACAACCAACATGTTTTCCGCTGCTTTATTCTTTCAAAGCTAGCTTTGTGCTATGCAAATTGTAATGGATATTTTCCTAAGTACTGGATCCACGTGTAATAATTGATACTTTGTTGTGGTATTTCATCTTAGACTGTGTGTGCAAATGAATCGATCCAGGGGTTTGCACTATACACAGGGATCTTGCCAAGTTTTTAAGTGCAGGTCCGCTACAACTATCCGAATTCTTCAAGGCGGAATCCGGAGCCTTTACAACAACAACCCGGGGCTCAACCCACAAAAGGATTGGGGGCTCCCGAATAGCTAGAAGTGACCACAAAAGGTCTCAACCATCACAAAGGCGTCTAGGGTCCAAAGACCCAAGAGTAACAAGCTCACAAACTTTCAACTTCCACGAATCCTCATGGAGAGCACAAACCGATGCACAAAGCAATGGCAAGAGCACAAGTGCTAAAATCCTTCACTCTCAAATCCCACCAAAAGCAACTAATGCTTATGGGGGAGAAGAGAGGAAGAACAAAGAAGAACTCAACAAATGGAACTCCAAGATCTAGATCCAAAGGGTTCCCCTCACTTAGAGGAGAGATGGATTGGTGGAAATGTGGATCTAGATCTCCTCTCTCTTTTCCCTCTAATTTGAGGCAAGAATCATGGAGGAATAGAGAGAAATAAAAGCTTCAAGAGGTCAACAATGGTGGGGAATTTCGTGCTTGAAAGCTCTTGTCACATTGGGGAAGAAGGGGCCCTTTTATAGGTCCCCAGAAAAAGTGCCGTTGCACCCAGAGAAAACAGGATAATCTGGTTCAATTTGGGATAGGATAATCCGGTTCAATAGGATAACCCGATTCAGTTTGGGATAGGATAATCCGATTCAATAGGATAATCCGAAAGCAAATATCCGGTTAACTCCAGTAGGCTTTGCGTCCTGGTCCTTAACCGTTTTCAGCTCGAGAACTTGGGGGCCGGATATTCCTGTCCAAAGCAAAGCCGGAATATCCGGTTTTCTGAAAACTGACAGAAATAGCAAAACGAAAACTGCAATATCTTTTTCATCCGGACTTCGATTTCGAAGATCTTGGGCTCGTTGGAATCGCAACGAAGAGCCCTTCAAGATTATGCAGAGAAACATCATAGTCCATCATGTGAGAAGGAAGCCACAAGGAGAGAGTTTGACCTCTCTTAGAAAAGGCAAACCGGTAAAACCTCCAACATCAAAAACGCAACAAGATATGCATATGAAATCTGTTTTTTATGAACTAGAGCTTGGTATGGAGATGAACACAAGCTCTAAATTCTCACATGGATCAAAGCCAAATAAAAACCAAGAAAGATGATATGCCAAGTATGCAAAGGTTTGAGCTCTCCACAACGATGCGATCAAGTTACTCACTTGAGGGCCCCTCTTGATAGTACGCCGTCTATCCTATAACCCGGTCTCCCACTAACACCATGAGACCGGTAAAATAGAAAACCTATCGAGGTCATACCTTTGCCTTGCGCATTCCACTTGAGCTCGATGATGACGATCTTGATCTCTTCAAGTGGACCACCTTTCTTGATTACGCTTCGCTTGATGAAGATTCACATGTTGCTCCCCCATACACCAATGTGGGAGAGCCTCTCATAGGCACATCTTCACTTGACCAATATCTCCACATGGGTGGCAAGCTTCAAGCATAGGATTTCTTCGAGATGCTTCTCTTGAACTTACACTTCATAATCTTCTCTCTCTTCACAAAGATGATGTCTTGAATCCTTCAAGACATACTTGCAATATACTGAACTCTACACATGACCATACTTCATATAAACCCTTGGATAGAACCTTGGTTATCATATAATCTTCTAGAGTCCAACACATAAACTCCAATGATTTCCTATGGACAAGATCTACAAGAATATCTCAATGCAAACATTAGTCCATAAGGATTGTCATTAATTACCAAAACCACACATGGGGCAACACATGCACTTTCAATCTCCCCCATGTTGGTAATTGATGACAATCCCTTTTATGAGGGTTTATATAGTGAATTAAGCAACCATGCAGATGCAAGAGCATGAAATGCAAATGCTTAAGAACAAAACTAAAGCATAAAACCAAATTCCCTTAAACTCTCTAAACTTCTCCCCCATTGGCATCGTTTGCCAAAATAGGAGAAAAAATTTAGAAGGCCAATATAGTAAGAGCTCCCCATAATGTGTGCATTTCTCATAATATGAGTGAAATCAAATGCACATATCCAATGACGAATAGTTGGGAAGGAGATCAAACTATATTGATGATCCAAAGATTGCAGAAGAAAATCAAATTGAAAGATACTTCGACAAAAAAAGTAACCAATCAAAGGATCCGAAAAACCAATTGAACATAAGAAGATATTATGATAAGATCAACCAAGTGTTCTAACAATCAAGAGGGAACTCCCCAAGGTACGTGCACAATAAGGATTTGTATTTCAATATGGTGTGCACAACATGAAATCCTCACTCCCTCCTAGATAAGTTTGAACACAAACACGTGCAAGAGAACATAAGTGGGAAACGAAGCAATACAACTTGCAACCAAAATAGATCGTGTGACATAGAAAGACATTTTTGGAGACTAATACAAGGATGAGCCAAAGCGTCAACATAGTCTTTCAATATATGTGGCACATTATGCATATCATGTCTTTCCCATACACACAAACCAAAGAAGATATAGCAAATAGTTCCACAAGCTTATTAAGATGAAAAAGTAAACCAAATGAAATGCAAAGCTTGTGGCTTTTAGAAACCACCAAAGAATCAAAAGCAATAAGAGGTGGTCACTAAAGAATTGGAATACCAATGAAAGATGTAACTATTCTCATGTGTATAAGTTTCTAAGTAGACACCAATCACGAAGATATAAGTCCACAAATAAACATGTACACACAAAATAGGTACAAAGGTAAAGAACATGATATCCAAGAGGAAGTCATAAATACACCAATAAGATCTTTGCTTAAAAGCATAGCACAAAGCTCAATTTTATCTTAAAGGGATATAGATGAACTTCCAACACATACTCATCATAGCATCAAAAATATCCACAAGGGATAAGGTGAAAAATGGGATGCTCCGAGAAAGATAACAAGTATCGCAAAAGGCAAATGATTTTGAAAAATATCAATATTGCATATGCGAGACATAGAGAAGAATGTGCTAGATTAACATATTTGGGATTGGTGAATCATGAAAATGATTATATATATTCCCCTTGATATGTAATCATCCCGGCTTGCCCACATTTGCAATAAATTTGTTTTGCAAGAACCAAATGAATTGCAACAAAAGAGATTCATGCCATGAAACAACCTACACAAGGTTGAAAGCTAGAAATGTATGCATGAGGTAGATACTTGTTACTGAGATAGCCTTGGTGATGTAGAAGATAAGAGTTCATGATCATCCGAGCTTGGCTCCAATAAGCACATGGTGATAACACCTTCCTTGTAAATGAAACAAGCTTCCAATGCACCTCCGACGTACCTAAAACAAATTCAAGTACCACATGGTACCCAAACTCATTGGGTCCAAAGTAGTTAGAGCAACTACAATACATAGGACAAACTCCAGATAAATATGTGCATATTGATATGAAATTGAATTTCATACACATCTTAACCATTTAGGATTTGATGGAGTTTATTCTATATATTGGATCAACGAAAGTAAGCATGTCATAAGATATACATATAGTAAATATACATGCACAAGACTTTCAAGAACCAAACGAGATACAATTTGGACAAAAAATCACTTAAACCAAGAAAGCACACACAATTGTGACAAGAAAAAGAATTGTCCAACTTATATCAAAGACCCAAATCAACACATGATTGAAGAAACCAAATTGAAAAGATACCAAATGAAATCAAGATACCAATTGATGAAAATACCATCAAGGAATAAACCAAACCCTCTACACTTTTCATGATGGCACAAAGTACCAAGACGAAAAATGTTTGTCTTCCAAAGAGACACGTCATCGGGATCAAATACCAAACGAAGACAACTAATGTTCAAAAAGCATATAGGATTGCTCCCCCAAGATGTGTGCATTATCAAGAAGTATGACTTTTGAATGTCAATGCACAAGAATTGGATCATTGTTTTTCCCAACTCAAGAAAGCACAAAACAAATTTCAAGTAGAGCAACAAAGGATCCAAAAGATGCAAGGAAGAAAAAGCGAGAGTTAGATCAAAAAAATCCTTGGCAATAAAATAAGGCAATTCAAAGCAAGAACCAATATGAAGATGGTCTACAAATTCCACCACAATTATGAGTATCACTTGTCATGGACAAGGAGTATATAGAGATATTTCTCGGTGGTATATAGGAATGATATTAAGACCAACTTCACAACAAATAAGCATATGGCAAAGGATAGGAATTAAAAGCCATGCTTAGATAGATAGATAGATATTCTTGATAGCTTCAATATCACGCGATCATGCAAAGCAACTACAAAGAGTAGCTTGAAGCAATTGGTTTCCCAAAAAGATATATGCGAACATATTTGGGGAAAGCCATACCAAGAACGTCCATCACAAACAAGATCCAAAAGAGTGAGACAAAAAGCATTTAAGCAAATATGGAACTTGTTTGAGCAACATGCCACATAGGAATAAGATTATTGACAAATCAATTCTAGGTGGCAATACCTCACATGTTCACATTTTCTAGGCTTGTAATATGCAATAGCTTATTACTCCCCCATAATGTGATAATCCATTTCTTTTAACAAGAGGCAAACAAACCAACTAGAGATAATTAATGGACATTATAGAATTTGAATTTCTCATGAGCATGACATACCACATAGAGAATAGATAATATTGATATATCATCACTAAGTGGTATTCCTCATGTACACATTTTTAGGATTGTGAAGTGCACGAAGCATATCACTCCCAAAAGGATAGTCCATTAATCTCTCAAAGAGAGCCAACAAGATAAGATATCAAAAAAAGCAATAAGGCTCAACACAAGTAAATGGTGTGCAAACCAACATACACATACTTGATTACTCAAGATAAGTAAGTAGAGAGCACAACACATACAACACTAGCAAGGTACAAAACCTAACACATGCAAGGGTGCAAGCAACTTTCAATGTATATATGATTTAAATAAAAGTTACCGCAAGGAGGAACATTGGATATGAGATAGAACAATATAATCCAAATGACTTGCTTGAGAGAATATAATTGATGAAGATCCCTTAATTCTTCATGATGTAGCCAAGTCTCCAATGCCCTCCAACAACACCTATTGATCAAGTTTTAGCTTGTTGGTCCCCAACCAAGTTGGGTCCTAAGAGGTTAGTCACAATAGGCTTGGCAACCCAAATGGTTCTTTTCTTGACACCACTTTGAGTACCAACATATTTGGCAAACACATTGCCAACCTTATCCTTCCGAAGAGAATAAACATCATCAATTATAATAGGGTTGGATAAGGTACCATTAGTGCATGAAGAAGCAAAGTGGCCCTTCTCACGGCATAAGTAGCAACATTGGCTTTCCCTTCTTCTTAGTTGAATCTCAACTTGAGGAGGTAGCTTGATTCTTCTTGGAAGTGGCCGTTCTTCAACTTGAGGAACTTGAGTTTGAGCTTGAGGCCTCTTCCCTTGTTGCTTCTCACTAAGGATTCTTCTTCAAAGGGCAAGATCTAACATGGTGCCCTTCAACTTTGCACTTGAAGCAAACAATCTTGGCCGAATCTTTAACTTGTTCTTGGCCCTTTTTCTTCTTGTTATACTTGGACTTGTTCTTGATATTGGAGTTGAATCCAAGTCCACTCTTGTCATTGGGGCGTCTTTGAACACTCAACATATTGTCAAGTGTAGAATCCCCAACATGACGCTTTTCCAAGTCTTTCTTCAAAGAAGTGACTTGGGCCTTGAGCTCTTTTAATTCCTCTACATGGTTAGTATCAACAAAATACTAGAGGAAGTAGGCTTCATTGTTAGAGCAACAAGGCATAGAAAGTAATTCATCACAAGATTTAGCAATAGTATGTGATGTAGAATTACTAGGACTAGCACATGGCAATATAGCATTTTAGTAGAGATTGTGCTTGTCCACATGAGGCTCACAAGATGTTACCTTTGTATATAGCCTCATGAGCTAACTTTAGCCTTGCATGGGATGCTAGAAGATCCTCATTAGAGCTAGAGAGCTTTTCATGACTTTCTTCCAATTTCCCATACTTGCTAGTTAGCAACTCAAGTTGAGCCCTTAGCTCAACATTCTCCTTCAAAATAGATGCTTCACGAGAAGTGGAGTTAGTAGCACAAGCATCATTATCATTAGCAATGAAGAAACAACTTGGCAAGCTCATCATTTTTAGATAGTTGAGTTTGGAGTTGATCATGAGACTTGCTAAGGAGAGAGTGTTCACTTTCCAAAGCCTTATGAGCTTTGTCAAGTCTCTCTATGTCCTCAATTAGTCTAGCATTGCCAACACCAAATTCAACCTTTTCCTTTTTAAGCACTTTATATTTAGCAATAGCATGATCTCTTTCCTTAATGATTTTAGCAATAATAAGATCATTTGTTTCATCAAGAGATTCAAGTTTCTCCTCAAGAGACACTCGAAGCTCTTGCTCTTCCTCAAGGGCATTCTCTAAGGATGCTTTTTCCATAGCATCTTCTCTCTCAATTTTACATTTCTCATCAAATTGAGTTTCCAAAATCAATAGTAAGCTTGCGGTGAACAAAGGTACTCATGATTTTAAGAAGTTATCACTAGCAAGTTTATTCTTTGAAAGAGCACAAAGAACCATTTCACCCATCTATGAATGGAAGCATCATTCTCATCTCTTCATCATCATCATCATGAGATATATTGGGATTCGAAGTAGGAGATACCTTTGAATCCTTAGCCATAAGGCAAAAGTGAGTAATGGACAAAGATGATGAAGAATTACTTGAAGCACCATTGAGGTCCATGTCTTGTTCCAACAAATGTTGGATTCCTCTACATTGTTAGCACACAAGTACTAGAGGATATGGAAGCATTATTTTCATGACAACAAGACATAGAGAGCATATCATCATGAGATTTAGTTAAGCAACTATTACATGATATGCAAGGACTATCAACTCTAGCATGTATGACATTTGGAGTGCTAGAAGAGTTTAAGTCCAAAGATAGAACATTGCAATGAGATAGAGATGAAGTATAGTCAATAGAATATTCACCATCAACAAAACAATTTCTATCACCACTCACCATATCATTACCTTGTGACAAATCACATGTTGGTGAAGTGGAAGAAGTTGTGAACTCATCACGGCCGGAGGTGGAAGGAGAACAATCATCCTCAATAATGTTGGACACTTCATATATATCTTGAAGCTTGGTCCAAAGCTCATGAGCGTTCCGAAAAGGCATGATTGAAGCAAGAACTACATCGCTCAAAACACATATAAGACCATTAGAAACAAGAGTTCGAGATGAGAGTTTTCCTCATCCTCTAAAGATAATTCTTGGGAATCCTTTGGAGGAGAAAAACCCACATCTACAATCCTCTTAATATAATTTGGACCCATGGCCCTGATTAAGCATGCGAATTTTCCAAACATCATAATTTGTGCCATCGAATATAAAAGTGGGATCGTGCACTAATTCTCTAAACGACATCTTTACTCTCTAGGCGGTAAAGCCCAAAAAGAGAGCCGAGGCTCTGATACCAATTGAAAGGACAATGATGTCGCCTAGAGGGGGTGAATAGGCGATTAAAACTTTTCCGGTTTAGGCTTGATAATTGCGGAATAAAACTAGGTGTTTAAATTAACAAGCCAACAACCTAAATATACTAGGCTCACCTATGTGCACCAACAACTTATGCTAAGCAAGACAAGCAACAAGGTGATAGCAATATAGAATACTTCAAGCACGAAGGCTATCACAATGTAAAGTGCATAAGTAAAGAGCTCGGGTATAGAAATAACCGAGGCACGCGGAGACGAGATGTATTCCCGAGTTCCTCCTTTTTAGGGGAGTACGTCTCGTTGGAGAGGTGTGAGCCAACACAATGACTCAACAACCACAAAGGCTTCACCTTTTCTCCGATGAACCGCACCACAAAAGGTTTGGTTCACCTTCCACTATCGGAATCCTTCAAGGCGGAATCCGGAGCCTTTACAACAACAACCCGGGGCACAACCCACAAAAGGATTGGGGGCTCCCGAATGGCTACAAGTGACCACAAAAGGTCTCAACCACCACAAAGCGTCTAGGGTCCAAAGACCCAAGAGTAACAAGCTCACAAACTTTCAACTTCCACGAATCCTTGTGATAGCACAAACCGATGCACAAAGCAATGGCAAGAGCACAAGTGCTAAATCCTTCACTCTCAAATCCCACCAAAAGCAACTAATGCTTATGGGGGGAGAAGAGAGGAAGAACAAAAAGAACTCAACAAATGGAACTCCAAGATCTAGATCCAAAGGGTTCCCCTCACTTAGAGGAGAGATGGATTGGTGGAAATGTGGATCTAGATCTCCTCTCTCTTTTCCCTCTAATTTGAGGCAAGAATCATGGAGGAATAGTGAGAAATAAAAACTTCAAGATGTCAACAATGGTGGGGAATTTTGTGCTTGGAAGCTCTTGTCACATTGGGGAAGAAGGGGCCCTTTTATAGGTCCCCAGAAAAAGAGTCGTTGCACCCAGAGAAAACAGGATAATCCGGTTCAATTTGGGATAGGATAATCCGGTTTAATAGGATAATCCGATTCAGTTTGGGATAGGATAATCCGATTCAATAGGATAATCCGATCCTTTTTAGGAAAATCCGAAAGAAAATATCCGGTTAACTCCAGTAGGCTTTGCGTCCTGGTCCTTAGCCGTTTTCAGCTCGAGAACTTGGGGGCCAGATATTTCGGTCCAAAGCAAAGCCGGAATATCCGGTTTTCTGAAAACTGACAGAAATAGCAAAACAAAAACTGAAATATTTTTTTTATCCGGACTCCGATTACGATGATCTTGGGCTCGTTGGAATCGCAACGAAGAGCCCTTCAAGATTATGCAGAGAAACATCATAGTCCATCATGTGAGAAGGAAGCCACAAGGAGAGAGTTTGACCTCTCTTAGAAAAGGCAAACCGGTAAAACCTACAACATCAAAAACGCAACAAGATATGCATATGAAATCCATTTTTGATGAACTAGAGCTTGGTATGGAGATGAACACAAGCTCTAAATTCTCACATGGATCAAAGCCAAATAAGAACCAAGAAAGATGATATGCCAAGTATGCAAAGGTTTGAGCTCTCCACAACGATGCGATCAAGTTACTCACTTGAGAGCCCCTCTTGATAGTACGCCGTCTATCCTATAACCCGGTCTCCCACTAACACCATGAGACCGGTAAAATAGAAAACCTATCAAAGTCATACCTTTGCATTGCGCATTCCACTTGAGCTCGATGATGACGATCTTGATCTCTTCAAGTGGACCACCTTTCTTGATTACGCTTCGCTTGATGAAGATTCACATGTTGCTTCCCCATACACCAATGTGGGAGAGCCTCTCATAGGCACATCTTCACTTGACCAATATCTCCACATGGGTGGCAAGATTCAAGCATAGGATTTCTTCGAGATGCTTCTCTTGAACTTGCACTTCATAATCTGCTCTCTCTTCACAAAGATGATGTCTTGAATCCTTCAAGACATACTTGCAATATACTCAACTCTACACATGACCATACTTCATATAAACCATTGGATAGAACCTTGGTCATCATATAATCTTCTAGAGTCCAACACATGAACTCCAATGATTTCCTATGGACAAGATCTACAAGAATATCTCAATGCAAACATTAGTCCATAAGGATTGTCATTAATTACCAAAACCACACATGGGGCAACACATGCACTTTCACTTTTCATGCGCTGCTGGGCTCGCAGTAAATGTTGTTGAATCAATTTCTGCATTTCCTCCCTATCTTTCAACCATGTAGCCAAATCTGGAGCAGTTTTAGACCGAGCATCCTGCAACCCAAAATGCTTCGGTTTATGACCATAGAGGACCTCAAAAGGCGACTTACCCAGTGTTGAGTGAAATGTTGTGTTGTACCAGAATTCAGCCAATGCTAACCATTTAGACCACTGTGTTGGACAAGCTTGTGTCATGCAGCGCAAATAAGTTTCCATGCATTGATTCAATCTCTCCGTCTGGCCATCCATTTGAGGATGATAACTGGAGCTCATATTCAATGTAGTATCAGTCAGCCTAAACAACTGTTGCCAAAATGCACTTGTAAACACCTTGTCACGATCAGAAATGATCACAGATGGTAATCCATGAAGTTTGTATACATGATCCACATATAACTGAGCTACTGCCATTGCAGTATAGGGATGGGCAAGTGGAATAAAATGTCCATATTTGGTATACTTATCAATAACAACCAAAATGGTATCATACCGAGATGATTTCGGGAGTCCCTCCACAAAATCCATGCTGACCACTTCCCAGGCTTTAGTTGGTATAGGCAGAGGTTGTAGTAACCCCGGTTGACCCACATGCTCTGCCTTGGCCTGTTGACACACTGCACAATGAGCTACATAATCTTTGACATCTTGCTTCAAGTTAGACCAAGCAAACAGTGACCGGATTTTATGATATGTTGCTGTAAACCCACTGTGACCACCAATGCCACTGTCATGTAATACCAATAATATTGCATTCTTTGCTTCCTGATGGTTTCCCAACCACACTCTGTCTCGGTATTTAATCACACCATAATGTAATGAATAACCTTGAGCATCAAGACTGACAATACTCAATTGCGTAAGCAACTCCTTAGCTTGAGGGTCATCCAAATAGCTTTCCACCACAATCTCCAGCCATTTAGGTTTACATGCAGAAATAGCATGCACTTCTTCAACTTGTTGGCGCCGCGACAATGCATCTGCTGCCGCATTTGTATTTCCTGGTTTGTACTTCACATGATATTGCAGTCCCAACAACTTGCAAAAGGCCTTATGTTGAATGGAGTTAGTCAAATGTTGTGACTCCAAATGAGTTAGACTCTTATGATCTATGAAAATGGTGAAGGCTCTATGCTGTAAGTATGGTTTCGACTTTACTACCGTCAAGATTAAAGCCAAACACTCTTTTTCATAAGTAGACAGAGCTTGAGCTCGAGCACTCAACGCCTTACTTAAATACGCAATTGGATGCCCTTTCTTTGATAACACAACACCAATACCTAAACCAGAGGCATCCGTGTGGATGTCAAAAGGTTCTTGGAAATTTGGTAATGCCAGGACTGGGGCATTAATGAGTGCTTGCTTAAGGGCCTCAAAGGCATTAGCTGCTTCAGTAGTCCATACAAACTGCGTATACTTTTTCAACAACTCTGTCAATGGCCTACTGACATGCCATATAGTGCTATAAACTTCCTGTAATATCCAGCAAAGCCCAGAAATGCCCTAATGTTTTTCACATAAAGTGGAGTAGGCCATGTTTTGATTGCCTCAATTTTACTAGGATCTGTGGCAACACCTTCAGCACTAATAATGTGCCCGAGATACTCCAATTGTGTTTGAGCAAATGAACACTTGAATTTCTTCAGAAAGAACTGATGGATGGACAGGATCTTGAACACTTGCTCCAATAGCTCTGCATGCCTTTCTAGCGTATCAGAGTCTAGCGTATCAGAGTACAGCAAAATATCATCCATGAATATCAAAACTCCTTTCCTCAATAACGATGCAAAAATGACATTCATAGCAGATTGAAATGTCGCCGGAGCATTAGTTAACCCAAAGGGCATCACCTGGAACTCCCAATGGCCATGATGCGTTTTGAATGTTGTTTTAAACTCTTCTCCAGCTGCAAGCCTGATTTGATGATAACCACTTCGCAGGTCCAACTTAGTAAAGAATTTGGAACCAGCCAATTCATCAAGCAATTCATCAATAACAGGTAAGGGATACTTGTTCTTGACAGTGAGAGCATTCAAATATCTGTAATCCGCACACATTCGCCACCCTCCATCTTTCTTCTTGACTAAAATCACTGGTGAAGCATATGGACTGTTACTAGTTTGAATCACTCCTTTCTGCAGCATCTCAGCGATTTGTTTCTCCAACTCATCCTTCTGCGTTGGTGCATACCGATATGGTTTCTTCTGCACTGGTACAACTCAAGGAATAAGTGGAATTCGATGATCAAATTCGCGAGATGGTGGTAACCCTTCAGATTCTTGAAATACCTCAGAATTCTGTGCAACTAGTTGCTGAATCTGTTCAGGTGTCATGGACTGAATTTTATCTGTCTCCTTCAAGTCCAACATGAGCAATTGATACCGCACCCTGTTCAATAAGGTGATGCATTTCTGTTGTAGAAATGGTAGGGCAGTGATTATTGTTGGAGCTAATACCTCGCAGTGTGATTCTCTTCCCATGATGCATGAACCTCATTTTCTTCTGTTTCCAGTCCACAAACATCTTTCCTCCATTGCATGCTTCTAGCCATTCCATGCCCAATATCATGTCATAACATTTAATAGGCAAAAGCCTCAATGGAGTCGAGAACTTAGAGTCTTGAACCCCCCCCAATCCAGTGTGGGTATTCCTTCTGTACTCATCAGCTTCTCACCATTGGCAATAGTAACTTGGACTGGTGGTAGTTGTTGCACCGGCAGTTGCAATGCACTGACCAAATCACTATTGATGAAATTGCCCGAACTGCCAGAGTCAATGAGAATCAGAACTTGATGTTGCCCAATATGACCCAATAACCGCATCGTTTTCTTACTGGTAGTACCTTCCTGAGCAGCCACTGATATACTCATGTTCTGTTCAGTTTCTGAATCTGAACTCTCTGAGCTTGATTTCTCTTCATTATCAGTGTCTTCACTATCCAAATCTAAAGCTGCACAAATTTCATCAATGATTGTCAACTGAACTTGATTGGGGCATTTGTGAGTTGGACTATACTTCCCTCCACACTTGAAACATTCTCCTCGAGGACGCCTCTGAGCTCAGAGTGTATCAATCTTAGCTGGAATTACCGGAGCTGCCACCTTCACATTATCAGGTACCACCTCAACCGGTTTAGGTCCCAATTTACCCGGGCCAGCATAATTCTGCCACCTCTTGTATTCATATTTCTTGTCATCTTGCAACTGAGCCTCCCGTAAAAGAGCCAGGGAAATCGCAACATCAACAGTTCTAGGTTTATGCAACACTATTGCTTTGCGAATGTCTTTCTTCAAGCCTTTGATGAACTTGGCCACAAAAAAAGTATCATCTAAAGCACTATTATGAGCCAACAACTGATGCATAAGAGTCTCAAATTCTCTCTGATAACTATCAACATCTCCAGTTTGCCTAATGTCTAAGGTCTTACTCATATCAGTGAAGTAAAGGTCCTTAGCAAACTTTTGACAAACAGCTACAACAAGTTGAGCCCAACTATCTATATCATGCTGTGCTTCATAAGTTTGCAACCATAATGTAGCAGTTCCAATGAAATGCAAGGTAGAATAATCCACTTTGTAGTCCTCCGGAACATGAAACATGTTGAAATACTTCTCAGCTTTCTCCTTCCACAACTTAGGGTGAGTACCATCAAATTTGGGAAAATTTGTTTTAGGCATGCGAAATTCTCTATTGTAATTATCTCTAGGAAATCTATCAGTTCTGTTGCCATGGTCATGTGAATTGCTAGACTCGAATTGGTTACGAGGTGTGAGACACACACCATTGTCCAGAGCACGCTGTGGAGCTGTGCCCTGGTTCAGAGGTTCTTCACGACGCCCATTTGGCCTTGAGGTAATTGCGTCACAGTGGACAAAGTCCCCTCAATGGACTGAACTCGAGTCACCAATCCTTCAATGTTGGTCTCAATTGCCGAGACCTTGTTGAAGACGGATTCCTGATTCTTCAACAGACGCTCCGTAGTGACAGACAACGCCTTGCAGGATTCTGTATTCTTCTCCGCCGCCTTGGTGAGGCCCAACACCACTTGCCTCAATTGCACATCGAGATCACCCACCGTTGTAGTGACCGCCGTGACTCCTTGTTCTACCGCCACCATCCTGCTCGTCAGAGTTGGTCTCGTCGTCGTGTCGATCACCCAGGTCTACCGCCACCGGATCGACGAGTACTAGCCGAAGGCTTTCCTCTGCAATCGATCAAAACACCTCCAGAACCACACCGAAATAGTCGATCGACGGGAATTTTACTACCCGCTAAGGATTAGCCGAGCAACCTTCGATCTCAACTGAATCCGTGGCTGAATTGGACACCGTCGTCGAATCGAACGCCACCCGCACATCCTAGAGAGAGGCCACTGCACTCCGCCGCCGCGAGATGCAACTAGCTTGGGGATTCTACGGGAGAGCACAACCCAAGTTCGCCGATCCCGATCCGCCTCCAGATCACCACACCAACACTTAGTAGGACGATTTTTTTTTGTGGAATTTTCTGGAGCTCCCTCAGATCGAAAGGCTCCTGATACCAATTGTGACGACCCTAGCTAATGGCAACACACCAGATAGCAGGAATTCATCGAGTTCAGATACATATATGTGAGTTCATACGAATTCACGAGATCCGAAAGCAAGGAGGAAGGAAGAGAGAAGACAGTAGCACAGCTACAGACATGTTCAATGATGCCGATCTCTCCACACACACGCGTATTACATGGGCGTTGCCCTTGCTTAGTTTTTTTTTTGAGTGGCACAGCAGCATTTACGTCTTGGGCCTGGGCCGATGCTTCTCTTGGGCTTAACTGGGCTCCCGCAGGGTCGCTCTCCTTTTACTCCACTTGGCCCCACTAGAAAACTGGATTAGTATGGATGACCAGTGCGGCCGGACAAGTGCCGAGGTCAGACAAAAGTCGCAGAATTTTTTTGCTGATGTCGCTGGCTATCCTCCAGACGCAAACACACCAGTCAAAAAGCAGACCCTTCGAGCTCCGACTCCTCCACACGGCACGAGCCATCGTCAGTTCATCGGCCCACGCCCCCACCACCATTCCGCCACGCGCCGTCCCCTGTTCTACCTCCCCGTGCGGGATCCTCGCTTTTCGCCTCACCTGGTGCGGCCGGGCCGGAGACTCTCTCCCCCACCGGCCCACCCACCCCCTCTCTCCTCCATCACAAAGGGCCACGCCTCCCGATCCAGTATTTTTTGCCAAAACTGGCCCCTGGCCCGAACTAATCTCGTATCTGGCCCTTCCGGAAAACTATGTCCGGATCTGGCCCCTGAGGTCGGCGCCAACGAAAATGGCGCCGAACTTGTGCAGTTCGGCGCCAGCCAAAATTTCAGCCGAGCTAGGTCGGCGCCAATGGAAATGGCGCCAAACCCATCAGACACCAGATTTGAAATTTTGGCTGAGTTCGGCGCCATTTGCGTTGGCGCCGAACTGCACAAGTTACGGAGGGCCAGATACAAGATTAGTTCGGGCCAGGGGCCAGTTTTGGCAAAAAATACCCCGATCCATCACGTCCGAACCACTCCCGCTCGTCAGTCGCACGCCGAACCAACCCACAGACCCGCAGCACCGCACGCACACCGTCGCCGGTAAAAAGGAGTAAAACCGGAGCTTTGAGACCCGGGTCCAAATCTAGGTGACGGCCGTTGACCGCGACTAGCAGGGGAGTGGCCGGGAGCGAGCCCAGCCAGAGGTGGTGGAGGAGTGAGCCAGAAGCAAGCGGAGGCGACGGGCGGCCATCTCGCGCACGCATTCCCCCATACACACACACTCCTTCGTTCTTTCCTTATCTCTCCTGAGAGCACCAACCACCACCGTCCCAGGCGAATCGACGAGGGTCGTGCGTTGCGTCCGATTTGGCACTCCCCCGCGGTGGCATGAAGCGTCAGAGGTCGTCGTCGTACGCTGACGACGACCACCCGGACAGCGACAGGCGGCGGTTCTACGAGCGCCCGTCCCCGCCGCGGCGCCGCCCCGCGAGTACGACAGCAGCGACGGTTCGACAACCGCCGGAAGGGCTTCGGCGGCAGGTTCTACGACCACCGCTACCGGGAGCCCCCCTCGTCGTCGCCGCGCGGGTATGGTGGAGGGGACCGGCCGATGCACCGGTCCGAGAGCTTCTCTGGGTTCCGACGGGAGTTCCGCGCTGACCGCGACAGGGACAGGCCGCGGTGGGACGGAGCCGGTAGCAGCTCGGCATGGCGGCGCCCGAGCGGCGGCTGGAGGGATCCCCACGGCTTGGACGGGCACAACAAGTCTGCGGCCAGGCGGCAGGCGCCGTCGCCGCCTACGCCGCCTCGGCGATCTCCCAGTGAGCCGCGGAGGAGGTTGGATGGTGCCAAGGGGAGAAGCTGAGGAAGCCCAACTGCGGCATCAGCGAGATCGAGGAAGGGGAGGTCCCGCCAGATCCCGGCACCAAAGCGCCGCCTGAGCATCAGAAGCGGGTTGAGTCAGCTCGTGCTGATGAGAGCGGAGTGAGAGATGCGAGTCCAAGAAAGTGGATTCTTCTGGGCTGAGACTACGAGTGGATTCGAGACCTCAAGCTGCTGACAACTTGGCAAAGGAGAAAGGGAAGATCGCGGATGATGCGGTTGCAGAAGCAGGGGAAGTAAAAACTACACAGCACCAGAAATCAGCATCGGAATTTGGCGGAAGAGATGGGGCTCCTCCTAGTGCCGTCAATGAAGGTGGACAGAGCACTTCATCCAGTATTATGCAGCAGGAAGCACAGCAGGAGGTAGTGGTCACACGACACGATACTGCCAATGCTGCTGATGTGGGTGGGCAGAGCACTTCGTCTGGTATCCTGAAGGAGACTACTCAGGAAGAAGTGACAACACAAGATGAAACTGCTGTTACTGCTAATGATGTTGATGTTGTTTCGAAGGGCAGTTCATCCAGTATGCCGCAGGAAGTTCTTCCCGAAGAAGTGAGAGATGTAAATGCCAAATTCGGTGATGGTGTTGGAGATTGCACTTCATCCAGTATCCTGCAGGGGGCGATGCAGGAAGAAGTGAATATAGTAGATGTAGCTGTCAATACTGTTGATGCGCCGAGAGAGGTCAGTAGTTTCAGGATGCTGAAGGAAGCGATGCATGAAGGAGACATCCTGCTAACAGCCAGTACCATTAATGTGGTAGGACATACCAATTCATCTGGCATGTTGGAGGAAGCAATACCTGAGACAATATCCACTCAAGAAGAAACTACTGATGCTCTTGATATAGCTGGGAAAAGCAGTTCATCTTCTCTGCTGCAGGAAGATATCATGACTCCTCTGTTTCAAGAGGCTCAAGAAATTAAAGAAGCTAACATAGGAAGTATGACTATGAGAGGCAACAAGACTGATGAAACAACTGAATCTATCGCTTCCCAGCCAGTGGAAGAGGGACTTGAGAGGTGTGAAAGTAGAGTTGCATCTGGTGAAACCGAAGTCGTAGAAGAAGAGGCAGTTCTTGAGCATGAAATAGTTGCGGAACAAGTAAAACATGATGATCTAGAGGCCAAACTAGTAGGTACTAGTGTTTTCCTTCAACCATCCAAGGACCATATTACGGACAGTAAGGACGAGGGCATGACTTTGGATCTGATTATGGGGAAGCCAAGGGCTGAAGATAAAGGAAAGGGCATAGCATTTGATGTCATTAATAAGGCAGGTACTGCTAGTTTAGTCGAGAGAAGTTTTGACTTGGGAATGCGTCCTGACATAGACCAAAAACATTCATTAAAATATACAGGAATTAGTTCTGTAAAGAAGGAAGATGACACTCTCAAGACAGGGAGACTTGATCTTTCGCTAAATCTGTCAGGTGGTTTACAGAATCCTGAATTCAAATGCTTTATTCCCAGACCTGATGCTCTAGCCCATGGACCATGCTCTCAGTCGTCGTCATCATCATCATTCTGCACAAATTCAGATGGAATAACAGCTTCCATACCGTTGACCACTTCTCAAACATTAGTTCCCAGCCCTAGTTTCTCACTTACCCAACAGCCATTAGACAATTGTGAGCATTCAGTAGGCAGTAAACCTTTGTTTGAAGGAGCTGATAAGGTGGGCAACAGCACAGGAGGGCAAGCTCTGTTGTCGTCAAACAGATCTACCGAGAAAGGGGACGCTACCCCACTACTTCAAAGAGTACTCCAAAATGGTCATTTATCAGATAACACTTTGGTTGGTGTGAACATGCAGAACAATGGGATCTCACGCGTCTTGTCGCCCACACGTAATCATGGTTCTCCTGATGCTGGACCGGAACAAAATAGACATAGAAGGCAGCTCACGAGAGAGAGAAGTAGCAGCAGTCTTTCAAGGGGTGAGCGGCAGCATGAGGAACAGCTTGTTATGAATGGTGATGGTGTTGTTGAGAGGGTCATCTCCAAGATTGTTTCCGAACCTCTGAATTATACAGGAAGGATGTTTCAAGAGATGACAAGCAATTCTAGAGCATATTTGAGGGAGGCCATTTCTGAGATCATAGTTGATGTAGACAAAAGAGGTCAGGTAGTAGCATTGCAGGAGGCACTTAAAAAACGATCTGACTTGAATAGTGATACATTGCAAAGGTGTCCACGGGTGTTGCTGGAGATACTTGTTGCTATAAGGACTGGTCTTCCGGATGTTATAAAGAAAAGCAGTAGCATTGCTACATCCGATTTAGTTGACATTTTTCTGAACTTGAAATGCCGCAATCTCTCATGCCAAAGTGTTCTACCAGTGTTTGATTGTGATTGCAAAATTTGTCAGCAGAAGACTGGTTTCTGTAGTTCTTGCATGTGCATTGTCTGCTTGAAGTTTGACATGGCATCTAATACATGTAGTTGGGTAGGTTGTGATGTATGCCTTCATTGGTGCCATACAGACTGTGGCTTACGCCACTCTCTTATTCGTAAGGGGGGAAGTGGTTCTAGGGCACATGGCACTAATGAGATGCACTTTCATTGCGCTGCTTGTGGCCATCCATCAGAGATGTATGGTTTTGTGAAGGAAGTTTTTCGAACATGTGCTAAGCAATGGAGGATGGAGGCTCTTATCAGAGAGCTTCAGTATGTCGAAAGAATCTTCTCTGCAAGTGATGATCCAAGGGGTAGGAGAGTCAGGAACTTTGTTAAGCAGATGCTGATTAAATTAGAAAACAAGGCTTATTATTCGGAAGTCGTCAAATATGTCATTGCATTCTTTTCTGGTAAGCTACTCATCATAAGTAGTGTGAAATAATAGTTGCTTTTATTTATATTTCCTTACATAGAAAGAAGACTAGTAACTGGGTTAGCGTCGCCCTTGCTTGATCCTCAGACCAAGAACAATTACCCAGCTTGTAGGATTTCCCATTAAGGATTTTCCAGAACACATGTAGATCCTTGAGAGTGGTAGTACTGAACTAAAGATTTTGTCATCCGTGCTTTCATCACCTTCATGTGTAAATATAGCGCAAGCTGTCATATGTTGGCAAATAAACCATGCTAACACTTAGTTTTCCAAATTCCAGATGACAATCCTAGCGTGGGAATGGGCAGTGGTCCATTAGTACCACTAAAGGGCATTCCATGCAGCATTCCTGAAGGAATAAATGTGATTCCTAGTTCAAGCCGAACGGCAACATGGTTACCATCAGTTACCTTAGAAGGAGTTCCGTATCTAGAAAAAGCAGGTCTACTTTCTACCACTGGGAGCCAATCAATGTCTAGAAAAATGGCTGAAACGGAACTTCAGGCAGTCAACAATAAGCCAGTTTCTGATGAACTGGATGGCCTAGTTAGGTTAAAGCAGGCTGAAGCAAATATGTACCAGGAACGTGCCAATGAAGCACGTAAAGAAGCTGAGAGTCTGAAACAAGTCTCGATGGTAAAATACGCACGCATTGAGGAACACTATGCTACTCAATTGTCTGAACTCCGCATAAATGAGTTACAAGAGAGGCGCGATCAAAAGCTGGAAGAACTTCAAGTCATCGAAAGATCACGCCATCAATTTCTCAGCATGAAAACAAGGATGAAAGCTAGCATCAGGGAATTATTGTTGAAAATGGAGGCAACAAAACAAAATTTAAGCACGTGAACGAGGTTACTGCCCGTGATTAGTTGCAGTTATCAAAAACTTGCTGAGCTTAGTGAAGGCAGCCTCCATACTGTGTAAGTTATAAATCTTTCCTTTGATGCTTCTAAGCTACCATGTACTAAGATTATTTATTCTCTAGTGTTGTTATATCTTCCTTTTAGTTTGTTTTATAATTTAATATTACTAATTTGAGATTTAACATATTCAGTTCTTGAAGCTGATATATCTGTAGAGTTACCTGTTACCAGTTCCTATGTTGTGTCATGTTTGTACCATTCACATAGGCAAAATTGTACAATTAACTTCAGCTGTTGCTGTATTATTTGAATAAATATCTGCACTCACAAGTGCTGTTTTACTGTTGTAATTTTCTTTGAAATAACCTAAACAAGGCCACTGATTGTATTCGAAGGTTTGGTTACTTACTAAATTGATGGACCTATCATGGAGTTCAGTTCTTATTTGGCACAGCATCATTTGCTATGAGCAATAGGATGGCCCATTGATTCAGAGAGTTATCACAATGCCAAGAGCAATAGGATGGCCCATTGATTCAAACAAGTCCGTTTATACTTGTACACAAGAATTAAGTGTGTTTGTAAAATGCCAATGTTACGCATCATTTATTTTAAATAATTTCTCATTTTCCTCCCAAGTACAATAAATGCTAGAGATATAGTCTCAATTATTTATGAAATTGACGAGGGGCTAAATTGGAACAACATGAAAGAAAGTACATGGGACTTTGGAGTGTGGAAGGACCTGCATTATGTGTCAAATTTAAAAGGCTGAAAGACCTACATTTTTTTTGGATCAAACTAAGTAACAATCTAATCTTCAATCACCCTATGTTTTGCATGCAACTGGAAATTCATGGGAAACACCAACCTCATCATGTAGGATGGTTCTCTTCTGCCTTTGTCTAGGTATACATTATCGTGCTCATGTATGAGAACAAATGGAAATATTAATACTTTTGAATTTCTCTTGTTTCTAGGAGGACAATCCAGTGAGCATAATGTGGCTTACGTATCTGGTCGGCAAACGTCCTGTCATCTTCCTTGAAGAATTGCTCTTCAGAAAACGGTGAGGCTCTGCCTAGAGGAAATATTCCAGTTTTGAATGAAGTACGATTTAGTACGGCGGAACAGCGCTGATTTTAGCCAACAGCCCTGGAAGCTCCTGGACACGAAAATTTACTCGGTGCAAGATGGTAGCTGAAGTATGTTAAGAGGCAGGTTGGTGGTAGTGTACGTAGGGCATGGAACTGTAACTGTAAATTATGATACATCTGTGGTTCTCATTTTCGGTCTTGGTGGTAGTGTACGTAGGGCATGGAACTGTATCTGTAAATTATGATACATCTGTGGTTCTCATTTTCGGTGAGAAGATGCATTAGGTAGGCCATGTCTGAATGGCTGCTTAACTGTCTATGCAATGGGGGAACAAATTATCTCGCCGTAATTCCACAGTATTTTCATGATCTTATCTCAGAGATTTGTGCTTTAACTGTTCATACAAAAAAAAAATGCTTTGGAGAATGTTGATCTGGGAATTCTTAATGGAAGTAACTTTTCGCACTGGGTTGAACTGTGTTCCTCAAACAAGCTGTCATGGCAGCTGGCGTTGCTAGTTGATGAATCACAGTGCGGGAGTTCTACGTGAGCGGATGATGGCATAGCTTACTGAAAGAGAGGCGAATGCAGAACATCAATGTTTGTGTATTGACGAATCACAACATCTGTTTTACAGGGTACTCGAGTTTCAGAGACAAATTCCACTCGAGCTTGCTAAGACAAAAGGTAGACACATGAATTTGACGAGAAACACTGAAATACTCTTCACTAATCAGTAGTGCTGAACATCAAGGATTACAACCTCACTGCCGGCAAACTTGGAGAACCTTGGGGATCCCTTCACCGAGGAGGAGGTGAAAGTTGCAATAAATCAAATGCCAAGCGACAAGGCTCCCGGCCCCGATGGCTTCACGGGTGCTTTCTTCAAGAAATGTTGGGATATAATCAAAGTTGACGTCATGAGGGTCATAAATCTTTTTGGCAACCTCCATGCCGAAAATTTCCAATGGCTTAACTCCGCCAACATTGCCCTTGTGCCAAAGAAGGAAGGTGCGGAAGAGGTGGGTGACTTTAGGCCTATTAGCCTTATTCATGCCATCGCAAAAATTATTTCCAAGGTGCTTGCCCTCCGGCTTGGGCCACTTATGAATGACCTTGTCTCCAACGCCCAAAGTGCTTTCATCAAGAAAAGAAGCATCCACGACAATTTTCTTTATGTCAAAAATCTTGCAAAGAGGCTACACAAGAGCAAAATTCCGGCGCTTCTCTTCAAGCTCGACATCCGCAAGGCTTTTGACTCTATCCGTTGGGAGTTCATTTTGGACCTCCTCCAACGCCGTGGGTTCCCTAGCCGTTTCCGGAATTGGATTGCCGCCTTGCTCTCCACCGCTTCTTCCCGGGTGCTCCTCAATGGCATAGCCGGACCTCCAATCCTTCATGGCCGTGGTCTTAGGCAAGGGGATCCGCTTTCCCCCCTACTCTTCGTGTTGGCCATTGACCCCCTCACTCAAATTTTGGAGATCGCAACTAGAGAAGGGCTACTTCACAAACTTCGTGGGAGAGGAACCATTTTGAGAACATCCTTATATGCGGACGATGCGGCGGTCTTTGTGGCGCCATTGAGAGATGATATCACCAACTTTGCTTCCATCCTTGAGGCTTTTGGTGAAGTGACCGGACTTTGCACAAACTTTGACAAGAGCTCCGTTGTCCCAATCAAATGTGGTGCCATCAACCTTGATGCGGTGCTTGAGGTCATCCCGGTGGCGAGGGCTTCATTCCCTATGCGCTACCTTGGACTCCCTCTCTCAATTTGGCGCCTAAAGAGGTCGGATTTCCAACACCTTGAGGATAAGTGTGTGAACAAGCTCCCTACTTCGAATGGAAGATTCATCACCACGGCCGGTAGGGCAACCTATGTCAAATCGGTCATTGCCTCTCAAGCCATCTACTACTTGACCCCTCTTGTTATTCCGCCGGGCACTATGCATTTCTTGAAAAAGATTCAACGCGCCTTTCTATGGTCGGCCAAGGACACGACAACGGGTGCTAAGTGCAAGGTGAATTGGGATTTAGTGTGCCGCCCCAAGGAGCATGGTGGGCTCGGCATACTCCACTTAGGAAAATTTGCGTCGGCTTTGAGGTTACGGTGGCCATGGCTTGAATGGAAAGACACCAACAAAATTTGGGTCGGATATGGGAATCCTTGCACAAACGATGACATGGAGTTGTTCTATGCCGCAACAACGATCACCTTGGGGAATGGCCTAAAAACCCCTTTTTGGCATGCTCCATGGTTGGAGGGGAGGAAACCAAAAGATATTGCGCCGCTCATCTTCGAGTGTTCTAGCAAGAAGAATTGTTCGGTTGGCCATGCCTTGCTTGGTGCAAGTTGGGTGGAGAAGGTGCGACTTGATGAGGAGTTCACCACCGCCCACTTCCTACAATTTGTGGAGCTTTGGTCCTTACTCACCGACATCCAACTTCAACCCAACACAAGTGATGAAATCCGTTGGAAGCTTACGGAGAATGGAGAGTACACGGCAAAATCGGCCTACAAGATGCAATTCATGGGAACCATTTTTTCCACCATGGAGAAATCGATTTGGAAGCCTTGGGCTCCTCCCAAGACAATGTTTTTTGCTTGGCTTGCCAATCAAAATAGGATTTGGACGGCGGACGGTTGGCAAGAAGAGGATGGCCCAATTGCGGCCTTTGCCCTTTTTGTAAGCAAACGACGGAGACCACCTCTCACCTCTTTGTGCATTGCCGCTACACTAGAAGACTATGGGACCTAGTAAGAGATTGGCTTGGCCTTCACACCTTGGCCACGGCGGGTTGGATAAGCCTCAACTTCAACGAATGGTGGATTTTGATGACGAGCTCCCCTCCCAACCGCAAAGCCGTTGCCTCCCTCACCCTCCTCATCACTTGGGAAGTTTGGAACGAGCGCAACGCAAGAGTCTTCCGCAACAAGAGCTCGCCCACTTTTGTTCTTTTAGATAAAATTAAGAAAGAGGCACGCCTTTGGGTTTTGGCGGGTGCCAAAAGTTTGGGCAATTTGATGCCGCGAGAGTAATTGTGTTGTAATATTCGGGTGACAAAATTATCTCAAACTTGCATTCTTGCAATCTTCTCCTTAATTAATATAAGGGGCAAAGCTTTTGCCCCACCGTTTCAAAAAAAAAAACAACCTCACTGCCTGCGAAAACTCCGAAGTGAGCCGGCGCTCGCCTGCTCCGCTTATCCAGTTCATATCGATCCATCCGTTTCACACGCTGACGTCAAATAGCTAGCTGTATAAGCCAATGGAAACAGCCGGCCGAATACGCCGCAACCACCCGGACCGTATGAACGTGGGAGCGGGATCCTCTAACTTTGCAATCCCCTAACTTTCCTAACTTTGGGTCATTGGCATGCGGAGCCCATCACACGTGAGACCCACCCGTCACTGACTCAAAGTCAGGAAAGTTAGGATTTGCCAAAGTCAGAGGATCCGGCTCCATGAACGTGAGGAGATGCTCCAGTACCATGTGGGACCGTGTGGGGCTGGCTTTATAGGTAGGTGGCCAGGGGCAGTTTTTTTTTTTTTTTTTGCAGTTTGGTGAGGCGAATTAACTGAAGCAAAACTGTACCAATCCGAGTAAATGTCCTTGAACCTGTACGAGTCGAAGTGGTAAGAGCTCGTAGAGCTAGCACCTCCACTCCAGGAGCATGCGCATCAAAGTGTCACCATCACTGTAGCACTGTTCGTTACCACTGTGTTAATCAAGTAATCAGTGTTTGCTGATAATCTCAATGCCCTCTGTTCACAACAATCTTTGAGTGCACAGAGCTCAGTTTAAAGCATCACCATGTCCAGATCTACAGATAAGTTGGTTCTTAGGCAAATATTCAAATACATTTGGGCAACAGTAAACTGTACTTAACTAGGCATCCAATGCATTTGTACAATTTGGGAAGAAGGCGACGAGTGTCCCCCGGACTTAAACAGCACTGTAACGACTACGCGCACATGACATGCAGCTCTGACGCATTTATATCAATACTGGCTACCCACTGTATCGGCAATAAATTTGCATGGTCAATCATACGATCCTCTACCACGTATACCCAGGAGTATATCATTAGCTGGAAATAGATCCGCGTCGCATTAAATGGCCTGCCCACGCTGCTACCACACACAGAATTAACGGGAGCAAGCGAGCCCGGGTGCAGTAAATCCGCGTCCGCCACTGCCTGCTGTTACTCTTCTGGTGTGTCACGAGTGTCATAGTACTTAAACACGCGACAGAAAGTTCCTACACATGAGATCGATCGATCCATAAAGCTCAGTATCATCAATCTTGTCTGTAAATCGAAATTTGTAGCATAGGTACAGCCGTACAGGTATCATAACGCGAGTGATCTGCGCTTAAACGGTGGCGTCGTGCTTGCCGTTGCCGTTGGTGATGTGGTGGTTGTCGTCGTCCATGAACCGCTTCCAGAACCAGTGCTGCTTCCACACCCTCTCGGTCATCTCCTCGATGGGGACGTTCTTGGTCTCCGGGAGGAAGAAGAGCACGAAGACGGACATGACGAGCACCCATGCGGAGAAGAAGATGAAGATGGCGAACTTCATGTGGCAGAGCATGGAGAGGAATGCCTGGGCGATGAGGAAGGTGAAGAGCATGTTGGTGCACACCGTCACGCTCTGCCCCGCCGACCTCGTCTCCAGCGGGAAGGTCTCGCTGGGGATCAGCCACCCCAGCGGGCCCCACGACCAGGCGAACGACGCCACGTAGGTGCAGATCATGACCACCACCAGGATGGCCCACCCGCTGCCCAGGTTGTCTGACTTGTCCGTCACCTTGATCCCAGCACAACGGCGATGACCACCTGGGACAGGAACATCTGCACGCCGGCCTCCAGCAGGAGCACCCGCCGCCCCACCTTGTCGACGGAGTAGACCGAGACGAGCGTGGACAACACGTTGACGGCGCCCGTAATGGCGGCGGAGTAGAGCGAGGCGTCGCTCTTAAACCCGAGCGTGTTGAAGAGCACGGGGGCGTAGAACATGATGGCGTTGATGCCCGTGAACTGCTGGAAGATCTGGAGGAGGACGGCGATGACGAGCTGCGGGCGGTTGTGGCGCTGTAGGAGGTTCCGGAACGGGTGCTTCACCTCCTGCGAGATGCGGCTCGCCTCCATGATCTCGTTGAACTCGGGCTCCACGTTGTCGGTGCCACGGATCTTCTTGAGCACGGCCTTGCCCTCGTCGAGGCGGCCGCGCTCGATGAGGCTGTTAGGGGTGTCCGTCACGAAGAGCGCTCCCACGGTGAGGAGCCCCGCCGGGATGCCGGCCAGGGACAACGACAGCCGCCATCCCCACGGGTGGATCTTGCTGGTGCCGTAGTTGACAAGGTTCGCGAAGAGGATGCCGATGGTCACGTTGAGCTGGAACAGGATGTTCAGCCCGCCGCGGATCCGCGTCGGCGCTATCTCCGACAGGAACAGAGGAACAGCCTGCACATGTGTGCTCGTCAGTTAAGAGATTCAGAAAGGACGTGATAAAATCACAGAACAGTCGCACTTAAAAAAATAACAAGTGATAAAATTCGGTTGGCCTTAAAGAGGCCCATTGGTCTCATACGTCTCTCTTCCTTGTAAAATAGTGCTACTGTATGACTGTACAAATAACCAATATCTCTTCTGAAAAAAGGTATCAGAACCGCACCCACCTATCATCATCGGAATATTGATTAACAATCCAAATCAGCATCTTGTGAAATTAACTAATCAGAATTGTTGGACTAATTAATGATCTACTCCTACGATGTCCTACCCGAGTTTTGGCATACATGCATGTTCCTAGCTCGGCTGATGGCTTCGTATAACTGAGTCTAGAGACTAGAGGCATCTCATATATAAATATGTTAAGCTTTTTGTATCCTAGTGTGTGCACAATACGTCAACTAATGCGCAATCAGTGCATTGATCTGTATAGTAATCTAATGCATCCTTCCGTGTGATGACTGAAGACAGGTGCACAGATTCCTGGCGTTTTCAATCGACGAAAGATCTCTGCTCTAGGGTGTAAAGTCCACATACGCATCTTGTAATGGACTGTGGTTATTTCCACGTTCGACAATAACGTAAGCACAAGACTACAAGCCAAGTGCATCTCCTAGTCAAGCATCTCTTGCAAGTTGCAAGTAGCCAATGACAGTAACAATTTCGGCGAAGGCCTCCCAAGTTTATGCGGCGCTACTCCATCAGCTAGGCCAGTTTCGACCAAAAAAACGGAAGGATCCAAAGCCGCTATACATGGACTGCTAGTCCAAGTTGACAGCAACTTTGACTGCTCAAGAGCAGTCAGCCACAGCATTGCTGGATGGAGACTAGTAAAACCGACGAGATAAGCTGCAAGTGTACACTACCTATCAGTATCGGTTGGCTCAAACTTCTCCCAACATTTGGTCCAGTAAATTCTAAACTTGGAGTCACCATCGGAATCTTGAAACTTAAAAAGGTTATCGCGCGAAGCAATGGCGTGATCATGCCGCCCGCCAATGGAAGGTGTCGACGTGCACGAACACAAGTAATGCATGAACATCGATCAGGCACCGTTTTTTACGCGTTTGACCCTCAAATTCCGGGAAAAATAAGGGGGTATATACTATGATGTACCAACAGCACCATGGCATGCCACCGTACGTGTAAAATCTAATACTCCTAGTACTCCCTCCGATCAATCTAGCATCCGTATCTAGATAAAGTTGAGACCATTAATATGGAGATGCATCCGTATCTAGATAAAGTTGAGGCCATTAATATGGATCGGAGGTTGTACTTATTTTAGTATCAATCTTGACGTATGAGATGTCAAGAAATGCAGAGGTTTAATCTTGGCCCAAAGTATATTTAGTACCATGGACGGTGACTGATTGCCACCAAACAAGGAAGAAACTGCCCACGGGCTACGTCTTTTTCAAAGGCGTGGAAAAATGCAAAATTATGTTCCGTGCTGGCTTTACATGCTTGACTTCTTTTCAAGTACCAAGACATTTTTTACTCAAGTGACTAATTAGGAGTGCATCAATCAGTCCAAGTTTTTTGCTAGGTGCAACTCGTACGTAATCTTGCTCACTGGTACAATAAAAAATGTAAATATATTAAATAACGTGCTCACCTGGTTAGCGAAACCGACGCCACAGCCGAGCAAGATCCTGCCGACGATTAGCATGGCCAGGTTCTGGGCCGCGCCGTTGAAGATGACGCCGACGATGAAGAAGATGCCGGCGATGAGCATGGTGAGGCGGCGGCCGAGGCGGCGGGTGGTGTAGGATGCGAAGAAGGTGGCTATGAGGGCAGCGAGGTAGAGCGACGAAGTGAAGAGCTGTAGGCCCTGGTTGTCGTACTTGCAGTAGTTGCTCTCCTTGTCCTTCTGCTTCTGCCGCAGCACCGTCGGGAAGAACTTGCCCAGGAAATCGTCCATGGATGTCACGCCGCCTGCAAAAATGTTTCATTGCCTTTTTTAGATTCTCAATTATTTGACCGATATTTATTGCATACGGATATGGGTTTTGTACTTATAACTGAGCTGGACTATTGGAGTGAAATGGATAAGATTTTCTTAAACTTGGTAAGAATTTGTTGGCCTGAATCTCAGAAGGTAACGTGTCCACACATGACAGCTTAATTTATTGACTCAGGCGTGATCCGTGGATACACAGATGGGTTGACTTAACAGCCTGTCAAAGCAGGTGGCTATCTCACAGCACTCATTTTTTTCCAAACATAATACTAACAGACGAATAATATGCATGCTGGCTATCGGATCATCGCAGAATCATATCTCCTAGCTGGTACAAGAGCGAGTGTATATACTCCCTCCGTTCCAAATTAATTGACTTCCATTTGTCCACACATGGATGTATGTAGACATGTTACAAGTATAGATACATCCACATGTAGACAAATAGAAATCAATTAATTTGGAACGGAGGGAGTATATAGTAATCCTGAGCATAAAATCTGGACGGTGATCACAAGGGAATTACTAATACAAAATGGTGATGATCTGCTAGCCGGTTAATGACGAGGATTCACATTAATTTCTTTCCAAATACTATGAGTGGTTATCTGCTTCGTCATAGGAAGACGAACGTGCAGTCAAAACTAAATCCATGGAGGGATAATGTAAGCACGCATGTTCATGCGCGAGGAGGACGATATCGATCGTTACATCATGCACGCGCGGAGATGATCTTGGAGAAACTAGCTAGACATATATAGGTTACCTGAGATACCAACGTCGTAGCCAAACATCAGGCCGCCGGTGGCCGCCATGATGCAGGAGATGATGACGATGGGCGTGATCTTGGCCTCGAACTCGACGCCGGGCGGCGCCGACACCGATAACCCTCCGCCCGTCATCTTCGCTCGACGACGGTGAAGCTCAAGCTAGCTACACAAGAGAGCAATGGACAAGCAGCGAGTGTTGGTTTCTCCACACAGCCACAGGAATAGCTAGGCTAGCCAGAGAGGGAGGGAAAGATGAAGACACAAGGCTCCAAGTCTCTGGGTTTTATAGAGAATGGAAGCCCGTCGAGGGAGAAATTTCAAACGCATCCGAGCGGCCAGACGCGGCCACGTACGTCGCCTCGGCTCGGGGAATAGTCCGGCGGTGGGCCCCCGGAAGACGGCTAGCCGGAAGGAAGGCCAGTCAACGGACGGCTACACGGCCCACGGGCCAGAGTACGTACCAATCCAGAGTGCGACCGTGCATAAGCTCCAAATTCTCAAAACAAAAACAAAAAACAAACATAGGCGGCACGACTTTTCCGTTCCTCCCACAAATTATAACTTGTCCGGCACTGCCCATTCTGATCCTTTTTGTGCTCCTTTTGGAAAAATCTAAAGAGCCAGTAGCGTAGTTCGGAGAAGTTGGAGGATTTGTATTATCGGACGCCGACATCATTGACAACGAGATCACTCGATCGGGCAGTTGTCACAAAAGAAAAAAAAATCACTCGAGCGGGCCCACATGCAAGTGACCGGATTTTCGAAGTGTCAACAATGCGCGCTGCTTCTTTTTGCCTGGTGATTCATGTGAATGGAGGACCCTTGACTTTGAATATTAATTTAGGGAAAATTATGCGTCACGTGTGGATGCATGGATCCATATGGAAAATTCTGTGACGATGTGGACAATACCGACGTACTCCCTCCGTTCCAAATTAGATGACTTCCATTTGTCCACATGCGGATGTATCTAGACATGTTATAAGAAATTTGACTCCCTGTCGACTGAGCTACCGTTCCTTGTAGTAACAGACGGCGATATTTGCAAGAGTGCGTGCGTGTACTTTTTTGCACATGCAAAAATGATCTTCGCCAAGTGGAGCTAGTTTAAGTTTAGTTTTGGCACCGTTCGGGATCTCATCGAGATACGATCGTATGTATAGTTGTATACTCTCACGATGTCGACGAAGAACGTGCTAACACAATTATCACTTCCAGCTAGCTAAGCTTCCCCATTTAAATTTGATCTGCTTGATCTCAAATTGAACAGCTGATGGATGGAACCTGCAGGTAGCCCTCGTGGAAATGATGATACACTCATATGGCACTGCTGTAGATTGTACTATCAATTTTTCTAATCAGTTCTCGCGTACCACTACTTAAAAACGCAACAAATTATCCACGTTAGCCTTGCTCACGATCGAGAAAGGATCATAAAAAAACGTGGAATTAAAACATGTGGCTAACGACCGGCCGGTCAGTGTCCAAGTAGCATGCATCTCCGCAAAACCGAATTTCGCCATGATCTCTATAGTATAATCCAGGAATCCAAGTACATTTGCACGTTCTCACTGATCAGCTGTTCATCATAGGTACCCTGATTTCGAAGTCAACTGATCTTATCACCTGAAATATTCAAAAGCATAAGAAACTGCAGCCCCGGAGGCAATTAATGCCGTCAGCTAGCACGTTGCGGGGAATCAAATGATCCCATCGAAAAGAAAATACACGCTTGGATGGCCAAAGGAAAACAAAATGATTTTGCACGGTTTACACGCTGAAACTCCCACCTGTTTGGGAAATTATAACGACGCGCGACGCTGCACTTTGGCGTTCCAGAAAATGATAGTACATGATTAGTGCGTAGAGTAGATACATACAAATTTAGATTATGTTGAGACATCTTTTTGTGAACGGAGGGAGTACTAGTTACAAACTGGAGTTTTTGTTCAGGGCAGGCTAAACCCTCCTCGAATTTTCAGCTGCCGACGAACGAACACGACACTTGGGCGCAACACGGGCCGCCACGAGAACATATACGGGCAACGTGAGGTGTAGCAGTTTTTTACTATAGTAGTGAAAACTACGCATCCAACGCCAGCCTCACGTAAGTAGGCACCAGCAGCAAGCACCGTGGGGAAGTCCTTAACGATCTCTGGATTTGGTTTGAATTTCGGCGCGCATGAGCGAACAAACAATTTTCAACCGTGGGGAAGCGACCCTCAGGCAAAGTCGGAAACCACTACACCAGCCGCGCCCAGGTACGGCTTGACTCTGGGGTAACTGGTAACGTAAACACGCTAGCTTCTCGCTTCGTTCACCAGCAACCTGTTAGTTAAAAATGAACTATTAACTGCTCACGTCACTGATCTCAGTTCGTACCCTGATTATGAAGTCAACCGATCTCATCACCTGGTTATTCTCCTGAGTACTCACTACACGTCCCGCTTCACCGCAGCCGAGTTAAAAAAAAAGAACTACGTACTAAGTACTTATCAGTACTGATCAAGTTTGAACAGATCGATCCGGTTAGTATTAGCTATTAGGGTTTAGAGCTGAGAGTCACCGTACGCCCGCTTGGTGCCGAAGTCAAGGGAGCGATGGTAGAATTTTTGCGAGTTCTGCTTCGGTGCGGCGTCTAGCTGTCCATGAAGAGCGTAACGACTAGAAGCAGCACGCGATTCACGCGTCCTAGACCTCTGGCGCTGACAGGGAACAATCGTCACTCACAGCTCGGTAAGTCGTCCACTAGATTCTCCTAATCAGCACTAATCTATGCGTGCGCCGTTGGCACTGATGTGTTTGCCCATGATCTTTACACGCATGATTTTGCCCGTTCCAGGCCGCCCATTGGCCACCTGAATGTGGCAGCCGGCAGACATCCAGTCACCACCCATCGATATTCGATTTTTAGTATATATAGTCAGGTATTCCTCCTGGAATATTGACAGCTATGATGAACTGAAAATGATGTGCAGTATCGGACAGCAATCGCCTGGGTGATTCTCCAAGCACTGCCGAACTTCTGGAATGAGTAGCTTAGGAAATTCCACAGACCAAAGATATCCACAAGCAGCACATGTAACACTTCCGGATTTATTTCAAATGTTCCACACGAGTAAGGACGCAACACATTATTATACACAGGCAGCAGTTGCATTTTATTTGTCTACATGTATGTACTACTCTACAGAGAGCTCACACGGACATGACATCGTCGAAAACACGATCCGCGAACTAACTTACTGGAGAACACGACTAGTGTACAGGCGGCGATAAGAAAGTCTTACGGCTGCAGCTTCTTCGGGAGAACAGCCAGGTCCAGCTCGCTGCCATACATCTTCGCCAGAGCCTGCCCGCACCAGCCATGGCCGTCGTCCAGCGTGGGCATCCTCACCTCGATGAACGGCGGAGCGGCCTGGCCTTGCGGCTTGACGACGCCAGCAAACACCCTGAGGACGTTGGCGGCGTCGATGTCCATGCATACATTGATTTCCACAGTTCCCTTGGCTCCTGGAGGAATACCGGTTATCTTGAAGTACCCCAATAGATGGTTCGCTTCCGCCTGCATACCTTCACCTTCGTAGACAGCGATCAGCGCTTCAGTTTGATTGTCACGTGTCGTTGTGAATAACATTTCCCTTCTTGCAGGAACTGCAGTGTTCCTTGAAATGATCGCGGCGAAGCTGTCACCGTCAGCGCGTATTCCAAGGTTCATGGGGGTGGCCTGGATTGTCAGCAGATCTAAGATCCCTGCAGGATCAGTGACTCCTGAAGCAATGGCTCCTTCCAGTGCAGCACCTGAAACAGCAGCTTCCAGAACGTCTATGCTTTCATATGAGTGCTCCTTCTTGCATAATCCCAGGACGAGGCTTCGTATTTTAGGGATTCTGGAACACCCTCCAACCAAGATAACATCATCGACGTCTTCCGGTGCTAACTTTGCATCTGACAAGCATTGCTTGATGATCCTCTCACATTTCTCGAAGATCACCTGGTTCACTTGCTCAAATTCTGCACGATCCAAAACCTTCGACACTTTGTGTTCACCCCCTAAATCAACATTGATCTCGGTGCTTTCCTGTGTGGCCAGTTTGTGAATTGCATCCTGGGTAGCAATACGCAATACACCCATTGACTTGATTCTATCCACTGTTTGACCAGCATTAGCATATAAACTGTCAAAATTGGGTAGGAGGTGGCGCATAACATTCAGAAGTATGTCCTCTCCACCAATAGTAGAACCTGCGAGTGCTCTTATTTGAGAAACACCTCCAGCAGTTGCAGACACGGCAACATCACAATAACCAGCACCCATGTTAAATATCAGAGCGATTTTCTCGATGCCACTTCCCATGTTATCATGCACAAGTTGTTGCTGCTGCTGAGCATACCGAAGCGCAACAGCAGTAGGCTCTGGCATAAGCCTCAGCACGTTCAGTCCAGCCATTGCACATGGTCTCTCAATCCTGGTCTGTTGGAACCGACTGAATGCAACTGGAATGGTTATAACAGCATTCCTAACTGGATGTTTAAGATGCATTTCCACCAGGGCCTTTAATTCAAGCAGAAAGATGGCAAGAACTTCCTCAGGAGTCGTGGACCGCCACATATTGTTCACCAGAGCTGCAATGAATGGTCTCACACCAATACCCAAAGTCTGCACAAGAAAAGGGAGGGTCTTGCTAGCTTGAACCACTTCATCCGTGTCCATTCTCCCAATCAAACGTTTCATATTAAATATTGCACTTCCTGACAGGATATCCCTTTCCTCGTGTGCGTGTTCCTTGGTTGCTCCTCCAGTAACACCAGCTGAAAGGGTGTCATCTTTGAACATGACGTATGATCTCATCCCTTTCTGGCTCCGAGTATTTTTCAGCAGCTCCACTTGATGACCATTCCAAACAGCAACACTGCATCTTGAAGTACCAATATCGATGCCAATAGCAACATCAGGGAATGATTGCTGTGATTTATCTTCCCCAGTGGTTTCACTATCAGAGACCACGGTGTAGAACTGTTCAGCCATCCTGCAAAAGGCATACAATGAATTCAGTTAGACATGGTAAACAACAAATGGCAACTCCAACTATCAACGAGAATTGCCAGTTAATAAATACAAATACAAGCCACTAACAACAGTGGGAAAATTAAAAAGCACAAAATGGAGCTGTATGTAGCAAACCCAGATCAACATATAGAACATACACAGTCAAGTTTCCACATCCATCATATATGACAAGGTTCAAACAGTATATTGCTAAATTATACAGTATACATTCAATATAAATAATCAGACGCACAATTAGGATCCAACTTTGACATGATGCATTCCACATGGCAGCATGAATTACACACAACCATTGCGTAACTTGAACCAACTATTTTGATTTCCTTTTGCAATCTTCCCCTGTCATATACTGAAATGGAGTGATCCGCATATATACAATGATGTACGGATGTGCGTCTCCAGCTCAATAAGATACATCAGACGACCACAAAACACTACGACAGTTCGCAAAAGACAGAACCCCATCATCCACACTGAACATGAATGAAGTAGACATCAAGGTCCCTTTGGTTCGCAGCCTAAGAGTGTCCAATTATGCCAAACATTGTTCACAGCCCATCTAAAATTGCCTCAGCGAAGAATGGCAGACCAACTTAGCTTTCCTAACTGATTGTCACACAAATCCATGTATATATGACGTGTGGGATTTGCAAATTTAACCCAGAGAAATCAAGACTTCTTTTTTCAGAAGACGGGTCGAAACATTTACCTAAGGGCTTATTATTTACAGAAATTCTTCGGTTTTAAACAAACAAGTACTGGAATCTCCGGCTGCTGCGTCCCTTGCTCTACGCAAAAGGAAAAATTTACGACCTGACCGCCACGGACGATCTCCAGACAGAACAAACTGTACAGCATGTTCTCTAGCAAACTAGGTAGCTTTTAGGGAAACATGGCACAACCAATGGGCACCTAAGAATAAACTCACTCACTCCGATCAAATTAAACAGGCACAGGTAAAACTATAGCGGCGGAGATGCCTTACCGGACCGGGAGACGGATACGCGCTTGGAACTCTATTCGCCGGCCTCGCTCGTTGATGCTCCTTCGCTGTAGCGCAAAACGCAGTCAGTGTGTGTGCCTGACGGGGCGAGCAGAAGTGGGGAGAAGGAGGGGCGGGGGAGGTAGAAGAAGTGGGGAAAGGGATTTTCTGGAGAGGCCGGGAGAGAGGACGACACGCGGGCGCCTCAGGCAAGCCGCCGCCAAGGTTCCGGAAGCGTCGGGAAGCGGCGAGACGCCGCTGGAGAGTTGGCCGCCCCCCGGCGACGCACTGGGCTGAAAAACCTGGGCTAAACTGGATCTCTCGACAATTTTGATTCCAGTGGATTTTGCGTACCTGGTTTAATGATGGCCATGTTGCTGTGTTGGGTCGGAGCAGGAGTCCATTAGGCTTCAGCCCCAGAAGCCCACTTGAGCATGGATTAGAAATGTGAGAACGTCGTTTTGGCACCGGAGCAGGGTGCCCCGTATTTTAAAAAAATGAAAAATGTTATTTGGAAGTGTTAAAATTCTGATTTTTTTTGTACGTGGATAGATACGAATGGGATATACATATCTGTAAATTTATCTCAATAATACGCCGTATTTTGGACTACACAAAATCAACAATATTGTGGATCTAAAAGAGGGAAAACAACTTTGTTTTGAGCTCCACATTGGTCTTTTTTGGTTTAGATCATGTATGATGATATATTTTGAGGAAACTTGGCTTACATATACTAGACGTGTATATGTACTCATATATGTTTTTGTTTTGTAATGTGGCCGAGCGTCGAGACACCGCCAGGTTCGATAGCCGACGGGGAGCAGTTGGTTGAGTGTGGGCGGCTCCGGGTCGGCGTTAGGGTAGGGGTGAGGCGGCAGGGGCTTGACGTGGATGTGGAATGCATCAAGTGAGGAGGCCTTCGCCGGTAATTCCAGTTCGGCTGCTAGGCGGAAAAACAATCCGTGCGGAACTATCCTTAATTAATCGTGGCGCCAAAAAATGTGCGCCCCTCTAAAGGAACAAATGCAGTTTTTACTTATTTGATGAAGTCATATTGTGTGAAATCCACATTGATTCCCTGGTGCATATGCACCTAGGAGTTATCAAATGCATTTTAAAAAATGTCGATTTTTTTTTGAAATAAAATTCCTCAAGAAACAGCTGTAGCTGAGGATTAAAAGCAATTCATATCCTACTACCTCCGTTGCAAATTACTTGACACACATTTGTCTAGACATGAATATATCTGGACACTAAATAAGTATAGATGCATCCATATTTGGACAAATAGAAGTCAAGTAATTTGGAACGGAGAGAGTAATTCAAAAATGCATATGGACGCACCATACATGCACGTGATCAAGCTCCCAGAAAGAAAGGTTACTGATCGAAGGTACCATCTGAATCAGATACCGCACCAAATCAAAAAAAAATCGCCATCAAGCTTTCTACGCCGATGTGCGCCAATAATCACCACCGCCATCAGGGACGGAGCCAAGAATTCTACACAGATGGGGCCAAGTGAACATGATAACACTTAGAGGGGGCCACAAAGGTTAATGAAGGTTAATTTGTAGAGCAAATACACCTAAGTTGGAGCGTAATCTAACAAATTGTTTCAGCATGGGGGGAGCCGTGGCCCCAGCTCGCCCCCTGCTAGCTCCGTCCCTGACCGCCATGACAAGTTGGCTCCAACAAAACGAACCACGCTCATGCATGGTCATGGATCCCCGTGTACATGCAACATTGCCTCGTCTGTCATCGAGCTATATACACCCGCCGTCCCAGAACTTGCCAAGGAGGTGCAAATTCGTCCCAAAACTATCAGAGCGTGATGCCGCCGTCCCAAAACTTGGTTAGGGTTGATTGGGCAGTCTTTTTAGTCCGAAACTTGCCACGTTGGAGGCTGTCTGCTGGCACCGTTTTATATTTTGGTCCGTGTGTTGAGAAGAAAATGCAGTCCGCAGTCCTCCCGCACGGCTCGCTCGGTTCGCTTCACGGAAAGATGCCCGCACTTGTCGCAATTTCATTTATTGGCCTTCCTGATCTGTTCTGAAGCAGAGGCCGTTTTGGGCACCCACCTCGCGCACGACGACAGGCCACCTCGAGGACGCCGGCCGCCGCTCCGTCGCGGTTTGAAGCGCTATGCCGCCGGACATCCACTACCGCACGTGGAGCGACAACGAACCTGACTACGGTAAGCCTCAAATCATCTCCGGAGACGTTCTTTTGAGATTTTGGCCATGGCGGGTGGTTGTGCTAGGGTTCTGGAGGTGATGATGATCGGGACCTATTTAGGAAGTTTGTATAGTTGATACGAGTAGGATTTGGGTGTTATAAGCACGAGGAAATTGATTTTGTGGCTAATTTTGCGACTTGTTAGTGTTGTTCTTGCCCTGTTTGCTGTCATCGTCGCGGGTAGTTTGTGCGTGAATTTGCGCAGAGAATAGGATGAAAGTAGTGAAATTTAGTGGTTTCATATGTTTATCTTGGTTGTTGGAAGCATCTGGAAGTCGATTTATGATGTAAATTTCCAATTTTTTTGTCAAACTCTGAATATGTTCTTACTCTGAATTTTGCGTGCAGTGTTCGATGGTGGGCCTGAATGTGATCTCTTCTCAGTTGACGTTTGTCACAATGGTTTCTTTTGTGGATTGGCCGAGAACCTGTCGTATGTCAGTGCATCTTGTGCATCGTTTGACTATTGCAGTGTTCATACATGGTCGATAGCAGTGGTGGATCAAATTCTGTCAATTCTGGGGTATGCGAGGGATGGAAAGCTGCATGTGTACCGGTGTATGCCGGACAAGGAACTCCAAGATGGATTAGCAGCAATTGAAACAGATTTACAGTGTACTGAAATGATCAAGGCAAGTAGGACACGGAAGGTACTTGTGTTGTACCTAGATCACACCAATTTCCTCAAGCGAATCAGAGATGATGTGGTGATTAACAGAGGCCCCAGCTTGCCTGCTGTGATCAGTCCTAGAAAATTGGCAACACCATCTGTATTAGTTGAAGCTGAAGCATGCAGTTCAATTGTTGCAATAGAGCAAACTAATATGGCCAGTGATTCAGAGAATGACAGTGCGTGTGACAGTGATTTCTTTGATAGCGATTGCAATGCTGAAGAAGGAGACGATGATCTATTTGCTGAAAATGTCGACACAAGTCTGAATGATTGTAATGAGAAGGAACTGTGGTAGGATAATGATGATGAGGCTGCCCTTGAGGATGATGATCTACAGTTGGCAACAGAAGAGACAAGACAGTTGACTAAGAAGTTCAGGGCATTCAATCCAGAGGTAGACATGGATAACCCTATTTTCAGAGTTGGGATGGTGTTCAGTAATGTTTAGGCGGTGAGGAAAGCTGTGACAGCCTACAGTGTCAGAAATAGAGTACAAATATGGAAAACCAAGAATGATTTAAGGAGAGTAGAGGCTGTATGTGTTGGCAAGACATGTGATGAATCAGACTGTACTTGGATGTTCAAAGCTTCAAAAGACAGTAGATCAGGTGGTTTTGTTATCACAGCATATGTTGGCGATCACACATGTGAGAAAGTTTGGGCACTCAAAGGACTTACTGCTAAACTGCTTACTGAGAAGTTTATGCATGAATTTAAAGATAACCAGAAGCTAGACCTTGCGAGCTTTGCTGCAAAGGTACAAAGGGAGTACAATATGTGCCCAGACAGGTGGAAGCTTAGCAGAGGAAGGAAAGCAGCATTACTTCAGATACATGGTGATGAGGAAGGACAATTCAGGCTGCTTTTTGATTATGCTCTGGAGCTAAGGAGGAGTAATCCAGGTTCTCAGTTTTTCATTACAACAAATTCAGTGAATGATCCCGGCAGTCCAGAGCATAAGGCGCATTTGGCCACTGTATATTGGAGCTATGATGCTTGCAAAAGAGGCTTTTTAGCAGGATGTAGGCCACTAATATGCATAGATGGATGCCATATTAAGACTAGGTACAAAGGGCAGCTACTGACAGCAGTTGGAATTGATGCTAATGACTATATTTTTCCTATTGCATTTGGCTTAGCTGAAGTTGAGTGCACAAGTTCTTGGGAATGGTTTCTCAGCAATCTAAAAGAAGATTTGAACATCACCAATACATCTCCCTGGACTATAATGAGTGACAAACAAAAGGTATGGCTTGCTTCCCTTATTGGAGTCAAGTTCTAGATGAAAAGCACAAGTCTGAATATTCTCTGAAGCATGTGTCGTCGACTAGTCGACGACACATTAATGTTTGGAGACACATTAATGTTGCTGTTTCTTGCAGGGGCTAATCAATGCAGTCCAAAAGGTCTTTCCACATGCAGAACATAGGTTTTGTGTTAGACATATGCTTCAAAATTTTCAGAAGGCAGGGCACAGAGGAGAGACCTTGAAGAACGACATATGGGCAATTGCTAGATCAACCTCGATTCCTAAGTGGCAGAGAAGCATGGACAAGCTAAAGGCTGACAGTGTAGACAGCATGGTGTACAGAATGGGCCAAGAGGTTTGAACCTGATAACAATTGTTCTTTTCCTAAGTTTGCAAATATTGCACTGTTTCTCATATGAATTTCTATAATTGCAGGACAGAGAGAATGTGCCCATTCAAAGAGTACTTGGCCCTTTGCCAGAATGTGATTTTGTGGTGGCTGCTAGGGATAGTATCCCAGAAGCAAGAGTGAGAGTGACAACTGCATCGACTAGAGGAAATTTGAAGACAAGAGGCAGAGGTAGGAGTACTGCAACTAGAGAGCCATCAGGAGCAGCAGCAGCGCAAGGTACCAGTAGTGGTGCAAGAGGAAGAGGTAGAAGAACAACACGAGCCACTGCAACTGCACCTCCTGAAGCAAGTGCCAGACCCAGAACAAGGTGGAGAGTCCCATATAATTCTGAACCTGGCAGTGCTCACCATCTTCTATTTGGTTTTCAACAGCAAACCGCAGCAACAAATGTACCAGATCTTAATGTACCAGCTTCAGATGAGCAGCTCATCTAAACCATTATGTGCTGAACCTTGTGTAATTCTGGATGTTGTGTGCGTGCTACTGGAACATGTTTTATGTATGTGTACTACTGGATCTTGTGTAATGAATTTTAATAGGGTCTTGTGTAACCATGTGTCTATTTTTCATATAATTTTCTTCCAGATGATCATGCATACGTGCAACATAAAATTCTGTCCATTATAATTGCTTCCTGGAACCAAGCAAGTTCTGTCCAAAATTCATGCATAAGTGCAGCAGAAATGATGTCCATTTATTCCAATTGCTTCCTAAAACCAAGCATGTTCTGTCCATTTTTCCAATTGGTTCCTGGAACCAAGCAAGTTCTGTCCAAAATTAATGCATAAGTGCAGCAGAAATACTGTCCATTTATTCCAAAACTCATCACAACCAAACACACATATAATTGCAATTATAATTTTTATTCCAACATTAGTCTGATAAGTACATTCATACATCCTGCTCAACTCAATCAAACAAAACCTCTAATAACTAGAGCAATACATGCATAAATCAGCACACAAGCTACTGCTACACACAGAACCATCATCTCCTTCCTGTCTCTAAGTTTCATCTCTGCCCTATGAATTTTCATCAATTTTATCTTATCTGCCTTCTCTCTCTGCAACTCGATTTCCAATCAGCAATCTTGGTCAGCAGCTTCATATTCTCTTCTTCAACTTCATTCCTATTTCTTCGACGCACGTACTGGTTCGGGTACTGGTACAGGAATTGATCATGACCAGAATTCTGCAACAATTTCAAACAAATGCACCTCAAACAGAACACTAAATCAACTGAAACAGAGCACTCGAGCAGTATGGGAGAGATCGACATACCTGCGGAGCAACGACACCACCAGTACTTCTAGTCGCCGTCGAAGTCGCCATCGGATTCCAGTACACCTCGACTGTCACCTTCGCCCATCCGTCGTCCGCCCAGCAGCTACCGCCGACCCCATCCGCGCTTCGATTCGAGGAGCCCATCGGTGAACCTCGCCGAGCACGACGCCGCTCCTACCTCTCACCGAGCACGACGCCTCTCCACGAGCACGACGTCGCTCCTACCTCTCGCCGAGCACGACGCCGCTCGCCGTCGCCGCCTAGGGTTTCGATTTGGGATTGGGGATTCGCTGAGGGCTTGTACTGAGCAGTATAATCCTTTCGGGGTTTTTTTTGCAAAATTATCAGCCGAGTCGTGTGTCTATTGACAGCGTGGCGTCACACGTGTCCGCACCTGAGGCACTGTCAACCTAAACCAATCCGCAAACCAAGTTTTGGGACGGCGACATCACGCCCTGATAGTTTTGGGACGAATTTGCACCTCCTTGGCAAGTTCTGGGACGGCGGGTGTATATAGCTCTCTGTCATCGTACCAGCAACACTCACGGACACGCTCCATGTTTTCCGCGCAAAGTGCCGGCTGCCACGCAGGCAAGCGTGCAGCAGCAGTCAGCTAGCCCCACGGTCGGACACTACTACAGTACTAGCGGGTGGTACAGTCAGCCAGTACCACGTACCCCGGCCGGTACAGCACTCCCGTGCAGTGAACCTTTATTCAATCGATCAAACTCCCTCCCGGCCACTTTCCCCTTCCTCCCTCCCGACACTGTTGCAGAGGAGCAAAAGGGCGTTTTTTGGGCGATCTCCGCCGAGTCACCGCGTCCGTGCCGCCGAGGCGCGGGATTCCCCTCCTCCGCCGGCCGCTTCGGCGGCGGGAGGGTGGGGATCCCCGTCTCCGGCCTGTACATACGGTAGACTAGGGTGGAGTCCCCGGCGGCGCCTCGGAGGAGTAGGTGCGGGCGGTGGATGGTTTGGTGGCGAGGTGATCTTCTCCGGCGGTGGTGCTCCTCGGGGCCCGTCGTCGTCACGCTCGCCTTTTGGTGGCTCGAGGCCCGGCGTGGTGCTCGAGCTCTTCGTCTCCCGTCAGAGCTGTGCTGTCGGCGGATCTGGCGGCGGGAAGAGAGGCTTCAAGACGGCGTCCTTGCAGGTTTGTGGAAGAAAGGTGTGGGTTCTGGGACGCTGCTCCCAGATCCGGTGCAGTGTGAGCTCGGGGGCCTCCCCCGGTCGATGCTCCTTCATCGTCTCAAGTTCCTGCTCCCTGGAGTGGGCGATTGATGCGGCTCAACGACGCCTCAAGGCTAGGAGTTCTTCTGCACCAAGGGAGGTCGATTTGGTTGGCGGTGTTCTTCGTCGTCTCCGGCGATGCAGAGTTTCGTCGATCGTCGATCAAGAGGTTGAAGATGGCGAGAGCGAGTTCTGTTGTCCTCTGTTTTCTCTGCTTCTGCGTATGTGTGCTTGTTTGTGTGCTGTAATCGAATCCGTATGAATACAAGTATATATATTACAAAAAAAAACTCCCTCCCGGCCAGATGGGAGCTCGAGCCGCTGCTGCTGCTTCGCTAGCTAGGTATGGCATAGCAGGTAGAGCCGCTGCAGCGACGTGAAACAAGCTAAGCTATAGGATGCCGGAAGTGGTCTAACGCTAAGATTAGCGCCATCATGGCATCCAATCATGCTGGTCGGATCTGGAATAGTACTGCTATATGACATGGGTCGTGGGATCGATCAATCGTCCCCTCAAAAAAGGAAAAAAAGAACTGATCGATGCGGCATGGAGCGCACAAAAACACCCACGAAAGTACAGACAAAAATGGAGTAAAATCCATCCATCCACCCACGCTTTGCGAGGGAAGGCTCAAAGAGCCCGGCTTATATTGAAAGCCACACAAACTGGTCCAGCCAGTACAAAACACGTAGTCTTGGTACGAAAACAAAAGAAAAGAACCACCAACTCTAAACGAGTCCAACAACCCTCACAGGCTCACGCAGGAGCACGACAGCAACAAGAGAAAGAGAACAACTACTCAGCCAACACCACCTCTGGTCCTAGCTAAGAAGTGCAGAGATTTTGCAGCCGTCCGAAGTTTTTCCAGGAGAGAAGTCCAATCTTTTTCACGCTTTGATGACACCAGCGTAGTCCACTGCGACAAGAAGGAAATAGATTTGAAAACCAGGTTAGCAGGTGAACTCAGCAGGTTGTTGTTAAAGACATAGTCATTGCGCGAGATCCAGATGGACCAGAACGCCGCACTAATAATCGCCCAACCAAGAAAATTATCACGGCTACCAGGAGCATGAACCACCAAATCCAAGCACTCCTCAATATTGGTTGGAGTCTTAAACCAGCCCAGCGCTGTTTTAAACCACCACCAAAGGAAATGAGCCACCGGGCAACCGAATAGAAGATGATTCACAGTTTCAGGCTCTCCGCAGAGCTTGCAAACCGGATCTCCTGGCCAACCTTTTTTCTTAAGCTCAACCGTCACCTGGATTCTTCCACGAACACACATCCAGGTAAAGATACGCATTTTTAACGGAATATTGCTTTTCCAAAGATCAAGCATTTGGGTATCTTTTACACCTGGGTTTACAATCTCCAAATAGAGCGACCTCGCTGTGAACTTGCCATTTTTGGAAATAGCCCAGTAACCCACATCGTCATTCTCTTCCAATTGGGTCTGAGCTACCTCATCATTAAGCTTGGTCCACTCCTCCACCTCTCTGGGGCCAAACGACCGGTTGAAGTTTAAGTGCAGCTCCTGATTAACACACACCCACTAGTACAGAAAAGCTATTCTGTGGCGCACCATTTTGCTATTCTGTGGCGCATGGGTGGTGCGCCACAGAATAGTCGCCACTAAATAAGCTATTCTGTGGCGCACCACCCATGCGCCACAGAATAGTGGCTATTCTGTGGCGCACCGAGCCTGGTGCGCCACAGAATAACTATTCTGTGGCGCACCCGTGTAACCATGCGCCACAGAATAGGGTGCGCCACAGAATAGTCCTGGGTGCGCCACAGAATTACTGCGCAGTACTGTACCCGTATATTCATACAAATACCAGTATAATACCAGAATACATGTATATTTCATATTTACACAGATATAACAGAAACAGAGATATATTTTCACAGATATATCAAAACAAACACATTACTAATATATGTCATCACAAGTTGATACAAAAGTGCGGAAGTTTTACACAATTGTTGAGATATACAAAAGTTCATCGAATCGTTGCCCACGTTACAAAATGAAGTGTTCACCGCCTACACTAGGATCGAATAGATTACATCTCGGCGTTGACGGTGAGCAATAGCGGGAACACGACGATCTCATGTAGCCTTCTTCGCGAGCGCTACGAGCGGAGCGGCGCCGGGAACGGTTTGCCGAGAGGCCCTTGAGTTTGTCTCCGCGTACCACTTCGTCATCTATCTGTACACAAGACAAAGATGAAAGTGTTAGTCAAATAAAAGCAAGAATTCTGATTAAAGAGAATACAAAACTATAAATAAGACTAGAGCTAGGTAATTAAAGTAACATAACTAAAAGTATATCGCATCGTCTGAAAAACTAGAGGTAGCCAAAGACAAAACAAGATTCAAAAAAGTTAATGCCTCATATATACGTAGAATATTATCGAGAACACACAAGGAATCCTGATAACCTTGTGGAACCAAGTAGAAGGCACACAGGTCTCACTCACGTCGCCCCTGAATCACATATATAGTGTCACAACGTTTTAATCATCGGCATTCTAGAGGATACAAAACTATAAACAAGAATGAATTGGAACATAATTAAAATAAGATTCAAAAGACTAGATTTAGTCAAAGACAAAACAAGATTGAAAAAAATTAATGCCTCATACTTAGAAGTGGCACACATAGGTTACAGGGACGGGGTGAGTGAGCCAAGTAGGATGCACGAGATGTGTCTTCTCGTGCATATCAACTTACCACAAAAAGATCAAATAGAGAAAAACCCGTATGATGGATCCTTCTTCCTGATTCGCTCCGGAAACGGATAAATGCCGTCTTTCGTCATCCACGTCCTCCTGTCATTCTGCTTATCTAGGCGTTCTTCGATCTCCCACTTAGACAACGCTGAAAATCGGTTGGGATATATATTTGATTAATGCATGATATAACTAGAGTATGATTTATTCATCTAATATAGAAAAGAAAGAAGCAAGGTTTCTACCTCTGGCGTTGTGTAAGGACCCCCCTGCTGTCTTGACATCTTCCAGGATGATTTTCGATAACTGTAACTGGATGCGATGGAAGTCTGCTCTAAGGTCATCATCGGTGAGATCCTCATCATATGTGGCCCATTCTTGGAGACGATATGGCAAATTCGTTATCACTGCATCCCGGACATACGATTTCATGTGTAAGAGGACGTAGAAGGCATCCACGTTGCCAGACTTTTGCTTGAGGCAATGAAACCCAGTCCCATGGTGAAACTTGTGTGTGTTGTCAATTACATGTTTCCCTTTCTTCTCGAAGGAACCTCCGTTTTTGGCGTAGCCCTCGAGAGCCTCATTGAGAACACCCTTAATTCTAGTGTAGTCTTTCGGCGTCGTCCCTGAGTCTAAATATGTGGCAGTTGACCACTTCGGGTGCACGGCGATGAGTACTGAGTACTTGTCACTGCTCAACACAATTGAAATGGAATATTGGAAAGGATCAACACAACAGAAGAAATCTATAAGAAAGCATAAGATACGACAGCGGCGACTAGATGCGGACTTACTTGAAAAAGAAAGGCAGAAGAAGGCTGGTCTTTGTGCTCATGTTCAGCATGATTCTCTGGAGGTACTCCGTGGCCCTGGCCCGTGTCGGTGATCCTTCCTCCAGCTGGCTGTCCCGCATGTAGTAGGGATCCACTACCTTGACGTACGGGGTTTGTTCTCTCCTGATCATCATCGCCTGGCTGAGCGCGTATAGGCGGACCAAGTTATAGTCCAGCCGTTTAAAGTGAAACAAGTTGAAGACGTCCTCGCACGATATGAAGAACAGATCCGCTGGAGATTCATCAACGAAGTCAACAAAGTCTGGCACCTTGACAGTGAACACCGGGTAGTTTGGATTCTCGTCTTTAAGAAGGTTGTCCTCTAGCTTCAAGATAGCAAGTTGCAAAGGGGCCATGCATCCATCTGCGAGGTGGAGCAGCTCCGAAGGCAGTATCGGTTGACCAGCTTCATGCAACCGGGACGACAAGTCACCCGCACGGGGTGGTATCATGGGATCACTCCGGACATACCCCGGGGTGCTACGTTTCGTCTTCGGAGCTGGCTTACTCCTCTTCCTGTGCTTCTTCTTCTTCTCTGCTGTATCTGCTGTATCTTCTGGAGGCAGTATTGGGTACTGTCTGGAGCCGAAGCTGATCACTGGGGCAGGCCCTTTTTTCCCTCCCTCAGTCCAAACCCTGACAGACTCACATATAGTTGTAAAGAGCGACATGAACGTCTTTGTCACCGCCTCTGAGATGAAACTCGGAATCATAATATTTTGCTCCATCGGTTCCTCGCCCCTTGTTCCAGAAACCCCAGCCTCGTCATTGTCGGCCATGTTTGCACTGCATTAAAAAGAGGCAAAAAGTTAGTATAACAAATTTAAGATAAAAAAATCACCTAACTAATAAGTACTAAGATACCCCGGCCCATGCACTAGTCGCAATACCCCATATGTCCTATTTTTAGCAAAGTCATGCCAAATTTCACGAAAAAATCCGGCATGACCTTTGCTAAAAAAGGGACATATGGAGTACCCGAAATTGCCGGAACGGAAGTTAATCGACGTTCCGGCAATCTCAAGGGCCTCTCGGGGTACCTGCAAGCATTTCCAACAAAAAAAAAACACATCTACGGCCGGCACCTCCGGCCGGCATCTCAACGACACGATGGTCGGAGCACAAGCACAATACCCCATATGTCCTATTTTTAGCAAAGTCATGCCAAATTTCACGAAAAAATCCGGCATGACCTTTGCTAAAAAAGGGACATATGGAGTACCCGAAATTGCCGGAACGGAAGTTAATCGACGTTCCGGCAATCTCAAGGGCCTCTCGGGGTACCTGCAAACATTTCACAAATCATGTTGGCCGGCATTCCCGGCCAACAACATCACAACAACACATGCATCCCCGGTCAACAACATCACAAGAACATCCGCAAAATATAGGAGGGCACCACCTTGAGCAGCAGGAAGCAACGGGGGGGCCTACACACATACACAACACATAAGCATCTCCACAGTCACGATATTACTTAGCAATTGCAGAGAATAAAATAAAATTAATCAAATGTTGATATAAAATATGAGGGAGTATATATTGCAAAGGATTGCAAAGGATTTTTTTTATGAAAATAGGATAGCCCTAGAAAAATATTGCAAAGGATTTTGTTGGGAAGGGAATTGGATGCGGACCTCGTCGGCGGCGGTGGTGCGTGAGGTGGGGCGGGTTGGGGCGGGTCGGGGGCGCCGGCACGGACGAGGGAGGCGGCGGGGTCGCGGACGAGGGAGGCGGCTGGGTCGCGGACGAGGGAGGCGGCTGGGTCGCGGACGAGGGAGGCGGCGGGGTCGCGGACGAGGGAGGCGGCGGGGTCGCGGACGAGGGAGGCGGCGCCGGCGAGGGTGAACGGCGGCGGCGCGGGTTATGGGGAGAGGAAGAAGAGATCGAAGAAAGAAGAATGAGAACGAAAAAGAAAACGGCGGCGGCGCGGCCGGTTTTTGGATAAGGTACCTTATTCTGTGGCGCATCCCCCTAGCGGTGCGCCACATAATTAGCTTATTCTGTGGCGCACCCGATTGGTTTTTTTATTTAAATTTTCTGTTTTTACACACATGTTAATAAAAAAAACAGTTAATAGTTGGTTTTTTATTTAAATTTTCTGTTTTTACACACATGTTAATAAAAAAACAGTTAATAGTTGTTTTTTTATTTAAATTTTCTGTTTTTACACACATGTTAATAAAAAAACAGTTAATAGTTGGTTTTTTTATTTAAATTTTCTGTTTTTACACACATGTTAATAAAAAACAGTTAATACAAATATTGAAACTGTGCCATATATATCAAATTACATAGACCATATGCTTGTCTCTCATACAAAACAAATTATATAATACACAAAAAAGTTTTCGATCTTCGTCCCGGCCGGTTCCAAACTAGCATTTCTTCTTTCCCTTCTTGGCGGTTGAATAGCTTAGGCCGGTCACCTTGAGACTTCTTCGCGTGAACGGACAACCTTTGGTAGGTAGGGAGGTCTTCCTTTTTTCTTTAGAATTAGTAGTATGCATGTCGAAGTAGTTGTCGAATTCCTCCTCGATCTTCGGATCGCCGTCCAGGTCCTCCTCATTGGCGTCTCCTTCCATTCCGATGATGCTCCTCTTGCCCCTCCTCACGACAACACGGTTAGGCTTTGACGGGTCGGTAATGAAGAAGCATTGATCGACTTGGCTAGCGAGTACCCATGGCTCATTTTTCGCGGAGGCTTTCTTCGAGTTGGCTTCGGGTATAACCATGGTGGTGAAATACCGGCCTTCTTTTTCGACGTTCTTGGCCCATCTCACACGGAACATTGGCACCGACTCTCCACAGTAGTTGAGCTCCCATATCTCCTCTATCCTTCCGAAGTATCTTTGTTTGACGGTAGCCTCGTCATCGGCGTAGGATAGCATAGTTACTCCTGAGTTTTGATATTCGCTACTCCTGTCCTTTTCCTCGGTGCAGAATCTGTAACCATTGATGTCGTACGTCTGATAGGTCTTCACGTTCTGCGCGGGGACCTGTGATATGGAGAATATGAGTTTTTCATCTTCCGTACTTGGCTTTCTGACCCGTGATTCGGACAGTTGTTTTTCCCTGAACCAACGCGTGAAGCTGGAGTTGTGCTCTCTGGTTACGTCTCCGTTCTTCCTCGGCCGGCCCAGGTCGATGTAGTTCTTCTCGATTATGCTTCTGTGCTCTTCCACCCAAGGTTCGATCAATTCTAAGTGTTGTAGCGCGACCCGTGAGCCCTATCGAAGTCGACGTGTCGACCATCAATCAAGACAGGGAGTGAGCGGTAGCCCTCACGGTGACCAAAACCAGCATCTCAACCAAAACCAGACCCGGTGAGCTCATCATTATGACCATGGTTGACTACGCGCTATACATAGAGAAGAAACGAGAGTACATAACTTAATTAGAGCCGCAACATGCATGCACACACAAACACACACAACACATCTCAGTCCGGCATCTCAACGACACGATGGTCGGAAGCACAAGCACAATTAATACCCCACATGTCCTATTTTTAGCAAAGTCATGCCAAATTTCACGAAAAAATCCGGCATGACCTTTGCTAAAAAAGGGACATATGGAGTACCCGAAGTTGCCGGAACGGAAGTTAATCGACGTTCCGGCAATCTCAAGGGTCTCTCAAGGTACCTCCAAACATTTCCAACAAGATGGTCAAAGCACAATAACCTTTCTCTCCTTGTAGATTTGATCCAAAATAGAAGATGGGAGAAAGGAGACTATGTATGGAGGAGTCTATCAACCAAAATAAGTTTAACTAAAAAAAAGGAGAAATATATGGTCAAAAATGGATGGGAAGGAGGAGCACCACGAGTTGGGAGAGAGGAGGAAGAGAGGAGGAAGAAGAGGAAATGAGAAATGGGTAGGGGAAAGTGGGTGGAGATGGCCTTATAAAATATCTGGTACAGTTATTCTGTGGCGCACCCCTAACTGGTGCGCCACAGAATAAGCTTATTCTGTGGCGCACTGGGTCAGGTGCGCCACAGAATAGTTCCCCCCAATTATTTGTGGGGCCAGAGTACCTTATTCTGTGGCGCACCTGCATGGATGCGCCACAGAATAAACCTATTCTGTGGCGCACCTGACCCAGTGCGCCACAGAATAAGGTCAAAAGTGGCAGACCCGTGCGTTGGTGTGGGGCCCGCGCTTATTCTGTGGCGCATCCTTATAGCCGTGCGCCACAGAATAAGGCTATTCTGTGGCGCACCATGGCTGGTGCGCCACAGAAGCTTATTCTGTGGCGCACGGCTATAAGGTGCGCCACAGAATAAGCTTCCATAGAATTGGGTTTTCCTACTAGTGACCTCACTAACCAGAGCATCCTGGTTACTGCACCGGGCGAAAATAAAAGGAAAGCAGTGTTTAAGAGGGACTTCTCCCACCCAAACATCTTTCCAGAACTTAATTTTCTTACCATTGCCGCGGTGATACGCCATTCCCCGTTGAACCCAGAACTTAATCGCATGGAGGCCTTTCCAGAATTGAGAGCCTCCCATTGTCTCCGACTGAAAAAAGCTACCTTCCCCAAGGTACTTTTTCCTAAGGATTTGGCAGCCGAGATCTTTATCTCCTCGCTCCAGCTTTACAATCCATTTGGCCAGCAGAGATTTGTTCCGAGCTCTGCTGTCAACGAACCCCAAACCCCCCATGTGCTTTGGTCTACATAAACTAGCCCATCGCACCATGTGGTACTTCTTATCACCATTCCCTTCCCAGAAGAAGTTTGCTCTGATCATATCAGCTTTGTGGTGGATTCCATCAGGAATAAGATAAAAGCCCAGCAGATGATTAGGAATGTTATCAAGACAAGAGTCAATCAGGACCGCCCGTCCTCCTGAGGATGCCGGTTGCTAGAAACCAAGACGTTTCTGAATTTTAATTGGCCAGAAGTCGAAATCAGAGGCCAGCAATTTTTTGGAAGAGACCGGGACACCCAAATATTTCATTGGCATGGAGCCCAGTTCACAGTTGAACAAATTAGCAACTCTTAATTGTTCCTCCAAGTCAACCCCAAAGACCAGCACTTCACTTTTTTGATAGTTAATACGCAAACCTGACATAGCCTCATAGCAGTATAACAGAAACTTCATAGATCCGATGGATCTGTCATCAAGCTCAAGGAATAACACCGTATCATCGGCATATTGAAGGTGAGTCACGCCACCCTCAATGAGGTGAGGGACCAAACCTTTCAGGTGCCCGTTTTCCTTGGCAGCACTGATCATGGATCCCAACGCATCCGCAACCGTATCAAACAGTAAAGGCGACAAAGAATCACCCTGACGCAAGCCTTTATAAGTTCTGAAATATTCTCCATACTCACCATTGATATTAATGCAAACTTTCCCAGTTTCCACTGTCAAAGCAATCCACTCGATCCACTGTTCGCAAAAACCCTTTTTCCGTAGAACATCTTTTAGGAAATCCCAATGAATTTTGTCGTAGGCTTTCTCGAAGTCCAGCTTGAGGATAATCCCTTTAGACTGTGTTCTCTTAAGCTCATGCATGACTTCATGAATCACCACTACTCCTTCCAGAATATGGCGGCCTGGGACAAAAGCAGTTTGCGCAGGATGAATGACACTGTCAGCCACCGCCGACAGTCTGCCAGTCAAGACCTTAGTGATAATTTTGTACACCACATTCAGGAGACAGATCGGCCTGTATTGTTTAATCACATTAGCATCCGACACTTTAGGTATCAGAGTGATAACCCCATAGTTGAGTCTGCTCAGATCAAGTTTGCCCGCATGCATATCCTGCATCATCTCCAAAATCAGACTCTTAACTCTATCCCAGAACTCTTTATAAAACTGAACCGGGAAGCCATCCGGGCCAGGTGCAGTATTGGTTTTCATATCATTAACTGCTTCTTCTATTTCAGCCATCTGAAAAGGCTTCACTAGTCGAGCTCTTTCAACACTGTTAATTCTACCAGACCTGCTCCAAGAATCTGGGTGAATCCTCACATTAGTTTTCGGTTCACTACCAAACAACTTTTTGTAGTAACCTGTAATGTGGTCCTTAAGTTGTTTTTTTATCAGTAATGATCATCCCATCATCCTCCAGCGAGGATATGGTCGTTTTTCTCTTCCTCCCATTAGCAATAGCATGGAAAAAAGCAGTATTGTTATCCCCTTGGAGGAGCCAGCGCTCACCTCCTCGTCGCTGCCAATACAATTCCTCCTCAGCATAAATCAAATTAAGACTATGCTCTACTTCGTAGCGGCATTGCCAGTCGCCCTCAGACAAACCACCAGCATCTCCTTCAGTGTCTAACGCTTCAAGGACATGTAATAAATTTTCTTTTCTTCTCCTGCTTTCACCTCTCACATTAGCCGTCCAGCCTTTGATAAATTTTCGCAAACTCTGTTGTTGGATTTTCCAAAAATCCAGCACCGAACCTCGAAAGCGAGTTGGCCAATTCGCCAACACATTTTGCTTGAAGTTAGGAATGGAAAACCAGGACGGTTCCATACGAAACTGTCTGGAAATCAGCCTCTTTCCAATCCCCAAGTCAACAAGGATAGGGCTGTGATCCGAGCCCACTCTAGTTAGGGAGTTAACAGTAGTCAGAGGATAAAGAGATTCCCAAGAAGGAAGAACTAGAACTCTGTCCAAAACCTCCATCGTTGGGCAACTTTGTTTATTAGTCCACGTGTACTTGCAACCACCACGATGCAATTCACGCAGTCTGAGTAAATCAATCATGTAGTTAAACTTGAACATGAGGGATCTATGAATAATACCACCGTTTTTTTCACTTTCATACCGAATCAAATTGAAATCTCCACCCATCAACACTGGATGAGTAGCACTCAACACTTTGTCAGTGAACTCAGCAAAAAACAAATCCTTGCGCTCACGCCGCACATGACCATAGATATTGATAATCTCCCAGCAGATATTAGAAGTTTTATCCTTTACCAGAGACGCAACAAAGAAATCTCCAACCGAATGATTAACGACCTCGTACACATCTGATTTAACTGCAATAAGCAAACCTCCAGAATGACCTACAACAGGCTTAACAGTCCAATCAAAAGTAGAGCCACCACCAATGAGCCTCTTGATTTTATTCGAGATTTTCACCTTAATTGTCTCTTGCAGACAAAGAATAGTTACTTTGTGTCGCACCACCAGCTCGCTGATCTGTTGTTGCCTACCACCCGCCCCCAAACTTCTAGCATTGTAAAAGAGAATAGTCATTATTGCTTTTTCTTCCTCCCTGGGCCTCGCCCTTTCTTCTTCCCAGCTTTCCTCTTAGAACTGCTACCACCTTTAGCAGTTCTATCCCGAAGCTTCATACGAGGTGACTCCTCACCTCGTTGAAGCACCTGATTTTCCAACTCATGGAGTGGAGAAACAGGGTCAACCTCCTCCAAACCATCCTCCTCTACGGTTTTTTTCCCTGGCAAACCATCCACCCACGCTTTGATGAATTCGAAAGAGGGACAGGAAAAATCTACGCGACTAGCCGTGGGAAAAAAGGCGACCGATCGAGTTTCAGATTCTCCACTGTATATAGTAGATGCCTGATGGCACTACACATCGCTCACTCACTCGCTTGGCCCAGTGGACTTTTGCGAGCAGTGTGCTGTGTGCTGCGGTGAGAACGTACATCCGATCGATCCGTGGACTGCATGCGTTTCAAATTTGAAAACTCGGTCGACAAGGTTCGTGCTCGGCCTGCCGGATCGACTCAAGAGTCACGGCCGATGATGATCGACCAATGGATGGCAAAAGCGGAGCTGGACTGGACAACAACCCCCGGATTCCTCCACACACACAGATGCAGCACTTGATTATGCTGCCCTGCCAAGTGTCATGTGGCCTTGTGATTTGGTAATTGAAAATGCATGTGCACACGGCGTAATAGTCAACAAAATGATGATTCCCGGATCCATGCACATCGATCATGTACTACGACTGTAGTTACATTATACCGACATTCATTCATTCAAACACGGTTCAGTTGACCCAACAATATACAACTGTAGTTACCATGTCATCAGACATGGAGTATATTCAAGTACATATTCTTTGGGAGTATGCCATGGGGGTCCCTACACTACATGCTACTGTAGTAGTAATAGTGATGCCAAATTCGAAATACTACAATTAGTCATGGCATCAACAGTGCGAAAGGATCCACCTTTGCCCGTAGGAGGAGTAGGTGAAGCTAGGTGCATGTAGCCAGGCGGACCCCGCATGCATGCATCCGACATTCCGCGTGATCTCCGTTGGTCCACCCATAGGTTAATTGTATCCCAGTCCTCTCTTTTCTGAATCGAACAAAAGCGGTTCTGTACCTGAGGCTCACTTCAGACACTACACAAACACCCAAATTTCTCTAGCTAGCATCTAGCTAGCACCAACGACTCGTACTATATCGATCGCTTCGATCTAGTTTAGGTACAGTTCTACTCCTTCAAATCTCACCGAGATGGAATGAATATTCCCAACACGAAATGGTGGCTACATATGCAGCGTCGTGAGCGGTCCTTGTGGTTTCACGCAACCTGTCGAACGTGGCAATGATGAGGTTTTCTCTCTAGCCTTTTAGAAAGACTCAAAAAGGAGTCGAGTCTATTTTTTAAAAAAATTATAACATTGTGTACTTTTTTTTTTCCAGAAACACGGTGTATGTAGACTGTAGTACGTTTAAATTGGACATGCATGCATGCCTCGTCATTGACTGCTCGGTCGACATCACTGACCGTTAATTTATTTTGGCTCTGCGGTTTCAGACCGCTCCGCTCAGCTAAGTTGGATCTTGGCGTGCAGGCTGAGGTCAGCTAGCTTACCAACTCTCCTCACGAGACCGACTGAAAATGGCTGCTTGTTGGAGTGCAGGACTCCAGTTTCAGTGATCAGTTCGTACGTACGCGAGCTGAAACTTATGCCCGCGCAGATGAGGTAATCGATGGCACAAAATGTTCTCCGAACGGGAAATGTTCGTACGGACTAGCAGTTCTGAACCGAGCTCCAAATGTTTTCTCGTACGGACTCAGCAGCCTGCTGCACTTGGAGCCTGCTGAAAAGTATACATATATTTATGAGCTCTAACAGAATATACTTTTCTGAGCTCTAAACGTCGGGGATGGTTCGGCATCGATCGTTTTCTCGTGTTATATATATAGATATTTGCTTAGAAAAGTATATTCTTCATAAAAACAATGTTTTCTCGTGTTGTATACATATATTATAGTACAAATTAGTGGCTGAAGGTAAATCTTGGTGACTCTGTCAATACCTAAAACGACATAGATTTGTGATGTGTACGGAGAAGCGGTTACCGATAGTAATTAGACGACACCTCACAATGTTCTATTTTTTTGGCGGGTAAAAGGGATTTGTATCAAGACCTATCAATCCTCTACTTGATGAAAAACCAGAGAAAAAAAAGATTGAAGCCGGAGTAGATAAGATCAAGGATATTTTGGTAGAACCTTGGACTCAATTTGAGTGCTTACTGATGATAGTTGGTTTGTTGAATTGCAGTTCAATACATGTGGAGGTGTTCTTGTACACCTAGGACTGCAACAAGTAAAACTAAATTTCCACTTTTAACTATAGTCCTTTTGTTGTCCGGTTTGTTATAAAGTTGGTGATTTCTCTGATAGAAATCGCGAGGGGACTCTTTTTTTTTCTAAAAAAGACTAACATATCATTTTCATTCGCCAATTCATTATTCGTTTTAATTTTTTACGTTAATCTATGTATTTATTCCGTCATATTGGTATTTAATGGCACAAGTTTGCTTTTCGGGGCAAAACAATAGATATAAAAACATGTTTGGTCACTTACTATTGTCAGAGTAAATTTTGGTCTATCTTTTGTTTCGCATATTCTCCATAGGTTCTTCATGTATCAAAACAATAACTGCATTCCTTGCCCTGGTGAATTGCTTCGGTGGTAACGTAATGGTGATCTCACACATGTCATGTTAAAGATAATCAACACATAAATAAATAATTATTTAATCGCAAAAATCATTTCCGCGGTGCTTAGCCATCTTGCTTGGCGGGGTGTTGCGGTGTTACTAACACCAAGGTTTCTCCAATAATAATGGTTGATCAATGAAAGGTATAATTATCAAAACCAGTCCTCAATCTGAGTCTCATACACGACGTATTTGTCGAAAGAACTTTGTACTTAATGGATTTCAACCCGCAATCCAGCATCTGCAAGTTTCTTATAAGGAATTGGGAGGAAACTTGAATCTTAGATAAGTTACAAATACAACCGCCATTGTGCACAAATCTCAATGTAGCACCTGGTCCAGATTTTGGCAACATTGGACATACTTCAAATTTTACTTCCGCGAAGTCATAGAACCAATGTGACCACGTGAGACCTGTCAATATTTGCCCAAGCACATATTTTCATATATAGAGATGCATGTTGAGATGACACAACAACATACCGGGAGAACACTCTTGGTCTGTTGCAATGCAAATTTTCAGCGGACATATATATTCTATTCCCACCGTTTTTAAATATAAGATATTTAGTTTTTCTCAGTTTTCTCAGATTTATACGCATTTAGACGTGTTTTAGGGTGTATATTCATTCATTTTACTCCATATGTAGTCCATGTTGCAATATCTAAAACATCTCATAATTAGCAATAGAGGGAGTAGGACTCAACAAAGCTAGCTGGATTGACCGAAGATACTTTCCAACGACAGTATCAACCTAATAGATGAAACAGTACATTAAAGCAGCAAACGATCAACGGTTATGTTGGAAGAGCCAGGTCGTTACGTACGGACGAGCTAGACGAGCACCACCCAAAGCGGAAAAGCGAAGGGCGCGTTTGGTAGCCTGCAGCGAGCCTGGCCCGGCCCGCCAGATGTGATCTCTTGGTGTTTGTTTACTCGTTTCTTCTCTTGGGTCTGCATAGCACGCTCCTCAAAGCACCCTCGGGTCAGGCCCTGGAGGAACGGCCGAATCGGCCGTTTCCAGGCGGCCATGCTCCGCAGCTGCAAAAAGGAGCGCTGCTCATGCAGCCTCGTTCTTCCCCTCACTCTCTCTTCCACTTACCCTCTTCCAATTCTTGATACATTGCTCGGTTCGAAAAAAACTGAACACCAAAATGATGTGCTTTGATGCTGTGGTTCCATTCTGGGACTCAGTTTGATCTTTCGTTAACCGTGTGGACCTAATTTCGTGTTCTTGTTTGAATTTTTTTAGACGAATTTTGCAGATCTTGTCGCACACAGTTGACCGTTTGCGATTTCCTTCGAGGAGCAGCTTCACCTCGTCATGCCGCACGACTATCGTGTTGTAAGTTTTGCGTTTCGATGCTTGTAGATGGGTAGATCTGAGGATGCGTATTTAGACTGTTCTTGGTGTACGTGTCTTCAACCTCTGCTCTTGCTCGTCTTCGTCGAACTCTGCCATCGGCATGTCGTGTCGTCGTCGCCGAGCTCTCGCAGCCGCCATGCCATCTTCTCACCGTCCAGCTTTGCCGCCATGCCGTCTGCTTGCCGCCGCCAAGCGCTCAGCTCCGTCGCCATGTCGTCTGCTCAGCTTCGTCGTTGTCGCTCAAGCCGTCGTCAAAGCCGCCGCTCGCAGACAGGCTACCTCCGCCGCCGCCGCTCGCATCGTGGTCATGCTCGCCGTTCTACCGCTACTTCATAGCGAGAGGTAAGTACACCATAAGCAAATGGTGAGACTAACCGAATCGGTAAACACAAGCTCGTTGTTTGCTTGTGTTGCACGAAGAGAGCTCTCGTTTTTTGATGCAGGCAACCAAACAACAAGCACAACATGGTTTTAGGGGTGGCTCTACTCAGCACTGCCCCCTGGAGCCTGCCCCCAAGACTACGAGAAAGTGATGCAGCCTACCAAACGCGCCCGAAAGGTGTCTAGTTCTCGTGCATCACTGTGTGGTGGCGCAAATTAAGCTGCAGCCAAAACGGCAAAACATGGCTGGATATATATAGGAAAACACTTCCAATCAGCCGGGGGATCGGCGACTCGCATCCCCGCCTCGTCTGCGCGACACGTGGCCACAGAAAAGCAACGACTCCACGTACGTCTCGTCTCATTTTTCTCCACCGCTCGTCTCCTTCCTACCTTATCCTCTCACGAGGACGCCGTCCAGAATCGCCATGGCGTCGCACCGTTGCTACGCCTCCAGACCACCGGCACACGCCCGGCAGTGTCCCTCTGCGCCGCCACGCACGCCTCCACCGTAAACTGCCTCTCTCCACCGGATTCTGCAAGAGCTCGCCGCCGCTCGACCGCCGCCGCCGTCGTTCCTCTCACACCTAAATACGCGCCGCATACGAATTCCCTGACACCGACGCTCGCCGGCGCTGCTTCGAGCTTTTTTTTGCCGTCTGCTGGCGCTGCTCCTGACCGCTCGAGCTTCCTCGTCGCGGCCTCCCTAGCGGTCGAGCTCGTCGTGGACCGTGCGACGTCGCTTGTGGATGATGCAGAGGGCTAGCACGGCGGCGGCGCGAAGGAACACCAGCGGAGCCCACGTGCTACCGGCGGCGAGCGGCCGTGCAACCGTCGGTGAGCAGCGGTGCTTACATAGGTGTCCGGCGGTGATACGGGCGGCGAGCGGCCGTGCTACCCGTCGGTGAGCAGCGGTGCTTCTAGAGGTGGCCATGGTCGCCGCCGGGACGGCTCCCCTGCGCCTCCTCCCGGAGCTCGAGCCCGAGCTCGCCGCCTCCTCCTCGAGCACCTCCGGCTCGTCTCCTCCTCCAGCCGAGCCCGAGATACTCCTCCCGGAGCTTGAGTCCGAGCTTGCCGCCTAGGCGGCGCCGTCGCCACCGCCCCCATCCCCTTCGCGTCCTCTGCCTCGAGTTTTTGCCTTTGCTGCGAAGGGCTCATGGAAGGCGGTGGTGCTACCATGGGAGTGCGGCAGTGCTACATGCAGCGTCGGGGCGGTGCTACCCACCTTTTGTTCTCTGCTACTAGCCGGCGCCCCTCCGCCGTTGCTCCACCTCTGTTGTAGCAGTGCGCCCGCGTCGTTGGGGAAGAAGACGACCAAGGCGGCAAGTCGAGCCGAAGGCGTGGAGCTGCATACGTTAGGATGATGTGCTGCCGAAGGTGCTCGTTGTTGCTGCCGAAGGTGCTCGGTGTTGCCCATGGGAGGGTAGAGGCGTTGTCGAAGGTGCTCGGTGTTGGGAGGCGGCGCTGCCGAGGTGTTCGTGGTGCTCCCATGGGAGGGCGGCGGTGCTACCGAATGAGCACGACGATGCTCCCGTGGCAAGGCGCCGGTGCTTCGGTCGTAGTTGCATGACATTGTCGTGCTGCTTTCAGGTGCGATACAGTAAATTTTTTTTACATTTTTTTGCTGCAATAGTTTCGTGGTTTTGCTAAAATACCACAATGTTTTTGCTACGAGGTTTTGCATCATAAGTCTCATCGGAGAACCTCGCCGGAACAATTTTTGCTACGATGTTGCAATATACATTTTGTTTGCTATTATTGTTATGTGGTTTTGCTACAGTAGAACAAAAAAATTGCTATGATGTCTTTGGCGAAGTCGTTTTTGCTACAACAGCACAATTTTTTTTGCTACAACGGTTTTTGTATATTTGCGAACAACGTGTCCACGGCTCGCGGTGTTGCTACCGATGGCGCATGGCATTGCTACCGACGAGTCAACGATGCTACCGGCGTGCGGTGTTTGCTACCGACGGCTTGTGACGATGCTACCGATGGCGCATGTCATTGCTACCGACGAGCTGACGATGTGCGGTGTTGCTACCGACTGCACGTGGCGATGCTAGCGATGGCACATAACATTGCTACCGATGAGCCGATGATGTGCGGTGTTGCTACCGACGGCACGTGGCGATGCTACCGATGGCGCATGGCATTGCTACCGATGAGGCGACGATGCTACCGACGTGCGGTGTTGCTACCGACGGCACGTGGCGATGCACCGATGACACTTGGCGATGCTACCGATGGCGCGTGTCGTTGCTACTGACGAGCCGACGATGCTACTGATGGTGTGTGTCGTTGCTAGTGACGAGTCGACGATGCTACCTGCGGTATCTGGAAAAGCTATGAGAAGATGCTACTGACGTCTCGCGCTGTTGCTACTGACGAGTTGACGAATAGTTTCTGCTTCAAAATACTATAATGTAACAATTTTGCTACAATAGCAAAAAAATGCTACTACTGGATTTTTTTGCTACAATGTTTTACGGTTTCATATTCATAAGTTTCATCGGAGTACCTGGTGGAAGATTTTTTGTTGCTACGATGTTAATTAACAACTTTTTTGCTTATTTGGTTTTGCTACAAATATTCAAAGTTTTTGCTAGGCGAGGTCTCTGGCAAGGTAGCTTTTTGCTACAATAGGATAATTTTTTGGTACAACGTCTTCCATGAGGTCTCTGTCTCGTGTCCTTTTCTATTTTTTTATTTTATAATCGAACTGCTTTTGCTACAAGACAAAAAATGCTTCCGCGAGAGAACTCGACCCAAAAATGCTCACCGTCATTACGTCATTACGTAACTAGTAAATGAAGCGATTGATCCTCTTCTATCTTTTTTTTCCTTGGCATGTACATGCTACACCCAATCTCTCTCTTCTTATTTTTTTTCTTTCTGGTAACCGAACCAATCAGCTGGGCCAAGCGAGTATTTTTCACCGAAAATGGCCGTTTTCCGGAACTAATGACACGAATGGCCGTTTTCCGGAACTATTTTCAAAAATGGCCGCTGGGCTCGGCGCCAATGCAGATGGCGCTGACCCTGTGCAGCTCGGCGCCACGCAGTTCCATCGCCGACCCAGCTGCGAACTTCGGCGCTCGGCCTGGGTGCGCCGACCTGCACAACGTCGGCACCATCAGTTGGCGCCGACCCCGAGGGGCCAGATTTGACAATAGTTTCCAGTCGCGGCTAGATGCGTCATTAGTTCCGGAAAACGGCCATTTTCGGTGAAAAATACGCCAAGCGGGGATGACGCACGCCGGAGAATCGCGGCCACACGCGACCAATGCGTGTCCTTTACTGCGGGGCACCTACGCGTGAAAGCGACCTGTTCATCTTTTCTGCATGCGACACGTACAGAGCGGATCCAATGACCACATACGTTTCATCGGACGGCTCTCCACCCGGGGGATTTGCGCGCGAGATCCCGGGGATGCCTAGTACTGTCCATATATATAGAAGAGTCCCACGATGCATGCCCCAGCTAGCTAGAATAACACACACGAATGATTGCAACCCAACAATCAAACACCACGGATCGATGTCGATCGGTCGATCAATCCCGTCATATATAGTCAAAGCTCTCGTTGTCTAATGTCTTTGGTTATCGAGATCACAGGCTGAGACGATCGAGCGAGGGCACCTATGCATGATGTGCAAGCATGCGTACTCGCGCTTAGCTGCAAGTAGGTAATCCTGGACAAACAGCTAATGGACAGCCTCTGATCACAGGTTGCCCCTGCTGTGCTGGATTGGTGGTTAGCTAGCTGATACCTACGGCCGGACCCTGCCCCACGTGCGAACAGAAGCCGCGCGCGCATACGTACGTCGTCGTCTACCTTCGGCTGCACGCCTGGCGAGTAGTACAGTAGGTGGCTAGCTTGCGAACCTCCAGACTGCCAGGTGAGGAACGTACAGTTGCTCTGTTCTTGAAACTCTTGCGCAGGTGAAGGCGACAGGCGAGCCTAGGCCGATCGAATGGTTCATTCAGTCACTCAGCACTGCGGATCGATCGGTGCTGCATGCTACAGTATGGACCAATAGGTCCAATATACGTATGGGAATTTTTGGATCGACGACGCATTTCTTCTCCGTCTGATCAACCACGACAGCCATGACTTTGATCTTTCCACGAAGAAGAGTGAAGACATGTTACTTGTAGCCAAGGCTGGTTCAAATCAAACTAATTGTAAGAAAAACCGTTGATATGTACAGTACGTATATGCCTGTTATTTCAGCCAAATCCATTGGAGTGTCTATGTCTCGGTTGATGGGGACAGGATGTTTTGGCTCACGAGAGCATCTAGCCTCATTCTGAAAAACAAAAAAATTTAAAATATTAATTTGTCACAAATTGTTCATGATGAAGCCCCACTGTTGGATGGGTTGTGGTGATATGCCCTCTACATCAACAACACAACATTGGTTCTTATTCCACAAATACCTCTTGATATGACTCAGTTTCGGCCAATTGCCATTTACAAGATTCGTTGAAACTTCTTGCTACAAACTTTGATGGGATCATCTCGGAGGAACAAAGGGCCTTTGTACCGGGGAGTCCCTCACGACTTATGAGTTTATTCATTATTTGAAGCAAATGAGGGGGGAGAGGGGCATGAGCTTGTGTTGTCAAGCTTGACATGGCAAAGGCATACGACGCATTGAATGGGACTATGTCCGGAAAATCATGCTTAAGTTGGGATTTTCTCCTTCCTGGGTTGAGCTTATCATGAAGTGCGTCATTACCATGAGCTTATGTGTCAAAGTAAATAGATTTCTCAGATGTTTCCCTCCCAACTAGAGGCCTATGACAGGAGGACCCAATTTCCCCTACATGTTCCTCCTATGTGCTCAGGGCCTCCTGAACCTCCTAAAATTCAGAGGTCCTCAATTCCTATCCAAAGGCATTCGTGTTCGCATGCATGCCCCTGGATCTCCCACCTCCTGTTTGCATACTATTGCGTCATCTTTAATCAAGCTACGGAGAGGGGACAACAAGAATTGTGAAGGTTCTAGACTACTACCATCGGGGATCAGCCAATTGGTTATGAAGCCAAATATGCCATCTTTTTCAGCAAAAACTCTGAGAAAAGACGAGAAGTTTGATTCTATGATCCAAAAAGAAACTCTGAAGAAAGGTACCTGGGTTTGCCTACTGGCATCGAAAAGAACACCACGATTATCTTTGAAAAGTTGGGCATTTGTGTGAAGAAATTGTTGGGCGTTCCTAAGTAGCAGAATTTATATTCCAAGTCCCAACCTATAGCCAAATCAAAGCACAAAATTATGTGTGCCCCGGCCATAATAACGCTTTATTTATTATCTTGCTGGAGAAAAACGAGTTCTGCTATTTATTATGTGGAACAAGAAGCTTGATTCCGCTCTAATCCTTCTGTTATGATTACTCATGTGCACAAGCGGAGCTACACACACGTGTGTGGGTGGGTGTGGGGTGGGGGGGGGGGGGGGGGGGGGGGGGGACATTGCCCCTCCTCCTAATTTTCTTAGGTTAAGTACACTATATGCGTAAGTAGCAGATGAATAGAAAATCGTCGTTTTGAAAACACTAGCGCACACGACATCCCTAGGGGAGGATGGAACCACGCAATGTGACATCTGCCTAGAAAAGTTCATCGGGTGGGCCGTTGATGCATCTCCGTGTGATCACCTTTTTCACCCGATGTACGCTCTGAAGGCTTTACTACCGAAGAGCAACTGCCTAGGGGCAACTCGTTGAATCATCATAAGAATTAGTCAAGTGAGTGTAAATAACTATAAGAATAAGTGAGGGTTGGACAGTTAAGCAGATCAATCTTGCATAATACATTAAGTAGATTATGACATTATTATTTTTCTTTGGCTGGGTTAATAATTAGGCAAGCCTTCTAGAATTGAGCCAAACCAATATTATCCTTTCTACATTGATGGTTTTGCTAATTCTAATTTAGCCGGGAATTGCTCAAGTCTAAGTCAATCAAAAGTGAAATTACAATTAA